>JAPZDY010000021.1:9710470-9733804 GCA_029783645.1 Ctenochaetus hawaiiensis
AGCAGTTTCCTGGAGGAGGGGAGCCCCACAATGGTGGAAAAAGGAATGGACCCTGCCTCTGTATTTGAAATGTGTGACGACGATGATGATAATGGCATCCATGATGTGAAGGAGTCAGGTGGGGGAGGGACTGGAGTAGCTGAAGGAATCAGTGGTGGTGGTGCTGCTGCTGCTGCTGCTGCTGCTGCTGCCAGTGCTGCCCCACTGCCTTCTGGTTCGGAGAGCAGCACATCGCTGCGACACCGAAGAAGGGGCAGAAGTGTAGAGAGACCTGAGCCGAAGACTAAGAGGGAATCATGGATGGATCCACCTGAGGAGAGAGAGAGCAACACGCTCACTCAGGCTGAGATGGAGAGCTGCATGCAGACTTATTCTGTAAGAAAAACCGAATTCTAAACTTCTGTAAGATCTGCACAGGGTTTTATTTGATAGTTTCCATTCTTTGAAACATTTAAAGATAAATCTTAGACTTTGTTGATCTGGGTGTAATGGTTCTCATATTATGCATATCATGCCAACCGGAGCATCCAAAAACATGCCAACTATCATCATAAGCTACTGCATTCTCTCTTGCGTGAGCACATACAAAACTGAAAGTGGGCCACAACCTTGCATTGCTGTAGGAAGAAAAACGTGTGCAGACAGATAAGGAGATCTGCTTTTTCTTTGAAGCTTTTTCACTTTCAAAAATGTATTCAAGAGGACCTCTGTGAAGTTTAAGTTATGAGACAGTTGAAGGTGACTCATGACTGATTTCCCAATAGATTTAGTTGTTGGAAGAACCCTTGTTCCCTAAAATCTCTACAAGTGAGCAGAATTTTACCATTACTGACAGTTGAAATAGACTGAAACAGGAGAGTAACATCCAGGTTGACATTATTTTCATTAAGGTTTTCCATTAAAATAAAAAACTAAGATGTTAGGAGACTCCATAGAATCTGCCATAAAACATGACCTTCTCATCTACAGATGGAAACGGTTTAGGTTCATAAAGAAAAGATTGATAATAACTGTAAAATGTTGCATAGTGGTAGGTAAAGACCACTTTACAGGACTTCCCATTCTCCCTTGAACTAAGAACAGGTTTCATATATGGTTAAGAGACATTCCCACTCTGCATTCATTTGCCGCACAGAAATAGCAACATTTATAGGCTCTTTTCATACTCGTGTTTCTAACAAGACTGATACACAAGATTGACTTGTAAGACTTAACTTTGGACTTACTCGAAAAAAAAGGTTTAGTACACAAAAAGGTAGTCATAAAGCAAACAACCAGGGAAGGGCTGGGCTGAGGTCAGGTCAGGAAACCAGCAGGGATCTAGAAAACCAGGAACACTAAACACCAGGAGGATCACTGGAGCGCTTAACACAAAGAATGAAGACTAACTGGCACGGAGACCTGGGAGAGCACTGTTTAAATACACAAGGAGGCAGGGGTAATTGGATAGAGCTGAAACACATCAGGGGAGACAATCACAAAAGTGGGAACATGTGAGGGCAGGAAGTGAGGATCTGAAGTGAGAGAAGTGAGCAATCATTAAATGAAACAGGGAGTAATGCAACAAATTGTTAAACAAAGAAAATGCTGCCTTGGATGTTGGATGAGACATGGCAGTGCTGGCTTAGCTTGAATTGAGTTTACGCGGCATATCAGCCCAACATGGCAGGGATTTGTATCTCCATTAGAGCAGGACTTCCTGTGTGATGGTGTGTCTTTGACTGATGGCCCTTGTATGTTAAGTTGATTGACACTTTTCTGGGTTTTTCTGGGTTCGATAATAAACGTTCCCCATTATTGTGTTCTTAAAAATGTTTATAAGGAAGCAGCAAAATTAGGAATCGTTGGATTTTCATCAACTAAAAACAACACTTACACCTCTGTACTCACTTGTTATAGCTGTGTTTAATGTTCCACTTTGCCTCTGTCAGGACACCTTCCAGGACTACCAAGAGATGTTCGTCCAGTTTGGTTATGTGGTGCTCTTCTCTTCAGCCTTTCCTCTGGCTGCCATGTGTGCTCTCATCAACAACATCATCGAGATCCGCAGCGATGCCTTTAAGCTCTGCACGGGTTTGCAGAGGCCCTTTGGAATCAGAGTGGAGAGCATCGGCCAGTGGCAGGTCAGAAATACACCTGGTGAAAGTTCACACAAACTCACTTAGCTTTTTCTGCTGCTGTTTGATTGAATTAACTGTCATATAAGGACAGGGAGAATTAACACTGAGACATTAACTCAACAAACACCGGCTACTTATTTAATTTGTGAGTTGACGATCTAAATTTAATTGTGTAGCAATCATATTAAATTGATCAATGAATATAATAATCAGATGGTATAACAGAAGTGTAATGATGCCAGTGTACTGGGAATAGCACAAAGTCCCTGCCACAGAAACAGCTAAGTATTTTTTTTTCTCCTTCACAGACTGCTATGGAAGCCATGGGTCTGATTGCCATCATAGTGAATTGTTACCTGATTGGTCAGTGCGGTCAGCTCCAGCGTCTCTTCCCGTGGCTCAGCCCTGAGATGGCCATCATCTCCATCGTCATCCTCGAGGTATCACAGAGCGCACTGCTAGTCTGTCTGAAGTCTGTCAGATTAGTGCTTTTTCAAACTTTTTTGTGACCCAGCACAAAATTTATGGAGATCAGAAAATGTGCCAAGTGTTTAGGCCACAAACACGGTTTACTTCTGTATGTCTGTTTTAAACTGTAGACTTTGGAGGGTTGTCTGGCAGAATTCAAGTCCTTAAAAGACAGCTAATCCAAGATATGTATCAGGACAACTTCTTATTTTTTTCAAGTGACTGAAAGAAGCAAAGCATAAACGCTGCTAAAACTGAGTTTCTTAATCTTCATTAAAAGCATGACCAGATGAACCAAAGCTCCCTACATGGTTCTTTTCATATTTAGCTACTTAGCTCTGCACTCTGTGCCTGTGCCTATATTTGGAAAAAGGTAAACAGCCTGCAGCACTGTCTTGGCCTGATAAAGAAGTCAGGCCTATCAGGAGGAGAGCGATGTTGGGCAAAAAACGATGTTGTGCAAAAATATAGCTTAAATAAAGTGTATTGTGAAGTACTGTGCCCTACATCTCATTGGAATTGTACAAAAATTCAGATCTTTTTTTTCTTTATCTCAAACATCCCCTTTCTACCTGTCTGTCTGCGTGCAGCATTTTGCCATCCTCCTGAAGTACATCATCCATGTAGCCATCCCCGACATTCCGACGTGGGTCCGAGAGGAGATGGCTAAACTAGATTATCAGCGCAGGGAGGCCTTTAAGGTAGGTGATAAGGAAGTCATAAGACCAAAAGTATTTTGTCTATTCTGGAAGAAGTTGCAAGAGATAGAGAAGTTTATGTCCAAGAATTAATTATTGGCAAATTAGGCAGCTTGAAAAAGCCTTAAAAAGGCCACCTTATTGTTAGATTAGACTGGGGGGGGGTAATTGTAATCGCACAGAGTACAAGTACTGAGAGAAAACAAAATGCAATGAGAATCTAAGCAGAAGCACAAAAGGAGTAATGTACACTTACAGAAACATAAAGCAGGAAAGAATAATTTTTAATATGCTCTGATAAATAAAATATTGAAGAGTTTTAACAGTATGAATGGAGTGAAATAAACACTATGATATAAACAGCATGTGCAGCAGCTACATCAGACAGTTGGGGGTCTAAGTAAGTTAATATAAAGTACAGATGTAGAAACAAGTAATGTCAGAGGTAAATATTATGCACAGAGTAAACAAATATAAGAATATAGTACATACACTGTAGGAAAGATATGTTCAATATAGATGGCAAAATGAGTAAAAATCCACTATAGATGTGCGGATATATACAATATAGACAGTAATATAATTAATACCTGTAAACTTTCTGCTGTATTCTTGCTGTACTTCAACACTGCAGCTTTCTTTTTGGAGAAAAATTGCCTATTTTAAACCTTTGGTGATATTTTAGCAGCGAAACTTCTGAGAAACGCAGTTGGTGGACATAAAAAGAGATGAGGCTATAGTCATCCTTGCAGCACTAATGCAGTGTTCTGAGCAAGGCATTGGTTTTGGTTGATAGCTGCAGTTTTGTAATGTTTAGGTGAGTTAGTGCTGATTCTTGTAAATACATTGTGGGAATGTTTCCCCTCCTCTGCAGAAGCATGAGCGGCAGGCGCAGCAGCATTACCAGCAGCTGCAGAGGAGAAAGAGGGAAGAGGAGGAGAGGCAGAGGCAGGCGGAGCACATGGCCCGCAGGGAGAGGGAGCGGGACGACAGCAAGGGTGACTCCTCCGGGGATCACCACCACGATAAAAGTCATAGCAGCAAATCACGCCCCGGGTCTGGAGGCGGAGGCGGCAGTGGGTCAGAGAAACCCAAGAGGCCCAGCTCTCTGTTAGCCAACAATAACGTGATGAAGCTGAAACAGATCATCCCACTGCAGAGTAAGTTCTCCTCCAGTGGCGCCCGCTCCCCGCAGTCACCCACTGGGAGTGAGCCCAAGCTGCCCGGGTTCCTGAGCTTCAAGTTCCTCAAATCACCTGAGAATAAGAAGGAAGGTGCTGCAGCTTCTGCTGCTGCCACCACAGCAGCTAACACCACCGCGGCAGCATCATCATCGTCATCTTCATCATCAGGTAGCAGCTCTCAGGAGCGTTCTCAGTCACCCAGCAAAGCCTTCAACCCTGGGAAACTGTTTAATTTTGGGAAATCTGAGGGAGGGACGTGTGTGAACGGGGCTACGCTGCCCAAATCTGGGGAAGGATCGTCATCACAGACGTCAGAGAGACAAGCATCCAGGTCTGACTTGAACGGTGTTCCAGACGAGATCCCTTCACCTGGAGCAGAAGGGTCAGAGAACGGACATTCAACGGACTTGGACCCAGCCGGCTCTAAAGTGCAGTAGCTCCATAGAGAACAAACATGTCATTGGTTACATCTCAAATGAAGAAGTGATGTGTTTACTGTGAGCAAAGGCCTGACCTAACATCTGTGTTGTCACAGGCTATGTGTAGAGGTGCATGAAGCAGAGAGAGAGAGGGGAAAAGATGAAACTGATGAGGGATGACGTCTGGTTTGGTTTGCTTTTTGACTGAGAGACACAAAAAAAAAACAGGCTGTAGAAAGAAGATGTAAGCCCTCCTATCACAACAAATTGAAACACAAACATGCACACACAAACATACAAATCCTTCCTTATCTGCAATACATAAAGAAATGCATGAGCTGCGTTTCTAATATTTTTAAGCCTTTAAAGCAGAGAGCTGTGTTTCTTAATTTCTTCTAGTCATAAATTGTAAGCATCCCGTTGGCCTCCCACTTGGACATGACAGTCTGCTTTGGAGGAAGAAGATTTTAAAAAAAAGACAGATACAGTGGTATAAAAGGATCACAGATCGTACATGAAGTAACTACAGAGAGTGTTTAAAGCTGTCACAACACAAGTGATCATTAGATGTTGTCTCATTTTTAACTTTGAGGAATTTTTGGGCCCCAATCTTTGATATTTTTAAGTGGAAAAAAAAGCAATATCAATCAGTGTTTTAATTGTTCTTATCAATCATTTCACAAAACCTATCCTTAATAGGCACCCCTGATATGTCACCAGCTTTATTTTGAAAGCAGAGGTGATATATGAGCTTTGTACACTTTCTCCCATCCTGTGACAGAAGCAGATTTGTTCAAAAAAGGAGATAAAGAATTAAATAAGTCAAGCTGTCACATATCAGTATTTCTCCCAAGAGAGCAAATAGAAAAAGAAAACCACAACAAAAGAGAAAAAAAAAAGTAGATGAAGGTGATTTTGTGAAAGTGGAGCATGGAAGCCTGTTGTGTGCTGTTCTCCATCCAAGCCCGTAGAGCGCCTTGTAAACACAGATGGTGCTTCACTCCACACACTCTAACCAGACTTGGCAAACAGGCGTAGAGTTAAAGAAGTAACAGTTGCACTAAACTCTCACGCCGGCATAGAACTGTCTCTCCCTCTGCAGGAGAGACGACCAACACCAGCCTGCCTCATAATCACATTATGCAAAATCTGGATTGTTTTGGTTTCCTCCTACATCAAATACATGCCATTGACCCACCTGCCCCTGCTAGAGCTACTTAAAGATTTTCAGAATATTCAGATTTTTTTTACAATAGTTGCCCTTTTTTATGTTGAGCTCCATATCTTTTTTTATACACACCTTTTGCTGCACTGCTATATTACAGTGCTGAAAAATTCCTTTTTAACCAAAGCAGTATTTTTGTGATATTTCTCTTACGCCAGATGTATGTACTGTATGCTCTGTTAATCATGTAAATCAACACTCAATTAAGAAAGCCCCCTCATCTAACGTTAAAACTGTATTACACTTCTGTTAGGTCTCCAGAGGGTGGCGCCAGAGTTTAATTTCATAGCAAGGTGCCGTTCACCTGGATTTCCAATTGAGTCCTTCCAAATTACATCAGTAACTAGTCATTAGCACGCAGTAGGGGGAGTGAAAGTAGTGTGTCAGGCTTTGAGAAGAAAATGTACTATGGTGACACTCCATAAGACACACAGTGGCAAAGGTCTCAGAGGCCACCATACTGTAGGATGAGAGACAGAAACATGAACTATGCATTTCCACACCATCACCTCTGGCAAGGATTTTGGCAATAACACTGAGTTGTGAAAGACTGACATGTTACACTAGACTACATTATTCCCCAGCCAGATTCTGTGCATCTTTAATTCCGCTCAGTTTTCTCCGTCAGCTCTCTTAGCACCCTCCTGTCTCTCACTTAATGAGATAAATTTACCCTGACTGACTCACAATTAAAATTTATTCACATCCTTCAATCACCTTGTGTTTAGGGAATCTGCTGAGTCTAGGGGTGATAATGACATCAATCTTTAAACAAGTTTTCATACGTTGTGGCTGCTTTCATGTGTGTGTAACAGCTTCACAGTAAATATAGTCCACCTTTCAGTCACACCTTAAGAAAATAAAAAAAAATTACTCCTGCAGACAGACAAAAAAAGAATTTATCAACATTAAATGCAATAAGGACATAGGGCATCGATTTTTATCATCTTACTGTCACTATAAAGTCTGTCCTTTTTATATTTGAAAGGCATTGATCATTATAAATGTAACAAGAGAAGTACAAGGCTGAGGTATGGCTCGTCATTGTTAAAGGGACACGCAATAGAAAAAGTAAACATAGCTGAGCGTGGTCTAATCAAAACCTTTATCCTTGCAGCATTTGGATTTCAGGGATGAGTGACACCATGATGCAATAGAGTCCATACATCATCATTTCAAGTCTGAAAGTTTGTCTGGAAAATAAAAAGCAGGGTTCAAAACAGGTGACTAAAGTGAGAAGGCAGAGATAAGGGGATTTGCTTTTTTGCATTTACTGGCACATCACAATAGAGTTTAGGTCATGCCTCCATATATGTAGTTCCTTCTTATTCAGGGAAAACTTACAGTACAACTTCATATAGTAGAATTCAATAGCATTAACCAACTTATCACTTCTTTTATCCTTGCACTCTTGGCAGTGGCAACAAATTCTGCACGTGGTTATCATGGAGCATTGGTTGAAGTAAATGAACAGATCTAGAACAGTTCATCAAGAGGCATCCCATGCCAGAGACAGCACCATCACTGTTTTCTTGGGCCAAGCACAGACATCCTTCGCATGAGGACAGCAGCTCAGCCGACTGTCTGTAATTTGCTATCAAAGCAACAGGATTTGGGCTAATCCTGACTTTACAAGCACCGTCAGTCCAGCTTGAAACCAGTTATGAAGGACTGAATTTATTAAATGTATGGTCTTCTGGATTTTAAGAAAGAATTAGAACAGGTGAGATTCTCACCACAGCTACATGAAAACCTGACTTTAACCTCAGAGTTCAAGATAAGACATTGTCATGGAAGCCTCACTTACTTACTGAACATCATATGCTCTTCCAATGTACCACTGTACAAAAAAAAATCTTTTAAAGAGAAATACTGGGAAATGGGATTATTTATTTCTTTTAATTTATTTTGTCATATTTTTGTAAGACCTGAAAAATAGTTAATAAAACTATTTCAAATGCATTTTATGTGTTGTGAGCAACTTGTTACTGCAAAATCCTGACCTGCACATTTTTTCTTTCCTTACAAATGTTGCTTTCCACATCAGTGATCAACATCTCCTCATATCAAGCATTAAATATCATCTCTTAAAAGAACAAGACAATTACTCAGTTTTAATCCAGTTTTATTTCGGCAAAGCTAAAAAGAACATAACTGATCTAACATACATGAGATGGGACAAGGCTTAGGGTGTCGTAGAACAGTCTAACTAAGCAGAAGCATAATGTGTTTTTACGCTTCAGGAACAGACGGTATTTACACTGTAGGTAGGGAGATGACTGACCACACTGTCATTTCACAATGCAGCATCGACTGAAAAAGGAACAGGAAGGACAGGAGGCTTCGATGTAACTGCTGGGCAGTGATAAGAACATTTCGAAAAAGCTTTATTCAGTGTTGTACAGTATAGGACACCAATACAAACTGAATCTCAGGAACAAGGCAGGATGGCAACTGCACTTTGCTGTGCACAGTTATTGTGCATATGGCTGAAAATAAAACTCCCTGTGTTCACCTAAGCCAGCTCTTGACAAAAACCCTTGATGGCTGTCACAAAGACAGGGCGAACAATACAGCTATCCTGGGCACTGACCAGCAAAAGGGTTCTAACCAAGATGACATTTTGTAAGGCCTGTAGGCTAATACCTTCTACACTCACACAAGATAGTACCACAATGCCAACACCCCTATCATGTTATTACTGCTCCAGGGATATAATACCCAGCCAAAAACATGCAAGACAGGGTAACATCTACTGGGCACAGGGGCTCTTCGCTTTCATTTTCTCATCATTTCTATCATATCTATGGGCATGTAGTATTTTACTAAAAAGGCAGACACAAAGATACTCCATTGGATTAACTAATTGTGGTACTGGAAATTATTTACACACATCATAATGTTGTCTTTCCCTCTTTTCCAGACATTACTATACACATTTTTCTTCACTATCTGTGCTGTTACGTTGTTGTGCAACTGAAAATCCACCATTACAGTTTCCGTAACTTTTTTCTTTCTCTTTATATTCTTTGATGAAAGAACTGCTTAAACTCAAATAAAATGTCATTTTCACTAGCCTGGATTAGCCAAAAGGTGGTGCTGTATGTAAAAATATTTCTCAGAAACACCAACACAACATTTGTCCTATGAGCACAAGTCCCAGAATAGAGTGAAGATATGCATTTTCACCATAAAAACACATCTGAAGGGTCTCTGGAAGAGTTGTTTCTACTTTGTGCTGTTCTTCACAGTGCATTCTTGGTTCTGTTGATTCAAACAGTGAGGAGAAATGTTGCAGTGCCCCCATGTGGCTGCAGAGTGGGCAGTGAAACTGAGAAGGTGGGCACTGTGGCTGGCAGGAAGCTCATTGCCATACATGAACAATTAGAGTTATAACAAAATTAAAACAGTAACAAAATATTATATTAGCACAGATTGGGACAGTCTCTCCAGGTGACAGAAGGCTACGCAAGTCATGTACCAGTTATGAAACTGTTTCTAAGGGTAGTGTCTGACTTCATGTTTCAAGTCCACCTCTGACACTTTTTCAACTACTCATTCACCTCACACACACAGTACAACACACACTATGCACTCATATCTTAGTATACATACGAACATATACATGTTTACTAATGCACACAGGGATTAGCCAATATAAATAAAAGAAACATTACGTTCCCTTTCCAACAATGGCTCTGTTTGGTCAGTTTCTGACCAGCAGTGACTTTGAGATGTCTTCTGATGACATCATTTTCATGCACATATTCTT
Organism: Ctenochaetus hawaiiensis; assembly: GCA_029783645.1. Taxonomy (NCBI): domain Eukaryota; kingdom Metazoa; phylum Chordata; class Actinopteri; order Acanthuriformes; family Acanthuridae; genus Ctenochaetus; species Ctenochaetus hawaiiensis. Next base: position 9,720,357 of record JAPZDY010000021.1, read on the forward strand.
CACATCATAAATGGCTGCTTTGTTGACAGGAATTTCCCCAAGTTTCAATGGGTGACTCTTTATTTCATGCCAGCAAAGGCATCCTGCTCTGTTATAATAGATGGGATTATCCTTAGTTTTTTTAATTTAGTTTATAATGGCTATACCCCCTTTATGCAAACACACACATACACACCCATACACACATACATACACACACACACTTATGAGTCCTCATTCATCTCTTGACTATCTGTCCTGGCGATCTTCCTTGGGGGTGCTGGGCTGTCACCCTCACCTTGTTCCTGTTCCCGTTTCTTTGCTGCATTCTGTGTGACATAAAGGATTATACAGCAGTCAGTCAAATCACACAACTCCTTTCAAATGATAATCCACTTATCAAAGAAAATTCCTGTGATAAGTGAAGCTAAACCTAGGAATTAAACGTAAAGTAAACTGCATACGCTCACCTTTTTGTCCCATTGCTGATGTAGGTAACGCAGGAGGATGTTGGTTTTCTCTGTTACAATAACTGTGAAGCAGACACAGTCAGCATATTACTGACAGATTATGCTTATATCTGATAAGTAAAGAGCACCTCCTCCACAAAATGACACCAGCTGATCCATGGTTAAGGAGCATTGAGTAAAAAGGTGCCAAAGATCAACAAAAACAACAGTATTTGTTAATTCATGTAACCTTTGTTGTTTTCATTGTAAGACCTTTCTACCACAGTTTTGACCTTGAGCTCTCAGATGTGAGTTTGTTACTTACTCTGTTCAGAGGGGTATTCACGTGTTGGAAGGTACACAGAGGGCCTCCGATTCTGAAGGTCACATCAGAAAAAGGTTACAAATTACCATTGCATATTTTTTGGATACATATTATGAGTGTAATTTAGTTGAAAAATATTTTTAACTTCTGTGTGTAAATATTAGATGCAATTGTTAAGCATCTTATCCATATCAAATATTCATTAGGATTATTAATGACTGTCTGTGGATATAAACATTATTAGAGGGTACTTACAGATGCTTTACAAACAGAGTCTGCATGAAACCTGCTGAAGTTGCTTTTGTTGTAGACAGGAAGTCCTTTCAAGAAATCGGCCTATGGGAAGAGGCTGAGGTTATGATTGTACCCCGAAGCAGTAATATATTACATGTGAAAGGTTTTTTTTCTTTATCTTGCAATTGTTCCTAGCCAAAATCTAAATACTGCAATTTTAAAGACCGTTCTAGTTACCCCCCAGAAAAAAATCCACTCTTACAAAACAGATTGATTCACCTGTGGCAATTCATTACAACAGTCCAAATAAAAAGATGGCATCAGTGTAGGTATAAAGAGTTTTCTCTTACAAATGTTAAATAGAAGGAGGTTGGCGATAAACACCGATGAGTCCCTGCAAATGACTGGAGATATAGGATACCAGTCACTGAGTCAGTGCTGGGCGTTCCCTCATCTTAACAACCCATGCACGCTTCAGGCCCGCTGCTCTCTGTGTAACGTCCTCTGTAACCTCCCAACCGGAGGTGAAGAAATCAGATAGTGTACAACAGAGTGTACAGCAAGTGGTTTCACATGAGCAAGTCAGAGCTGAGCAGCTCAGGACACAAAACGATGCCGGCGTGGCCTTGGCGAATGAATGCCATCAGGAGAAGCAGGTGTGGCTAGTAGCTATCTGTTACCACTTGCTAGCTGACGTTAGCTCGGTATCACCATATGTCCTCTGATAATTGCAGCGCAGCTTCGGCTAACGTTACAGATCTGACGTATGCGGAATAATTACCTTCTCCATGATAATGCGAGAAATTCCCAACGTCGTAACGTCGGCTTGTGGACCTGGGTCGTTGTCTGTTGTGCTAGTAGTGATGGCAGTCAGTGACTGTTCGGTTAGCCGCGCTATCTAGCCGGCTAGTTGACCGAGACAGCTGTCTAAACGGCTCCACTCATTAAAGAAAACAACGACCCTCACAAACAAGTTGTTGTTTCCATTCTAGATCCAGGTGTCAATGAAAAAATTGTACTGTACTGAGGAAAAAATATCCCAGTTGTCATTGCACGAGTTAGCAAAGCTAATCACACAGGACTTATTCAACTAGCATGATGGTTTGATGGTAGCAACGCTTCCGTGGCCGCGCCCCCGAAAACGCCCATTGGCCTTCTTTTTGCCCCACGTGGTAGGAGCTTACCGTGAGAACCAATCATTAAATAAAACATTAATTAGCCCCTCCCTAAAACACTGACAGGCCATCTAGCATACACACGATGAGCTTCATTACAAGAAACCATACCAGCCACTAACTGACTAGTTTGAAAGCTATTTTCTTCTAATTACATACATGACAAAATTGTAAATGTTTTCTGCATGAACTGATCTTTGTCTGTACGACACAGTGCCCCAAATATTTCAATCTTACTATATTCTCAACTTTCTTTATCACTCATATTGTAAAGCCACTTGAAATATAATTTGCCATTGGGACCTGCATAACAAAACATAATAAAACAATGAAAGGCATTCAGTTCTGCTCATGAACTGATTTAGAGGTATTTTTAAATGTTTTTTTAAATCAAGTAATGACATTCCCTGTTTTTTTAACTTAGCTTGTTGGTCTTGAGATTAGTTCAGAACATTAAGACAAGTTTTGCCTTTAGCCTTGATGGGTGAGGGAAAAATTGGGAGGAACCATCACAGTCACTGAAATCCATAGGATTGGAGAGTCAAAAAATAGGCAAAAGATGGACAAGGTGATCCACTGGAAATCACTTCGAAAAAAGCTTCAAGAGTCGTTGTTGCAGAGCCAAGTTTTTGGTTTTACTTTTAAATGTTTTAAAATGTATCTGTCCTGTTTTTTCTTTTTCTTTGTTTTTTCAATACCCTTGATAACCTCCTTCAGCTATTGCTGGCTAAGATATAGTTCACTATTGGCAATATTAATAAATATCTCAGATTACAACCATCACAACTTACACTGAAATTATAGGCCTACATGGGCCTGTGTGTTTGTGGCCTATTTTATGGGTTTTGATTTCTATTGTCACGTCTCACCTCACTGGCACCTGCCTTCTGAATTCCAGACAAGTAGTTACCAGGCAACAACAGCCATGGTAACTGCCACAGTACCAGGGGGCACATTTATAAAACTGTGTGCAGGAAAGATGATTTAAAGTGCTCCAGAGACATCCAGAAGATGTCCTTGGGGCGCAATGGTTGTGAGTTCCACTGGACATGTTACTGTGCCACACTGCCACGGTTACACCACTTCATGTATTAGAACAGGAGCAGCAACTTATCATCCTCACTGTGTTTTGGTTTATCTCCTCAAATTTGAGGTGGATTTGATCAACCTGCAAGGAGATGCACAATATATCAAAGTCAAAAACATGCCTTTTGTGGCCAGCAGGTGGCGCTCTGATTATGACACATCGCTGATTTGTTGGGTTCAAGCTCTCAACCTATATTTATGCTCTGAACACACGAAGTTTAGTGTGTATTAGCCAATGTACATTTAAATTATATCCATTTTTTGTTTCATGGCAAATTGCTCAAAATGGCTGTCACGCCACGGGATACTGCTGAACCCAAACACTATTGAAGTTTTCATCACAAAGTTGTAAAGAGATTATAAACCATAATTTTTATAAAACAAAATCATTATCATCAAATCTGGTAAATACTTGAGGACAAGCTAAAAAAAACACAACATGTTCAAATCACCAAATTTTTCGTGCATATCGGTGACAAGGGGCCTTGGGGGTCGCTGATTAAGGGGTGTGGGCAAGCCATTTGGCCAGGATCATTGGCGAAAACTGTAACATTTGTAAACTTTTACCGCGACTGATGTGCGTACCAAATTTGGTGAGTTTTTGAGAATGTTTAAGTCGCCAAAAAAGCAATTCATTTGGTAGAGACGAAAATAATGATAAAATGAGCAGTTTCAATAGTGTCCTCGCACCCTCAGTGCTCGAGCGCCCATCATAAACGGAACAATTTCAATGGGTCCTCAGGCCCTAAAAATAACAGCTGTTAACATGAACACTTGAGCGCAAGACAATTGTTGTTCACTTTCGTTTTTGTGATTAAAATGGGTCAACCCCAAGTCTTTAAGTCCATATCCACACCAACGTTAATAAATGCTCTCTATATGCTTAACACAGGAGTTGTTTTTTGTCTTTAAGAGGACACCTCCTGGTTGTCGCGCGTCACGTAGCAGCAGGGGGGCGCTTATCAAGGGCCTCAGTACAGAACTGCGCGCGGGACATCCACAGCTGATGAATGAAAAGCACCTTTACAACCAGCTGAGCTGTGGTGCACCTGTTTCTCTCCACACCAATTTTCCAACATGAAGCCGGAGAGCTGGAACGCGCAGATATCTGGATCTACCTCTGAACTACAGAGCGATACGCTGTCTGTCGGCTGATACTGTCCGCCATGTGGAGGCTACCTTCAGGACAACAGAACCCAGATAAATTAGATTATTGGATTGACTGCAACAGATTATAGCTCTCCTACCTCCTCGATGTTCCATTAGAAAACAACTTTAATCTGATAATATTTCACGAGGAGTTTTCGGGAATTTAAAGGTAAACATTTTTGTTTATTGCCGATTTTTCTTTTTTTTGTTACATTGATTTGTAATTGTTTATGTTACAGGCTCTTAGTAACTGACCAGAAGGTCGCTGCATATCAGGTTGCGTTGCAGTTAACTAAGACAGACGATAATTGAATGTTAATTAAAATATGAAACCAAATTTTAAAATAAAATAAATATAGTAGACTTCAGGGTGTCTTCAGGACATTCTGACACCTGCCTCACCTGCTGTTTCCTGTAACTTATATTCAACTCGCTTTATGGTCGTTAGTGAATAGATAGGGACCATAAGCTTCACCCTAAACACCCAAAACACGCTTTACTCTAATAACACCTTGCGAAGAACTATTTTGCAATAAATCGCTCAGTGTTTCATGTTAGAACAGGCGCTTTTCTTGTTGCTATTATATTTGAATGTGTGAACTTGACATTTTTGCTGAATGGCCCCTGTAATCGTCCTGTTTGAAAAACTGAAGGTGGAGCAAAACGCACAAATGATTGTTTTTTGTTAAAATAATTTTCACTTTGCTTAGCACTTGCTGTAATCATCCACTAAAAAAGAGCAATGTCTCTAACCAACGTACTGTTTGATTGATTGATGTATTTGGTTCAAATTTATTTTCACTCATCTGTTGTGGTGACATGCAGACAGTGATGGCATAGGCCTGTTAATCTTAATTTAGGTCTTTTCATCTGTTAATTTGCCTTTGAGAGAGCTATATTTCAAAGATAAGTAAGCCCATAAAGCAATCTGTCTTGGTCAAATTATGGCTTTACATAGTATGCAATATCAAGGATCAGGATTCAGTGTTCAGTGCCACATAATTTCACAGTTACTGTTAAATCTCCATGACACTCTGCTCTTTTCTTGGCACCAGTCCCCACTGTGACTGTGATTGTGTTGGACCTGCGTGAGCTATTATATAACAGCCTTGTGCAGCCACTTACAGTGGCGACTACAGGAGGAGTCAAACTCACTGCAGTGTTTCATTGTACAGGAGTATGAGGTCCAAACAGAAGATGTTAAGCAAAAGGGACAAACAATAGTGAAACAAAGCATTAAGTTTCAACTGAAGATAAACTCTTGTCTCTGGAGTCTCCAGTGTGAAAGCAGATACGGTGGAGTTTGTAATGGTGATACTTAATCACTACAGTTATGTAGCCTATGTTCAAAGACAATCTGCATATTCCACCAAGCTGAACGAAGTACGATGAGCAATGCAAGTGAGAATTGAATCAACATTCTGTAGATGACAGGACAAGATTTGAACATTGACTCTTCTTTCTATTTGGCTACTATCATGAAGCAATAATGGGTTTTAAAGTTGATTCAAATATCTGTAGATGAGGAGAATCTAATCAAGAGAGAGATGGATGAAGGTGGATGGATGGGAGTTTTTATATTTACCCTAGCCTCAATTTTTAATATAATAAAGTATATACTTTCACGAAAGAGGAGGCTGTGGAACATAAAAATAAAGTAAATCCATTGTATTTATAACACAGGTCGAACCCTGTTCCTGGATAATGGATGCCTTTTAATGGGACAATAACATCAGAGATGGATATCACCCTCAGTGATATCAAAATGGCCTGCTCAGCCCCCTCACACAGCAGTATAAAACACTACTGTTTGGATAAAGGATGTGCAAATATAAGCAGAACAGCAGAGAGAACAGCCAGCAAAGCAGGAACGGTGTTTTACATTGTGTCCATTATCCCCAGATGAAAAGCAGTAGCTGGTGGGTTGCATGTAGAAAAAACACAACATATCATTCAAAGGGTAAGACTGTCGCTGTACAGTGTCACTGTTTCCATCTAAGACTGACAGATTGTGGACTTAGAGAGTGAAATCCCCCCTAGCAGGAGGGGGGCAACAGGATGGTAGGATAATGCAGAGCCCACTTGGCTGTTATGTTGTTGCTTTTCTGTATGAACAACTGGCAACCCAACGTGTACTGTATACTGTACTTGTAGTGTGTATGAGACATGGATTATCATCCATTCTTTGGTATATTGTTCAAACAGTTTCAAAATAAGCAGTTTGGAGCTCATGAGGAGGCCACTTTTTATTGTAGATGTTTGTAATATTGAGCAGTTACTATCCTTATCTAATAATGTTCACATTTACCATTTCTCCACATTATCAGGCCATGTGAGGACTACCATGACTTCATGAGATCATGTTTTGTGTGTGTGTTAAACCACTATTTGTGAGCTAAATTTACATCAATGAAATAATCTAACTCCCCTTTATTCTTTAGCACAGCTCAAAAAGCATATTACTGGGCCATAATTCAAATAATTTTCAAATAATTAATTGGCTGATTTGTAGTTTTGAGTGGCAGTATGGCACCATGTGCTGCTGCAGAGTGATCACATGGCGGACAGCTTTAACCCAGTGAGCTATTACTGTCCCGTCTATTAATACCCCCAGAGTCTGCGCTGAGGAAAGATAGTGCTGAGCTACGTCTGACACAAAGTCTCAAGGATTTGAGCTTTAATTAGATTGTAAAGGCAAGAATTTGTTTACCTCTTTGAATGGGACATTTAAGGTTCCTAGATGTTCATTTGATGCAGAAATTTTAAGTTGGTCTAAAGATAAGTAAGAATAACTATGTGTTTCTTAAAAATATCATGATATACTACAGCTTAGAATGATAATAGAGTGATTATGGAGGCAGATCCTGTAATATAAAATATTAATTTGGGAAAACATCATGGTAACAATGTAAGTTATGTTCATGGTAAAATACGACTCCACCTCTCTATACTTGACTTGTGTTGTATGGAGTGTGCAGACTGTGTGTGGGTTTTATGTATTCATACATCACAAGAGTTAAATAGATAATATTTTACGTGTGTAGTAAGCAAGTACTGGGCTATAATAACTCAACCTAGATATGTATATCTATTACAAGGCCTTCAATGGACAGAATGTACAATTCCCTCACCACTGAGGGTGTTAATGTATTTTACATCTTAATGCTGTATATATAACAGGTAAACATGGTTCTGTAAGTAATGAAACTGCTACCTTGTTTCATTCATGTTTTCATGTGTGTGCTGATTCATGTGTGATTTGATATTGCTTTTTTCCTTACAGACTGGCAGCCATGCTGACCAGCTTTATAGAGGGTCTCCTCTGCTGCCTCACCTCAAAGTCAGCCAACGTTGTGGCTCCTGTAGAAACCTCAGAGCCAGCCGATGGCTACGAGTTTGTGGAGGTGAAGCCAGGCCGCGTCCTTCGGGTGCGACATGTCATCCCTGACCGGCCAGTGGTGGAGGAACCTACTGGGCAGGGTGGGATGGTCAGTTGCAAACGAAAGATCACAGTATATCGCAATGGACAGCTATACATTGAGAACTTGGGTGACAGGGCAAGTGCAGAGCCGAAAAACTGCCAGAATGGAGACACAGAACCAAACAGCACTGTAGAGGTTGAACTGACAGAATGTAATAACTCACTGCCAGTCAGCATCCCTGAGGAGAGGCGTGAGTCCATCACAGCTGGAAAAGATGGAACATCTGAAACAGGAGCTGGAGGGGAGACGCCTGCTGCTGGACAGACTGATCAGCCACAGTTGTCTAGGAAGCGCAGGCGAAAGCCCAAGCGCACTGTGGTGATTGACTGTGAGAGAAAGATAACAGCCTGTAAAGGCACACACCAGGATGTGGCTCTGTTCTTCATTCATGGAGTGGGAGGCTCACTGGACATCTGGGGAAACCAGTTGGACTTCTTCTCCAGGCTGGGCTATGAGGTGATCGCTGTGGACCTGGCAGGTCATGGAGCCAGCTCAGCACCACAGATATCTGCAGCATACACTTTCTATGCCTTGGCTGAGGATATGAGACTCATCTTCAAGAGATATTCACGCAAGAGGAATATCCTAATAGGACATTCTTATGGGTAAATTTAAATACATGACATGTAAAATAACACCCCATTCTAATACAGAAATTAAACTGAGAATAAGATAGGCACTTAGCTGTATGTGTATCTGTTTGGTTACTCAAAATATTTAGAGGCATTAGAAGCGAGTCATGCATCTAGTATTGTGTTTTTACATCAGGTACAGTATTAGTGAATTGATTATTACCAAAGGATAACTATAGTTAATATAGTATTGAAGAATTTAGCCATTTAATTGTTGTACAGCAGTTTTGTAACATTATTATCAATTCATTAATTCAGAAAGTAAAAATGCCAAGCATTTGCTGGTTCCAGCTTCTTAACTACTGCATTTACTGCTTTTCAGTTATAGAATATTGCACATGTATGTCAAAAAGTTAAATTCAAGGCATTGTGGTTTTTGGCACTTCTGTGTTGGCCTAATTTCTCAGCCCCACCGGTTTTTATTTGGAAATCTCTCTCTCTTGTAAACGAAAAGTTGCATTTATGAGCAATAAAATGTGCCTTTGTCTGAATTGGTACATTATGAATTTTGCCATAACAGCTGTTCTTGTCAGTTATTAACAGTGCCTTGTGGTACCTGCTGGCTAATGTTAGCTTTGTTAGTAAACTTTGGATAACTTTCGCACTTTATTGTTGTATTTTTACCATTGTCTTGTAAGTGCCCCACTTGTGGCCACAGTAATTAATTTAGCAAAAGTATATTGGGTTGCTTAAGATTTTGGACAGTTGGTAAGGTAAAAGAAAGGAAAAAGGATAAAATCATCTTTTAATTGTTCAGAAACGGATGGCAGCATCAAAGATGCCCTTGATGCTGCCTAAAATGTTAGAGTACAGCTATGAGCCAGTACATGATTTTGTGTGCCATTTACTTTATGCCATTTCCAGATATGTATATTGTAACTAAAAAGTGATTAAAACAAACAGGGTGGTTACCTTGAAACTTCTGGCCTCTCCCGTAACCAGCCCTCTGTTCTGCCCCCCTAGCGTCTCATTCTGTTCCTTCCTGGCCCATGAGTACCCAGAGCAGATTCACAAAATGGTGATGATCAACGGGGGCGGTCCCACAGCTCTGGAGCCCAGCCTCTGCTCCATCTTCAACCTGCCCACCTGTGTGCTTCACTGCCTCTCCCCGCTGCTTGCCTGGAGCTTCCTCAAGTAAGACAGCACAGCAGCACAACTAATTTTTTATGGAAAAAGTATGGAAGTGTGTAATTGCATGTGATGCACAACAGCGAAAAACCATAAAAAAAAACAAAAATATGTGAGAGCCCCTCTAATGAGGAGAGGCTATCAAGGTAATCAAATTAATAAGAGCTGTTCCAATCAAGACTCCCAAATATTTGTTTTTCTGACAGCTACAACTGGTTTTATCATTATGTTCACTGCACCCACAGTTTAATGTCATCAGAATCCTTTTGTTTTTTAAGCCCTGGGTAACTCAGGTAAATGTCCCCTGCTCTGCTCCCTACAGGGCTGGCTTTGCTCGGCAGGGTGCCAAAGAGAAGCAGCTGCTGAAAGACAACAATGCCTTCAATGTGTCGTCCTTTGTGCTGCGTGCCATGATGAGCGGGCAGTACTGGCCTGAGGGGGATGAAGTCTACCATGCCGAACTTACAGTGCCCACCCTGCTGGTTCATGGCATGCATGACAAGTTTGTCCCTGTGGAAGAGGACCAGCGCATGGCAGAGGTGAGTGGCCTGTTTCAACCTTTGATACCCAGGAGATAAATTGGCAAAGTGACACTACAAAAGAAGAAAGCTCTGTCATAGTTTCTGTACCATAGCCGAACAAATGGAAAAAGGCTCTCTGGAAGGAAATACATTAATTTAAGAATTTTGAGGCAATTATAATAAATATTTATATATTAACATGGATCAATTAACTATCACTTGACTGCTGCAGAAAATGATTATCTTAGTCTGCAGTTCATCTCAGCTGTAGGGAGCATGTTAACATCTTTAGGATCTTTTTTTCTCTGGATTTTGGCCTTATTTGATAACTCTCATCACTTTCATCAGTGTTGTATCTAGATGCATGAGGCAGCTTTGTTACCACTATATACTACCTGCTTTGCTTCAAACTGAAGGACAACCACTACTAAAACTGAGCTAAAAGGAGAAGGATTGGATGTCAAGTGGCAGATGATATGTTCACAGCTTTTTGTGCTGCCACCAAGTGGTCAAAAAAATCAGTAATTGCAGGGTGAAAGTGTTCTTCAGTCAACAACAGGCAACAGTAATGTAAGGTTTTGGAATTTTGTTGTTTAGGGATTTAAACAGAGCAACAACTGACTATAACCAAAGCAATACTCCCTGTTTTGATTCCAAAATCTTGCGTCTGTGTTTTCCTTCATCTCTCTCAGATTCTTTTGATGGCCTTCCTGAAGGTTCTGGAGGATGGTAGTCACATGATCATGATGGAGTGTCCTGAGGCTGTCAACACACTCCTGCATGAGTTCTTTCTCTGGGAACCTGCCACCCCTCCACCACCAAAGAAAGACTCCAAAGCACGTCCAGAGACCGCTAAAGCTCAATCTGACAACAACAGAGCTTCATCTGACCCTGCTAAGGTCCGACCTGCAACTGCCAGACAAGCGGCATCAACTGGCGGCAAAGAGGAGAAGCCAGACATTAGAGACAAGAAATGAAGTCAAGTTGATGGTTCCAGCGGTTGTTACGATATGGCTGGCCATGCCATTTGTGGGTCTGGATAAGATGAGCTGTTTTTAGCTGTTAAACCTGACGCTGAGCCAAAAAAGCCAGTCTATCTGAATGATCCGGCACCTGATTTTGCCAGCTGGAGAGAAGGGGGCCGACTTCTGGAGCATCTGGAGGAATAAACACCAGATTCCCCCCTGATTATACTGTGACCAATACCACAGGGAACGATAGCTCTGAGGTTATTTTTTAAAATTTTGAATTAAAAAGAGAATTTATCATAAAGTGGTCGAACTAATCTGTTTTGGGGGGGATGGAGGGTGAGGCTTATGATGTCATAAAATATGACAGACATTCGTATCTCGATTTAAAAACCTAAAAAGATGCTTCCAATGTCAAAAAAATTAAATTTGATACAGCCCAAATAATATCCATAATTACTACAGAGTATGGAGAAAACCCCACTCATAGTGTTTCCTAGAATTCATCTTCTGATGACCCTATATGACCCACTTTGTTACTGGTAAGAGTTGAGGCCTTATTAACTGTTCTCCTGCCATGCTAAAGGAGCAACATGTCCCTCCATGGTATGTTCTTCTTGGATAAAGAGTGGTATCAGTGTTGTGCAGAAATATACGTGGGCTATATGTTTAGTTGCACAGTTAGACCACGTCTATATAAAACAAATGCTCCAGTTCTAATACACTACATTTTTTTAGTGACTTGAGGGATCATCAGTGGAAAACAAATAATCTTGATGTATGTTGAAATAAGAAATGCACAAACCCTGTTTTAAATTATTATTTTTTTAACTACCAGGATATATTCTGTTTTTGCTGCTCTACTGAAATGAGGATTACACTGTGTTTTCAGTCCTGTTGTTGTCCTGCTTGAACTCCTCACCCTGGTGTGATGAGGTGGAAAGTAACCTAGGTGTTTTTATTACATGTGAAATAAAAACACACACAGAGGACTATTAAAAACTTAAACATTAAGAGACACACTGAAGCCAGCCACTTTACTGGTGTGTAGGACAGTCTTTGTGGCATGTTTTCTCCACTTGAAGGGCACTTTTGTCATGTTTTCTTGCACATTGTGTTCTATATTACATTTTATGTACCAAGAAAGCATCCTGTGATTTTAAAAAATGTCCCTCTTTAATTGAAGCCAACATTTGGAGAAGTTGGAATTGCAAACATGCAGACAATACCGAGGTTCAACATTTCCAAAGAGATCTTGGCTGAAGCTCTCAGGAAAATGGAGTTAGAAATGCAGCCACATCTATTATATCACCTGTTTTCATAGATGTGAGTGGCAACTTCTGTAGTACACCAGTGTTGTGATTTTGCTTTAAGACTTTATGTTGGCATGGGCTTTCAAGGGTTTTGCCAGTTTTGTGGCAGTAAATAGTCATTAAAAAATCGGCAGCTATTTTGAAAACCAATTTATTCTGTTATATCAATTTTTCAAGCAAAATCAACCAAACATTGACTTGGGTTAATCTCTAAATTGTGAGGATTTACCTCTTTTATGATCTCCTGTGTGATTGTTAACTGTATATGAATCTCTAGGGCATGTACAGTTTTGAAATAGTGGTTGAACAAAATAAGCACTTTAATATAAAAGTTTTTACCCTTAAAAAATTGTGATCAGCATTTATTACACCTTTCCGATAATTAAATCTCAACTGAATATTAGTTGCAGTCCCAAACATTGTGCTGCTTGAATATTTATATTTAGGTTATATATTTTAACAATTTGATATTGTACCAATAATTAAATAAATAATGCTCTTATTTCAGTTAAAATGAATGATCCCATATTGTGCCTATATTTTATATGAGAGCCGCAACCAGCAATTTTTTTAATTACTGACATATTTGCTTATTATTATATTATTATATTTTCTTAATTTATTGATACATCGTCTGGTCTGTAAAACAGCAGAAGACTGTGAATGTAAAATATATCTGTCAACAAGTCTTTGAGTTCAAACATTTTGTTTATCTGGTTAACAGTCCTCAGCCCATTGATGTGGAACAAAGAAAAACATCAGATTTTATCTTAAAGAAACATGATTTAAATCTTAAGTCTGAAAAAAAGGTCACTGGAACTCAAGAGCTGACCTCTTTTAGTTTTATGTGTTTTCATATAACAGGATGTTGGGGTTAGACACAGTGTAGCTCATTAAAAGTGTAAATTTATGCAGCACTGGTTGTAAACTCTTGATTGTAAAAAAAAAACTGTGGTCATTGTGAATTGTGAACTGTAAACTGTTTATTAATAAGTGATAGCATATTT
>JAPZDY010000021.1:9739440-9759224 GCA_029783645.1 Ctenochaetus hawaiiensis
AAAAAAAAACATTTGAAAGTGATCCAAAACATTTTTTGATTATATTATTACATATTATTGTGTTCCCATACATGTTATTATAATGTCAGAGGTAAAAATCATCAGTTAAGTTTTATTGAAAAATCATTGACTTTGATAAGATAAAACATAATTTTGTTAATATGATAGAAACAATTAGCTCTCCAAGAGTGAATAGTTGTCAGGTAAATACATATAATAAATAAGAGGATAAATAATAGTGTCAAACCTCAAACTCATCCTCCATTAAGGTGGGTTCATTCTCTGAGTTTTTCTTTCTGAGTGTAATCACTGTGCTGTGGAGCTCAGACAGGGAGATCTCCGTCTCTCCAAACTGATTGTGCTCCAGCAGCGCCTGGTGAATCAGGATGTACTGGGCCTGTGTTGGGACAAATGTACTTCACTTAATACACAAAAAGTATACAGTTTGAAGGGAAAACCGAATAAACTAACATTGAAATATACAATCAACATGTCATATTCCTCAAAGGTTGCAAATCTTACTTATCCACAACTTGCTGTCTCCGGCTTCTCTGCCTGTGATTGGTTTAGATCTAACTAACACAGGTCTTTCTAAATATGCTGTTCACTCAGAAACAAGAAATGACAATATTCAAAACAGGTAAATGTGCTGCTCATTTTATAAACACACTGTGCACAGCCTGTCTCAGCTTCTGCCCTTTGGGAGGCACTGGAGAGCACTGAGCACCAAAATTCAACCACAGACAGGAACACTTCCTCCCACCATCACACACAAAAACAGTCTAACAAACCATTTTCAGTACAGTTTCTGTAAAATAACCCTGAATTGTTCACACATGTTATATATTTTAAAAAAAAATTATAACACAAATATCTCACACATTGAAAAAGAAGCGTAAAGGCTGCACATCGAAAAAATATTTAATTTAAACCATAAGTGTGTCACCAAAATGATTTCACTGTTTGTCATTAGAATAAATCAATGAATTGATCAATATAAAATGTATTATAAAATTATTGATTAAATGTGCTATGAAATTAAGTCCTGATAAACTTAAGTAATAATTAAAAACATCCTGCTTTAAATTGGTGAATTTGTGATAAAATTTTGAACTGAGATCAAATAGTTAATCTTATAAAGGCCTTAAAATAGAACTTTTTTGTTATTGGACTTAACTTGTTCAGTTTCTAATCATCACAATCTGTTCCTAAGCCGTTTCCTTCCTGCGTCACCATTTACAAACCACCATGTAAAACCATCTCTTACTTAGGGATCATTTACTGTATTTGCCAACTGAACCAATTTAAATGTCTTTTGAACTGATATGTATTCTTGTTTTTTGTGCAACCAACCAGACCACAATCTCATAATTTGCAGCAACAATTTAACATTTAAAAATATAATTTGTAATTGTTTTTTTGCTTGTTTTGTTGTACTTCTTTTCCATCTATCATAGTTTTTCCTTTGCCTGTATAATCTTGTCTCTTTGTTTTCTTTGTTTAGCCGTTTGCCCATGTTGTTTTACTTCCTGTACATTTGTTCTTCTCACCATTAGAAAGCAGAACTGCTGAGAGCTGGAGTCAAACTTTGTGAATGTCACTATACTCAGCATGGGTCCACACTCATACACAGACCTTCTGAATAATAATCAAAAGTGATGTTTTACCTCCACTTGAACCATCAGACATCTCTGTCTGCGAAGTCTGACGACGTAGCCATAGATGTCCACTCTGCCGTCTGCCTCCAGACCCTCCATCATGGCATCAATGCCAATGTAGGTGCCTGTCCTGCCAACTCCGGCGCTGCACATTAGTCAATAACACTGTGTTATCACATGTCTGAAATTTAATCAGTATCAAGTTAGAGTGAAGCTGAAGTTGAGTGTTAGTTTAGAGGCAAATAGAAAGGGAAGATGAGAAGTCCCCTGATTGCTAAAAAATAACTTTTTACAACTTTTTTTCTTTAATTTATTAGTAATGGAGACTTGTAAATAAGTTTTGAAATGTGCTTTTTGTGTGCAACAAACGGTCTAAGAATTAGCAAAGAGACAGTGCTCTAGTGACACTTTGCCTTGTTAGGAGTCCAGCTGGGTGTAAAGTGAATATCTCTCTGTCTGTATTGTGCACTGGTGTCAAATTAGGAAAAAGCAGGAGAGAATGGATTAGATCAAACTTTACAGTCTTTGCACTCTGTAGGTATTTAACATTTAGCCAGAAAGCAGTACATTTATATATTCAAGATGTATAAAAAACGATAATGCTAAAAGTCAAATTCATCTTTAACTTAGTTTTTGTTTGTCATTTAACTATTTATTTTATCATAATAATGTAAATTACAGGTGTAGAGAGGTGAAAAAAGAATTTTAAACATCATTACATAAAAGTGTACAAAAACAACATTTGCACTCAGGGATTTTTCCCTTTGGGAGACAGAATGTGTTTTCTTTGGTTTGTCAGCCATGGAGGAAGAATGGAAATGGAAAAAAGCAGAAATATAAGAACGAACTGTGAGCCAGTGCAGGTGCAGTGTATTTTGATATTTTGAACATACAAAAGTGATTGTCAGCTTACTGCGAAATAAGTCTTGAAACTCACCTGCAGTGAACGACGATGGGGCCACTGAAGAAGTTCTTGAAAGCATTGACACGCCGCCTCAGTTTCAGCAGGAGATGCGGCTCCCCTGGGACTCCGTGGTCAGGCCAACTCACGAACTGGATGTGGGTCACCTCTCTCTCTGTGTTCTTCTCCCTCTTCTGTGGACACACACACAGACACACACAATTATGCAAACATAAACAAAGACATATATAAATACATACATATTTATGCATGACATGTAAGCACACAGTAGTAATAGACCCCTATTTTAGACTTACGTTGATAAGAGTAAGATGGCGGATGGTGTAATCTGGGCAGTGGTCCTCAGAGTTCAGCTTCACTATAAACTCCTCAAAGATCTCGGTCTCTCTTTCTGGAGATGGCCAGTACTGTGCACACTTGAGCTGTGACGAAACATGGGAGAACAGAGAGTGTGAGTGCACCAACACTGTCGATCGAGCACTTCCACTCAAAACTCAAAAGTAAAGATGATGCATGTTAAAGGCGGATGTCTACAGATTAAACATGTAGATTGCAAGAAAGATCTCCAACACATAAGACCACAATCTTTCTCTAAGCTCACAGTGTGCAGCTTGACTAGAAATTTTATTTTTTTCCATGTCTGATACGTATGTAACCATGGCATGAGTGTGTTCAAGTGAAAGACAGATTTCTGCCAGCTCATTTTACCATCAGATAGAATTTTTAAAAAACGAAAAAAAAACTTACAATGTAAAATAGAAATAAAGGAAAAAATGTAAAAACCCTCAAAGTTTTGGTTCTTACCCTGTTTCCCTCCTCACAGCGGGTTACCATGACAATGATAGAGGACTGCTGCTCCCAGATCATCCTCCAGAAGTCACCGACAGTTTCCTCCTTTGGCCCTACAACACACAGATTAGATGCATATTTGTACTGCACACGCAGACATTGACAACTAGTACCAGCAGGAACATAATGGAAGAGTGCTGACTGAGTGTGTGTGGAGTGTGAGAACTTTGCTTTACCTTGAGCTGCAATGTACTTTTTGGATTCCTTGTAGCCCTGCAGCAGCAAAACAAATGATGCTCAACAAAGTGTAAGTGTTGTCAGAAAGAAAGAAGTCATGATCTTTGTGTCTACACATCCCTAAAATAAACTGTGCCATAAAGCCAAATTGCAGTAGTTTAATAGGACTATTCTTGCAATTATTTTTATATTTTTTTAATTAGTATATAGTAGTAAATGTGATAAAAATATAATCTGTGTGGGGTTTTTTCATACATCAATGAAGCTGGCATTAATGTAGTCACATCCTGCTTCTCCATTTCCGGTTGTCAGCTGGACACGGTTGTAATCATCTGGGTCAAGACAGACACAAAAAAACTAAATACACATGAAAGAAGACATCTTCACAACCCATGAGTGTACACCTAAACCTTGTGTGAATTCAGTTGAGAAGCAGTCAATGCCTCACCTGAAATTCATGGAGTAAACATGCTATAATTCATTCAAAAATGCAGTAAAGCTTTCCAACTCATTTTTCTTTTGATCAGTCTCATCTATAAAGATTCACAAGCCTCATTACAAGGATTGGGGAAAAAAATGATTTACTGTTTTGTAGGTGAATCTTAGAGAAACAGTGAATAAAAACACACATCCCTCATTCTGTAAGTGCTTTTTTCTCTTGTATCCGAAAAACTTAATGCACTTTTGGACAAACTCAGACTCACACGGCAGGATGTCCACATAGCGATTCTTGAGTGTATTGCAGGACTTTTTGGCCTCTTTCATGGTCTGCCGTGAAAAAATTCTGGGGATGCTCTGAAAGCAGAGAGAAACTGAGTAGTCTGTCAGTGGCAAAAACCAACAAACACAGACTACCACTCACACTCTTTCTCCTCTTATAGTTGCACAGGATTCTTAGCAAGCACATGCGATCTCCTTGCTTCAAGCCCCTTTGCAAACCATCAGATAAAGAAAAACACAGAGAATAATAGCCATAAAAAGAAGAAAAGCTATTAAATTACCTGAAACTCAGCAAGGAAAAGTCTTCCCTCATCAGCAAGCTTCCTCTTGTAGGTCTCCAGCAGGACCTCTGCTGCTATCGGCTCGACAGTCATCAGGTTCTCCTCATCATCTTCAAGAGAAAAGTGGCTGGTACATTAAAAACGGGAACAATCTCACAGAGTAGTTATACTAATGTATAGCCATCTATTACTCCAAATTACGGTATAGTTACTCTTTGATTATTTTTTCTCTGTTTTATAAATTGTTTCTCTTGAGAGCTTTTAAACTACTTAACAAGGAACAAAGACATACATCAATATATTCTGATGTTATAAACATCGTAAATCATTTAAAAAAAACAACAGCTACTCACATGAGTTTCATTTCTTACATACTTTAAAGATTGGTATAATCATCAAATTCTAGATAAAACCCAGAGGGAGGAAATATAAAGTCTACTCACTTGTTGTTGAAATGAGCATCATGTTTTCACTCAAGTCACTGCAAAAAAAACCAGAACAGACTGACTTCAAGTCTTTAAATCAGAAACATGGAATGGACAAAGGAGGCTTACACAAAAAGGTTTATGACAGTAATGATGCTTCTGCCTAAAATGCAATACAAATGTAAAAATACTGATACCATTCATGCACTATAAATAAAAAACATATTGCTCTATAGGTAAAACAGAACCTGCAGGTGTATTTGTGTTAAGCAGGTGGGATTCAGACTGATCCTTACTGGGACTTTCTGCGCTTCAGAATGTAAATCTTGTAGACGACAAAGAGCAGAGCCACAGACGTAAGGATGATGAGGAAGACCAGAAACCCAATCACAGCTTTGTCATTATCTGCAATGAAGGGAAAATAACATCAAGGCAGTGGCATTTATGTTAAAGATTAGAAGAATAAAAATATATGTGTACGCTGTTTGTCAGAACTAAACAATTTAAGATATTTTGTGACATTAACATAAACTGCACTTACACAAAGTGGAAACGTTTGTTGCAGAGGCCTCTCCCACATGTCTCCCATTGAAGGCAAAAACCTGGACAGACAGAAATTCTTTTTCAGAAATTATACCCTCTAAAAAAATACATGGAAAAAAGAGCAAATAATCTAGTGTTACTAAAAATTTGGTTTCTACAAACCTTCACTTTGTAGGCTGTGAGGTAACTTAAATTTTCAAATAGGAATCGGCAGTTTATTTTTGCATCCTTTTCCACAACTACTCCATGACCATCCTCTAGACTTGCCTTGTAAAGTTTATCAGGTCCATAAAAATTTATATTACCACTGCAGGATACATTAATCACATTATTTTCAGGATGAGTCACTGTTATGCTGAGAGTCCCCTTTGGCTCTGCAAAAGGGTGAAAGAAACAACATGTTTTCCTTTAGACATGACACTGTATGCATATGCAGAGTTAAAGTCACCATTTAGTTTCCTAGTTTAAACACTGATCAGCATTATTTCTGTGCTGCTGTATCAGCCATGCTGGTTGTCAAAAGCAAAATGTGCACAACAAAGAAAGTGAAAAGAGCAAAAAGATCAGGTATCCATTTGAACTTATTATGTTCTATTGTTATGTGTCATTAAATTATGAATTAAAAAAAACTTAAAAATCATTAATTGAGTATAAGTAATAAGAGTTAAAGTGAGGAAATGTACTGTAATTGGTGCTAAAATGTTTAATATACACCTTCACAGTTAATTTTCTAACAATGCATTATGAAAAAGAAAGTGCAAAAAAAAGAAACATTATTTAGCAAAGTTTGTGATGTTTAAGTGTTTTGACTTGCTGTTAATTTTCAATTCAGTGTTTATAGTCCATGCAAATTCATAATTATGTTTAAAATGTATATTTTTCTTTGTCATTTTACTATTTGGTTACATTTAAACACTGAAAAAATCTAAAAATATGATAAAACTCTTGAACCAAACTCCAGACTCTGTTTGCCACAACCCCTCTGTTGCAAATTTGACTGGAGGCAGACCAGAGTCCACATCTATAACTACTGTGTGCTCCTGGTGTAGAAGGCCTTTCTTCACTCCCGATTAACACTACATTTAAATGTTTGTCATGCTGACTTTGAAGATATCATACTGTAGGCCTGCATGATGTGAAGTGTTAGTGGTAGTGGTATCCTCAATAAATGTTACGCTGCCTGATTGTCAGCATGTAGCTAAAATTGCTTAAAAAGGCAAACAGGATAAACAAGCTCATTAACTGTAAAAGTAAAAACGCTTGCATTATATTATATATATAAAAAATCTGAATGTTCACTAGTAGCCATATTTCTTGTACAAGAGTCAACTTATATCATGTGATCACGGTTTTCTCTACAAATATCTTAACAGTATCAGCACTACAGAGTTTCACAGACATTTACTCTCACTGCCAAACAGTTCTTTTACCATACTAGCATTGTACAAAATACACAAGCTTGATAAATAAAAAGTCATGACAGTGTATTTGTATCATGCACATCCTCTGTAATATTTTCAAAAAGATCATTCTTTAGACACTTACCCCCAGCATCAGTCTTTGTCTTTTTGAAAGCTGGCTTTTGAACCTTTCTATTATCATAGGTGGGTTGAACTTCACAGTTATAGTCCTTGTATGGCATCAGTTTATCAATGGTACATGAGTTCCTTGAGGTTTCCACTGTAACATAGTTTTGTTTTGTTATTGCTTGTTATGTCTGAGCAACACATATATCTCATTTATATGTATAAACATGCATGCGCACACACGCATGAACACACAAACACCACACACACACATGTATATATTTATAAATGCGTGTGTGTGTGTGTGTGTGTATATATATATATATACACACACTGCAACAAGTACTGGGAGAGGAGAGGTGCTTGGGTGCATATAACATTTTTTTTTTCAAAATAAAATAAATGCATGAACCAAAGTGCATCCTTGTAAGGTGTATACAATTAATAAAGAATTCATCTCAAAGACCTAACTTACCTTTTTTCATATTGTTGTCACAGCTACAGTTATACTTAAGCTTCTCAAATTTTGAAAGCTTATCTTTACAGTTCTCGCTCTCCATGGTCCACTTCAGAGAGATGGAGCTATTGGTTGATCTATCCTTTGTGACTGTTATTTGGAGATCTGTTGGAACACATTAGAACTCTGTAACACTGAGTTTATGATGTTTTCCTTCTATTCATACTTATTTTTTATCACTGCACTTATTAACATACCACAGTCGATCATAAACACTGTAGATTCTATAGTTTCATTTATTTTGGTATTGTTCCACATGATCTGACCAGTACAGCTGTAGTTTGTGAAGGGCTCCAGCTCCCACTCTTTCTTTATCATAGGGGGATTTCCATTTTCTGAAGAGACACAAGGATGACAACAATATTTCAGCAGCTGATGTTTAAACATAAAGTGCCCATGAGCCATTATGAAATAATAAATAATAATAAATTCCGATTTGGACAAGTTCATAATTAAAAAAAATATATATCTGAACTTCTTCTTACACCAAAGATCATACAGATCATAGCAGCTTTACATAAAATTGATTTCCATCGTCATTTCTGTTAGCTTTACCACAGTGTGAACATCTTAGAGTGCAAATTACGTCCATCTATTTCCTATTTAATAAGGTTTATGACAGACAGATTCTCTTTATTTCTAGTCTCTCCACTTACCCGAACAGGTGTAATTAACAGTGAGATTTGTTACACAATTTGGAGGAAACTTTGTTTCTATTTTTGCAGGAAGTCCACTTGGAGGTGTAAATTCTATTTCACTTGCATTTAGGTAGGGAACTGTGGGAAATGAAAACAGCACAGATGCAATTATGCAATCTAAAATAGCAATGCAATTTAAAATAGAACAGAGGTTTTTTATACATACCAGCACTGAGGAATTTGGTGTACTTAAAGGAACAGCTTCCTGAAGTGAAGGTTGTAGTCATATTTGAGCAAATGTCATCAAAAAGGGGTTTGATGCAAAACGTTTTGTTGTCACTTTTACATGACACAGCTGTAGTATTATTTGGTCCAGACAGTGAAGAGCCGATGTTCCATTCATTTTGGTAACAAACATATCCAGGGAGGTCAAAGCACGGTTTTTCTGAAATGTCTTGTTCATCTGAAATAAACATAGGATGCAAAAATGTCTTTATGTTTTACACAAAGTTAAGTTCTTTTTAAATTTAGAGAAAGAAAGAAGCAATTCAATCAATGGCATGATTTAATTTTACTCACTAATGTCGGATGTTTGGGTTGGATTCACTGTGGCAGTCTCACATCTTTGGCCATCGGTATTATTGATTGTCACACTATGCTCATAGAGAGTACAGGGCTTCAGGTCTGTGATGTTATGTGTTAATGTCTCATTGCTGAGACTAATGATTCTCTCATTTTGGTCCTTTTCCTTAATGGTGATGAAGAAATCACCAGGGGTGGAGCTCGAAATGCTGATCTGCAAGCCAGTCTTGATGGGTTTAACAGAGTAAGAACCTGCAAACAAATTCAACAGAATTATTAAAAGTCTTTCTCATTTTTTTAAACTTAGCGTTGAACGTGTTCCTGAGAAGAAATAGAGTCCAAACACTCTGCAAGCACACTGCATAAATCTACCTTTATTTAATTCATTGCAATTTCCAAAAGAGAAGTATTTCCTAAAGAAAAGTACTGATACAGTTTGTGCAAGTGTATGTTTAAATGCGACGTAAAGATATCATGTTATATTTAGAAATATAATTCTTATACTCACATAGTTGTTGGCGAGTTGTGGAGGGTGTGCTGGCTGGAGAACGCATTTAAAAAGGATTAAAAAAGGAAACAACAAAATGTTATTATATTATTCTTACACGTTGAAATACTCTTCTGAAGCATTTAAATCCAGTTACTGAATTTTGTGAACTTGTATGAACCTTAGCAGTTCTTCTGTTAGGAGCTCTGGTCTACACTTACTGTATATGCGTAACATAGTCTTGTCACAGTCCTATGTAAGAACAAATGGCGTTGGATTGTAAATGAGAAAAGTCCAACCTGTGGTGTTTGTTGGTGAGGTCTGGCTTTGAGTGCGGTTTTGCTGAGAGTCTGTGGTTGCATTGGTTTGGGTTGAGCGTGAGGTGTTTGCAGGAGGAGCTGCTGTGGGGTGGAGAGCATGCTGGAAGTCACCTTTACATGGAAATATGATGCTGCCAGTAATCTTACCTGATGTAAAGACTAACCATGATTTAACGATAATATCATGCTGAATGCAAAGATGATTGAATAATCCACTAGAACTGTAAACTGAGGCTGTATACGTTACCGGACGCAGTAGTTGAATTGAGTGGCTGAATTGAGGAGTTTGAGGTGAGAGTGGTCGTGGTGAGTGCAGGTGTGGAGACAGAAGACATGACAGGAGCCGCTGTCATGGTGAGTGGAGTTGAGGATGTGCCAGAAGGACTGATTACTGAAAGTGAAGGGGGATTTGTGGTGGTGTTGGTGCGTGGAGGTAAGGTTGATGAATCATCTGGATTCCAAGAAGACAAAAATCAGGCAAAACACAATTTCACAGTGCTGATGAAGGTGCCACAAATTGATGATGATGATGATAACCACAGAATTTTCTGTTTCCTCTTGTTAAAAGCTGGCATTGCTCCTTGTCAATCCTTACTCTCATTTATGTCTACGACTTATTTGCTTCAATAATAATAATTTAAAAAGGAGCAAATGGTGGGAATGAAACAGAGGCAGTATTCAGCTGGATGTGTTCAGGATGAGTCCACAGCCTGACGTGTGGAAATGAGATCAGGTTGAGCACCATCCGCTCTGAACTCAAGTACTTCCTGTTTTTTCACTAAATGTTGTCTTCCTATGGTTACAAAAACCCAACAAGATACCCTTAAGGTTACCAACCTTAATGAACAGTGGAACAGTGTCTGCATAACACTGCATGAATAGCTGCCTGGCCTAGTTTCTAGGTAAGTCAGTATATAAGCATAATATTCCATCCAGACATAAAAAAATCTTTTACTTACAAACAGTAGCTCTGAGATAACTAAGATTTCTCTTAATTTGATAAACACTGAAAGACAAATCAGTGAAACTTCAATTACAAGTTTCTATAGTCTTTTCTCTCACTCTTGGTTTCTATGAAGCCAGGATCCATCTTTAAGATTTTTCCAAACTTTCCAGACAAATATCAGGTTCAAGCTATTTTTTCTCCTGATGCTAATGATTTTTGACTATTCACTATCAGGAAACACAAAATTTTACTGACTGCATGAAAGATGATCTACTTGTTCCAGTGGAAGAAGTTGCATCCATACAACTCATACCACTTAACAACCTCCTGACAAGATTCACACAGAACTGCACCTATTTTCAAAATGTTAAGCTCTGAGTTCCCCGAACTCAGCTAAATGTTTTTTTTATAAGCAAGATTAAATTCATGTAAATATCATCACAAAAGATCTGAGTTACACTGTAATATGATTAATAACTTGGAAAGGCTTAGAAAAGGAGCAATCTTAAAGGCATCATATGCAAGTATTTTCTAAAAAAAAATAGAACAATCATGACCAAGTTAACAAACTGTAAGTGTGTGTTGTTGTCTGTATACCCACAAACACACGGCAGAAAGACAAACAGTGGAAAGGATGAGAAGTGTGCTTCTGTTGAATTTACACTAAATCGGGCATTACAGCGCCTTCCTGTATCATTGTGTGGTGGTGGGGGCATGTTTATTTGTGCTTTAGAATATAACCACACTGAAACAATCAGAAAATGACAATTTTATTTCTGATTCAGTGCTTAGTTTGTGGTAACGCTCTAGCTTTCTAAGCTATATCTGCAGTCTGTCTAAATGAGTCAGATACGAGGGACCAAGTTTAAATGTTGTGTTTGCAAATGGTAATGGACAAGTGCTGC
The DNA here is from genome assembly GCA_029783645.1 of Ctenochaetus hawaiiensis. Taxonomy (NCBI): domain Eukaryota; kingdom Metazoa; phylum Chordata; class Actinopteri; order Acanthuriformes; family Acanthuridae; genus Ctenochaetus; species Ctenochaetus hawaiiensis. The sequence continues at coordinate 9,750,937 of JAPZDY010000021.1, forward strand.
ATATGTTGCCTTTAAGTTTGACTCGCTTTGCAGGTTCTTCAGACAAAGAGGACAGGAAGCAGAGGCGTACATTTCATTGTGCAACAATCAATCAGTCACTACTGTATGAAACATAATATAAATGATTATATATTCATGGTGAAGATGCTTTGCAGCAAGTTGATGTTAGTTTGCCTCAGCTCAGCTGAAATGGAAGCCAATCAAGAAATGAAATGAAAGAGCACATCCCTGAGGTTCAGTATCTAAAGTGATGTTTAACCCTTTCTTTTCTATTCATTATACAAATATCATGCTTATTCTGCACTAGACTTGAATGTGAAAGAAAATTGTATTTCAGAATTGCAAAATTTCTGAAATTAGCAAAAACTTAAAGATGTTCAAATGTTTTGCACATACATAATTGTGTGTTAATAATTGTGGCACCCCACATAAAAGGACTGTGGGTATACAAATGCATTTTGTGGACTTTTTGTCTGTTTTTTTATTGTTGTTAGGTGTTCAGATCTAGTTTACTTTACAGTTGTTAGGTGGTGTAATAAAACCCTGGGCGAAAAAAAATCTCTAAAATGGAGGCCAGTGTCAAATAAGAGTGAGAAACTATACTTCTGTCACTCTTTGTGTATTGAGTACATAATTTCCATTTAAAGAGCAGACTCATTTCATGCTTTGGTGCTGCTGCAGCAGTGAAGAGACGACACAGCACGAAGAGAAGCTGAGATGAAGGTGTTTCGCAACCAGAAGCTTAAATAGAATCAACCAATTTATTCATAATAAAAAACAGTGAAAAGTTACCAGATCACTTACCTGTTGTGTTTTGAGCTAGAATTGAAAAAGAGAGAAAAAAACGTTAATAATTACAATTTTTATCATAAAACAACACAGTGCACAGTGCAGAAACAGAATCATCGATCAAAATCTTCTTTATAATAAGTTTTATCAAATTGTACACTTTCATCTGACTGATAAAACTCTTCCTGCAGAGACAAAAGCAGGTTAAAAAAAAGAGGAAAAAGTGACTAATTTCATCCGAAGTTAACAGGCAGGGTTGAACAACCTGGTTGCCATGACAGTGTTGCAAAGAGCAACACTTGCTATTCGTGGAGGCAAACCACTTATTTCCTGTTCTGCACTAGCAGCAAGAACCTCCTCCTACTTACAAAGTAGTTTCAGTTTTGGACAGATCACTCGCTTCTATTGAAGCACAAATGAACTTTTCACAATTTACTTTCTCTCCTACATCCTCGTTCTCAGTCACTACAAATGAACGTAGTATTGTTTAAAAATAAATCTATGCCTCATGCTGTCAATATAAACCAAAGATCATTTATATCAAGCTTTCATTCATCCTGTTGCAGAGTTAGAATCATGGCGTGGGACTAAAGACGGGCTCATAAACTCAGCCACCTTGCCTAGTTGTTCTGTATGACAATAGCGATGAGCAGTGAGTAAATGGGGGACAGTTTACAATGAGTCTCAGGATGTGGTTTGGAGCGTTCTTTGTTTCACCACACTGAGCAGAGATGCATGCTCTCTGCAGTGACATTTCATCGCTTCATACTCTGCGATGGCTGATCAGAAATGTGAACGCATTAACAAGCCCTTTATTTATCAAAACTTAGTGCATTTTTGTCATTTCTCTAACCATTTAACTTTAAGTGAAGCCTCCATGGTGTTCATTGGGTGCTTTTCTTTGTCAAGTGTGTAATGTAGATGAGACATTTCACTCTAACTGTTACTGTTACATAAACCTGGTCAAGGTCACAAGCTTGTAACAGGGAAAGAGGTAAAAGAAGACCGCAGAGAAAATACACCGCTGTACAAAGCTGACGGTAGTTACAGTTTAGTGATGCCTGTCCTCAAATCTATTCACTTGCATGACATTTGGTATAGAAACTGATGCCAGTGTCCAGTTCTGTCTCTCATGTGGCAGTTTTCTCTCTATCAGTGTTCACCATCATAGTTTTTCTCTATCTCTCTCTCCTTTCTCTCTCATGTTTTGCATTCATCTCAAAGCAAATCTCCTGCTTTGTAGCAAGAATGCTTCCCTCCTCCTTCCTCCCAGAGACTGCTTTAATCGTGCTGCATTCTTAACATTTCTGACCTCACTTCTTCATTTTAGATGCTGTGCTTCCTCTTTTCTTTATGAATTCTTAATTTCTCTCTGTCTGCCCACACTCCTCTGCTCTGCCAGGAAATGAATGCAACTTAGAATGGAACACGGAAGTGGCCAAAGTTTTGGTCACACAAGTCTGTTCTGCTACAGCTAAAGACAGCTCAGATGTCTACATCTTTAATGGGACACAGCAGCAGTTTGTTTAGCTTATTAAAACTGTCATACACCGGATTTTCAGCCTTCTGGGTTGATCTGACCCTTTTACTTAATCAAATTCTAGAGTTAAAATAGTAGTAATAACCTGATGTACATATTTAATAGACATTTGTTGATGCAGTGTCCATGATGACTCACCTCCACACTAACTGAGAGGTACTGCATGTCAGAAACAGTTTAAAAAATACTGACCCTTGCTTACATTTAAGACAACGGAAATAAATGAAGCGACGGGTTTATTTCAGCTCACGCAAACACACATCTCAGCCGAAAATAGCAAAAATTATCTGACACGCCGAACAGTAGCAGAACTCTCAGTGATGCAAGAGGCGGTAAGGTGGGTTTGCCTCAAGATGCACATGTGCATGCATGCACACATGCACGCTCAAACACATGCAGACACACACACACACACACACACACACACACACAGAGTCAGATGTGTATCATATACACCTGCAGCAGCTAGGCTTGAAGTGAAGAGCTTGCAGGGACACACCCCAAAAAAAATTCTCTTATCTCTGACAGACATAACACCTCCCCACCCCCCATCCCCCCAACCCCCATACACACACGCACACACAAACACACACACAGAGAGTCACAGATACACACTCTCACCATCACATGCACACACAATGTCAAAGCAGAACAGAAACATGATTGCAAAAATTCCCAAAGCTTTGTACCAAATGAAAGAACACGTTTAAAGAGAGAATTCTTATTAACAGCAGCCTTTGATTGAACATGACTGTTTATTCTTTTGCCAAAGGGGCTTCGCAAACCTGTCACTTTTTCTGCTGCTCACATCACAAGTGTGCGCTGTACTGTCTTGTGTTCTCGGGTTTGTAAAGTTTAAGAAACGTGAAGTAGCACAAACGGAGGCGCAAGTCAAAGACATGATGCACCCTAGCTTGTCATCTCTGCCCTCAGTTTTTCCTTTAAATGATTACATTTTGTGTGTGGATGTTTTCCAGTTTTCAGGGGAAAATAAAAAAGCTTACTGTCAAGCATTGCTGACAGATTCATGTCTTGATCTCAGGCGTGGAGAGGGTTCCACCTTTTCTCATAAACACGATCATATGCTCAACAACCATATGATAAACCTCAAAAACAGCTCAGTTTGGAGTTAAAAATTAGAGAACTTATCACTTACGGTTGACTAGTATTCATATTTTTTGACATTTACAGACTTTTTTTCCTCCTAGGACAAACACGAAGGCACAGCTTCTTAGAAAACCATTTCCTTTCACATTTCCATCATAACAAATATAAAATAGGTTACTTACAGGTGGCCAAACCGATGAGTCCAGCCCAAAGCAGCAGGATCTTCAGACCACTGAGACCTGCCATATCCAGGAACTAGGGTGTGTACGGCCACACCATACAGTCCTAGTAGGGACCAACAGGCAAAAATTCACACCCTAAATCTAAGCTATGTTTCCAATTCCTAACTAAACTCAAAGATAATAAGCTAAAAAGCGTTGTCTTATTTTAAGCTACATAAGTTTTCTGTCTTATCAGTTGACGCAGCTTCCTGGACTTGTTCCCCAAACCCTAAACCTCGCCTCTGGTGTCAAGTCAAGCAAGTGGGAGTGATGTCACAGCCAGTCTTTACCTTAGCTTGTGGTGACAGGAAGTTTCATTTCAACTACACCACCAAGAACAGGAAGTCTTCTCTCATCTGATCTTCACTTGCTTTTTCTCAAGTGTGAAAGCCCTCTGACTTATGAAAAAAAAAGAGTGAAGTTAAGCTGTCGTGCGAAGCCTTTTTTTGTTCTTAAGATTGTGTTTTGATATGTTGGGCTTTCAGACACACGCCTAATACACGGCTGTTAATACATTCACTGTTAAATTTCATATCAACAGACACAAAAATGTAGGATGATGATTCTAACACACGTTGAGGTTTGCAGATTATTGTCTTCTATGTAGCTGGTTTCTGTTAGACACCTTAAAATCCAATCATCAAGAGGTAAAATCTACTGATGAGTCTTAGAGCTCCTCTGCTCTCTCACTGGCTCCTCCCTGCGCTTAAGCACACAGGCCTTACAGTCGCTCGACCATGTAATCAAAAACGCACGAGGGGCTAGTGCTGCATGTGCAAGAAAAAAAGATGCAGCCTTTCCTTTCTCAAGTTTTTCTTCTCTGTTTTTCTTCCCTTCTTCTCTCAGTCAAAAGACAGAAACATGTGGCCATTGGCTCCAGAAGTGAATTTCTTCATTTCAGCTGTTCTTTCTGTGTGAAATACATTTATAAGGGATGTAAGATCTCTTCAAAGTCATTGATCGAGCATGGTGTTTGATCATCACACTCTGCCTTGGAGCCTAAAAATGCTTTATTTCTGTTTACATACACAAGAAAATAGGGGATAAAAGAGGAAGGAGAGGAGAAAGAAGCTCTCTGGGGAGCGAGACTCACACACTGGGTGGTGAGCTGATGTGAATCTGGATGAAACGCAGCTATTTTATGCAGTTCTATGAAAATAATGCATTCAACTAAGCAAATCCATTTCTGGACAGTCAGATACTGCAACAGATAAACAGCGGATGGCAAAGTGAGGCCGATATGTGTCTCTATTAAATATAGATAACATAATACAGACAAGAGCACAGTGATCACGTCAAACCTTTTAATAGTATTTGTGTTTACTCTTATGAGATCACACAATGGATTCTATCCTTCAAAGTTTTAATTTATTTAAGTGGAAATAAACTGGAACATGAAACCCAAAAAGAACGTACTGTGTTTCCGAGGAAGAGCTTACATTTTTAGTATGAAATCTAAATATGGATTTCCTCCTAGACCAGTGAAACACACAGTATTTGGCTATTTCCACTCCTGAGCGCATAGATTCTTGTAATCAGGAAGTTACTCTTAAGCAAGCAGCATCAGGTTAATGCAGGCTGTAAATGCAGATAAGTCACTCAACCATGTCGATGTGGTGTAATGCTGTCGAGCTGCCAGATCTGATCTTACTGTAATACGTATAGATCGGCACCACAGACGTGCTGCCTCACTGCAAAAGCCAAAGACTCAAATCCAACTTCAAGAGCCACACAGACGTTGAACCATCAGCAGAGCACCGACAACACTGAATTCAAGCAGAGTAACTTGCTGTTTACTGTAGAGATACACAGTTTGTTGCTCAGAAATAGAAGATGCAGAATGATAATGCTTTTGGCTGCTTCTGCTTTTTGACTGTGTGTATTGTAAAGAAAACAACCTTGACAGTGCTTCATTGTGAGTGTGATGCAACCAAAAGGCTGTAAAATTCCAGCGTACTCAATGTGCAAACATGTAAACATGTTTGAATTGGATCCCATGGGTATATACATTGTTTTTTGAATTTTAATGTAATTTAAAGGTGCTGTAGTAACATTTTAGCATCAATTACATTACAGTTCCTACACAGAAGTCAAATTAGTGCTGTGTACTGTTTTTACAGGGTTTATGTCACATTGCACTATGGCAGTACAAAGTATTTTTGAGCGTAATGAATGCTGAGGTTAACGTTGATGAGGAACTGTTCCCAGAGATCTGGACTGCTGGACTACATGGGACCTTCACATCATAACACTGCACTTTTTATTGTGCCATTAGTAAAGATTGGGTCGAATGATTTGAAGCAGATTTGATCACATTTTTTAGACAAGCATGAAACAAGGTCATCAGTCAGAGTGTTGTTTTAAAACATTATAGATTGTCTGTAGAAAGCTTATATTTAAACCATGATCTGGCTTTCATCAAACCTAACATAAATATTATGACAAGAAGAAAACTGCCAGACATTAACAGCAACCCCCCCATCCCCCATGACATGCTGGCATCAAACATCTAGGGTGTTCTTTTTTGCTTTTTTGTTGTCTAATCATTTCCTGATGGCAGATTTTAGCTTTATTATTTTATAATTGTAGTATTTGTCCTTATGGTTTCCAAAATGAGCTTGCATTGACACAGTGATCCAAGACTTTTTTTCTTTGGTATGAATAACACAACAAAATGACTGTTACACTTGCTAATTTGAGCTTCTCCTTGTCTGTCCACAAATCAACCACAAAATGAAAACATAAGTCACATGGCCTTACAAATGACTCACTCGCTGGACAGTTTCAGCCAACCACTGTTTCTGCCTGCAACACCTTCATACTGGCAGACATTTTACAATGAAAAGTCTGAGGTAGTCAAAAGGTGCTCGCCTTGATGGAGGCCTAAACGGCCAAAACGTGTATGCATGTTTTCAACCAGGTAGCCACAGCATATTGAAGGCTTTTTAGACTCATCATCTTCTTGAGTGCCTCAGACTATTTTAAAATACTGAAGAAAACCCACTAGGTACAGAATGACTCAGTCTGTTCGGCTCCCCTCTGACAGTGAGGTTGCTTTAATGCTGCACAAGCTTAAGACACAACATGACAGCAGGAACTGTTTAGTTTCTGTGACTCATGTTACATTAACTTTGATCAGTATCATCCAAGATTTTTTTTTTTAAATGTTATCTTTTACAAGCTGCTTATTAACTACATTCATATACAATACGATGCATTATGCATTATGTATAATTCAGTGTAATGTGGTGTTCTTGTGTGGATATGGGGCTTGGTTTTTGTGCATTGGCATCCAAACAGTTGCCTTAAACACTTGAGGTTTCAGTTTACATTCTGTCTCTTGCTGTAAGTCATTTTTGATTTTTTTTAATTTTCAAGAAATGACCACAGTCTTTCACTATGACCTGTGGTTATGTAAGCTTTTGCTCACTTTAACTGGGTGTCTTTATTTGCTTTTAGTTTAGTTGTCGAACCTCCACTGTGATCCATCCATCCGAAGTGGCTTGAACTCACATTCTCCAGCTTTAGTGGCATGTTATCTCATTAATTAAAAAGAGAAAAAACTTAATTTCGATTTCCCATTCAGAAAAGTTTTCAGACACATAAAAACACTCTTCTCTTTATCGCAATTTGTGTCTTATATTGTTTTTCCACAAAAAAGGGGAAAAACATAACAAAGACATATTCCTCCAATTAAATCTTAAGTTAAATCTTCATCTCTCACACTGAAAAATCAAGGATCTCATTCAGAAGTTTAGCTGCAAGATGTCTCCTGCTTCACTGAAACTTTTTGCTGGATCCTTCAAGTTTTCTGTCACACCTGTATTTGTTGGACCATGACGGGCTCCCAAACTAGTATCGGTGTCATTAAAATTTTGCTTATGTTTTCACATGAAAAGCCTTCCCTCTTTTTGAGATAAATGTCAAAACTTTCCATCCTCAAACTCTCCACTTACATCAGTCTGTAACAATAAGCCACAGGAAGTTTTGAGTGGAAGGGGACTTCTACTAAACATTTAACGGGTTTGGCAAAGAGAAAGAAAGAGAGAGAGAAAAAGATTGAAACTTGTAGGCAGAAGAGTGTGAGAGACAAACTGAGACTTAACTTTTTTCATAATTATTCATCAAAATGTGTCCACTGGGTGAACACTTAGCGTTCCATGGGTGCCTCTGCTGTCTGAGAGGGGTTTTACACAGACACACCACCAAACTGACACACAGCAAATTAAATGAGATGAGAGAGTCGATCACTCGGCCAGACCAGAGATATTTTCTTTAGACGTTGTCAGATAAAACTCCAGGCAAATCTGTGGTCAGCTGGTAGCGAGTACAAGTGTTTACATGAGCAGAAAGCTTCATTTATTAAGATATTTGACATTAAACATACATAAGTGTTAATAGTATATCATTGCTACCTTATGTGTGTTTAATTTAGAGACCAAATTCTGCATTGTAGTTGTCATTAATAATTAATGACTTAGTTTGACATTTTGGAAAAATACCTGTTGCTTATACCTTATAATGCTAATACCTTGCTTTCTTGCTGCGAGCCTTGCTGGCTGGCTGGCTGGCTGGCTGGCTGGCTGGCTGGCTGGCTGGCTGGCTGGCTGGATGGATGGATGGATGGATGG
>JAPZDY010000021.1:9764690-9791037 GCA_029783645.1 Ctenochaetus hawaiiensis
TTTGGTCCACATGAACTTCTGTTTTGCAGACTGTGTTAAGAGTTTTGAACATGTGACTTCAGTTTCGACCAATGCATTTTAGCAATCGAAAAAAACTGTAAGAGAAATATGCTTGTGTGCTTTCTGGTGGGGCAATAGCCACATGAAAAGACAGAGCACTCTCATATTTGACTGTTAAAAATAAGGTTTAAGCTAGTTAGCCTAGCTTAGCTCAAAGACTGGAAACGGAGGGAAACAGTTAGCCTGGGTCCCGCTAACTAGCTCCAATGAAGCTCACTAATTCACATCTTTTCTCTTTTTTTTTGGCCATACAAAAGCCAAATAGCAAAAACTTCAACCAGTTTACAGGTGGTTATGGTCTGGACTGTTTCTTGGCCACAGCAAGTTGCAAGCAGAGGAAGTTTCTGTTCCCACCAAACAGAAACAGAGCCAGAGCAGAGTCAGGCTGAATGTTTCCCCTCTTTTTTACTGGTGGTGCTAAGCTAAGCTAATCAGCTGCTGACTTCACTGTTACTATATTTAACAGACATGCCTGTAAGAATGGTAACAATATTTGTAAAAAACTTGAAAAAGTGTATTCCAAAAATGTTGGACCATTTCTTTAAGCACAGAGTTGGTTTCAATGTGTGAAAATGAAAAGTGAAGTGTATAAAAATGTAAATTGTAGTTTTATTTACACTGACATAAGTGGCACATTTGTACTCCCATGTGTGGCGGCTATTCAAAGAGCTACATATCTTAACAACAATCTAAAAACATACAGGCAGAGTGTACACACACACACACACACACACCATGACACACACGCACACACAGCCTTTGTTATGTTGAGAGCGTTTGTCTCTGTGCGGCTCCAGCAGAGAGGGGTTAAAATCCGATTGAGTCGATATCACTGGAGAATAACACATGCAACATGGAGTCTGAGTGTGTGTGCCGCTGTGTGCTTGTGTATGTGAGTGTGCGTTTGTATGTGTGTGTGTGTATTTTTGTGTGTGAGCAACATGGAGCCTAGGGACTTCCTCCCTCTCCGTCTGCAGCCCTCAGTTGAAATAGAATTGAATAGTCTGAATCCTCAATGGTAAATGTTCACAAAGTCAATACCAACTGTTAAGTCTTCCCTGCATTGGGGTTAAGGGCATTACCATTTCTGAGACTTCAGGAAGACACACACACACACACATGCACACAAACACAGAAACACACACAGACAGTAAAAGCATACTCACCAGATGCCCCATGAGATGATAAAATATTTTTTTGCAAAATGCTTACTATACATTCTGCTTAAAAATTCCCTTTTTACTACAACATATTCATTGAAGGCTTGTTTTCATTTTTGTTCACTAATCTCTCAAAATGATCCTGGTAGGCGTGTGGCATTTTTAAAGTGACATCAATGCCTGAGGGACAGCAGTTTTACTGATCTGACTAAGCATCAAATTCACTTCATTTCAAGAGTGTTTAAGCAGACGAGGGGGGAAAAGAATAGTATAAATATTAACCACATGAAATACAAAATCACAAAAAAGATTTGAGCTTTTAGACAGAATATTGGAACACAGCTGATAGTGTTTCATTTGCCTAGACCTCTTAGGAAAGAAAAAAACTGTACAATTGAGATGTTGTGTTAATAATGCAGTTTAGTGATAGTTTGGGGAACAATGTGAATATAAATGCTTGTGATATTTTATATTATCTTGTGAGTCCAGTAAAATGTAATAAAAAACACAAAGTCCATATCCTGACACCTTTAGAATTCTCTACTTATATACTTCTGCCACTATATATTAATAAAAGGCTAAATTAAAAAATGTATTTTTTATGCAATACTCAAAAAGGAGTAACTTGTGCATTTGTTGTGAACTGATTTAAATGGGATTAATACACATTAGTACTCTAGTCAGTATTTCCAGGAGCAGAATGTTGCTTGTGGGATTAATGTAAAATAAAATGCTAATTTTCACGGTAATGAAGGAAAATCATGCAACAATGTGGCTACTTTATGTGTTTTAATACATTTTGGACAATAGTGGAGGTCAATGGTACAGAGGGATATCAGACTTAGTGGAATTAATTTGTTGTCAGAAGAATTTTTACATCATATGAAAAAAATAGGTTTGTTTTTTAGTTGTAGCAGTGAGCAGTTGAGAGTCATGTGCAGTAGGGCTGTTGTAAAAAATGCATAGAGAAATATTTTCTTATCGTCTGATAAGTGAAAACTGCATCAATCACAGTCCCTTTGCTTTTGCTCTTGCTTTCCATGTATCCAGCTGCTCTTTACCTCAGCTCATGCTCGGGTAAGTTAAGTATGTGGCAGTGTTCACACAGTGCTGCTGTGTGGAACCATAATAAGTTAGTTTGGGCAAATTTGCTACCCAGTGTGGTAGCCGGCTTTACGAGTGGTGCAGCCTCTAATGCATCCTGCCGGTCATTAACGGCGGGCCGGTGTGGACCTTTCATCACGGCGCAGAGTCTCATTTGAACAGCAAGTCGTAAAACCCCAGGCTCTGTCACTCAGTGTCATTTAAACCAGGACTGATTGGAACTATCTCTGGCCTTTGCTTTCTCACCTTCCTCCTCGCTTGCGTTCTTTCCTGGTCGCTTCATGAATAATGAATGAGGATATATGCAGGCTGGAGCTCAGATATTAATGGAGGTGAAAAACAGAAGGAGAACCATTCTTTGTGCTGCCAGCCATTGCTTTCCTAACCTGCTGAAGCTCCCCCTGCCCACTTGTTTTTATTTATTTTTTTCTCCTTCCCTTTTTCCCTTTTTCCTTTTTCTTCCCTTCCTTCCTCAGCTGCCAGTGGGCCCAGATGAGGTAACACTAAGGATCTCATTCTCTCTTGCCTAGAGATCTTCGCTGCTTTCCTGGCTGTCACAGCGGGGGCAAAGGGCGGACAGTGACTTTGAAATGAGAAAGGCTAACTTTTTAAATTGAAAAATAAAAAGGCAGACAAAACTGGGGAAGATAAATGAAAAGTTGACTTGGCTGGATATGCAAGGTGGCTATTGTCTGTCTGTTAGAGCAGCTCTCATTCAAGGGCATGGCAGCGAGCTTCCTCCTTTGTTTGCCCCTGTCCTGTCTTTCTTCCAGCTCTTCCATGATCTGTCGACTCTGGCCAGAGAAGCCCCCGGCCAAACTGTGTCAGTCAAGGGCGAGAGGCTCAGAAGGATGGAGGGCAGCTGACTGAACACTGGCTTCAGCAAACCACTGCACTCAAGTCAAATCACAACATTCCATAATAATTTTTCAACTCTTTTCTAAATTAATCGATCATAATGACTTAATTTTGCATTTCTGTGGCTCAAATTTGATGCACGGCTTTTGTTGAGATCCACCAACAAAAGGCTTGCTGACATTGTGCCTGTGACACGAGGGGGCTGGCAATCAGCGAAGTCTGGCCCCGGGGCTGGCAGAGTCGATGCCCATCCTTGGATGACTCGCCCAACTAGGCCAGAGGGCACAGATAATGGGCAGAGTCCTCTAACCCTTCATTTGTGCCAGAATGTCTCCACATTCAACAATGTTACATCCACACCTTATATGGTCAAACACAGACAGAGAATCAGTTTTTTGTGGTCCAGAGAAACTGTGAATTGGCTACTAACGGAGAGGTGTGGTAGGCGGGCCGCCCTCAAACTCTGACCCCGAAGCTTTATCTTCTTATGTCTCCTGTGGACCCTTTTATCTGAGCTTTTTTTTAATTATAAACTGGCTTGTTATATTATGCAGCTGCTGGAGGTTTCAATTAATTTATTAATTTGCAAGAAATATAAGCTTCTTTTTCTTTTCAGAAAGTTTTGGTGTGCAAAATTGCTTTTCTAAACAATAGCTTGAAGTCGTCATGTGGCCAGAGTTCCTCACGAATACAAATACGCATTTGAACATATGGTTTCAGCAGAGTTTCTCTTTTCACTTCTCTGTGAAACCTATTTAAATTAATAAATAATAGACTGGGTGGGATTACACAACTTTAAAACAGTGGTCAGTGGATCCAATTACTCTGTCTGTCTGTCACTCTGTGAACATTTCATCAGTATATTCATATATTCTCACAGTCATGACTTTTTTCATGCATCGGCTTTGCACAATTTGAAGTTTGCACAACTTGTTAATGGGACTTGCAAGTTGGCAGCACTGTTTTTCTGTCCATGTACTCCAAAGACTCAAATAAAATATATTTCTACCATGAAGCAAGGTTTTGATCTTGGAAGTGAAGCAGAGTGTCAGTGAAATAGCGCTAAAAAAAAAAAAAGGAGTATAGTTCAAAAAGTTTAAAATTTTAACTTTTTGTGCTTGCTTGGGTGAGCGTTTCAGCTAATTACGCACAAATCCCTCACGCTCACAGCTCCAATCCACCGACACCGCTGTCTCGGCAGAGGACAAAGAAAACAAAGGAGACTGACAAACAAACAGTGAGTGAAAAAAATATATAAAAGAGAGGAAGCTTTCTTTCCATATAGCAGCTGAGCTGAGGCGACAGTGGCGTTTAATCAGTTGGTTTTTCCAGCGCCGTCAGCGTGAGCAGCCTTAGCGGAGCAGCCCTCTGATCAGTGCTGGGAGAGGAGCTCCCCGCCGAGCTGCTGCCGCCCCTGAACCACAGGTCAGTCCTTGGTGAGTAGGTTTCATTCTGCTGTCGCCTTCATAGCACCGTCTCCTTCTCTCATTAAGATACAGCGTGTGTCTGTGTATGTGCACGTGCATGTATGTGTGGGCTTGTGTTTGTTTCTGTTTGTGTGTGTGTGTATGTGTGCGTGTGGTGTAAATGCACCCCAGGACTAGCCTAAAGGGGATGTGGATTCCCGGCCTCCGCTGAGATCCGGCAGCACAACTAGGATTTCTACCAGTGGGGGTGTTGTGTGTGTGTTTACGTGTGTGCGTGCGGGGTGTATATGTGTGTTAGAGAGAGATGCAAGACGCATCAAGTGACTCGGTGCCTCGGGGTCAGACACACACACATGCAGAGAAGGAGCTGGTGCTGTGGCAGGGTAAACAAGAGCAGACTGTTAGATCTTATCAGCCTCATCACACGCTTTATTATGCTGATTTGGGAGTATACTGTAAACTAATCAGGAATCCAGGAGTCACAGGGGGGCACTCGGCTTAAAGGTTAGGCGTATAGAGAGAGGAAAACTTGCTCTGTCTCTGAGTTCTTAACTTTCCTTATCTTCCTGTCTCCCTTTTCCTTTCGCTCACCAAGGCCCCTCCACCGGCACATTGCAGGGGGAGCCACGGGCTGAAAGGTTGTAACCTTTCGGCCAGGTTTGAAAGGTGCTCTTCATGTCCGCCTTGGTTTCAGTGTCAGAGGTGTGAGGCCGATTGAGTGGCACTAGGTACAGATTCCAGCGTGGCCCGCAGACTTTGAATGGAAGTCAGGAGTCCTGTCTGTCGCTTATATGCTAATATTGGCCTTTAAACAAATTCACAAAACACACTTCCAGCCTCATGTTTGTTCACTTGCATAAATGCATATGATTCTTATTCCGCGCCGAACATCTACTCTGCCTTACACAACAACGCGACAGAGCGATGTTATAAAGTTCACGACGTCTATTAATTTTGAGGCATCCGAATAACATCTCAGTGTTTATTAGACCTGGCGGCACGCTTCATAAATAATGAATAAAACAGTCCCTACTTGCTTCGTGGACATGACTTTCTAAATATTTCTGCCTGTAACTTTCTTTGGTAAAAACGTCACTTCATTCCACCTTTTCCAAACCAGGCTGTGAACAGAGATGTGCAAAATTTTTATTTGGCTTTCTGTCCATTTGTGTTCCCAGTCCCCTGGTGACGGCGCATTTAACAAGCACACAGAAAGAGCGAACACCAGCACATACACTGCTGGTTCCCTCAAATACACACATGGCAGATGAGCAAGTCAGTGAACAAGTAGCAAACAAGCAGACAGACTGGTGAGAAAAGGCTGCTGAGAGGAGGCGGACCTTCCATCGTTTACTTACCTTCTTCTTTAGGAACAGAGTCGAGGGTGTTAATTAAGATTTTTGGGTAAATGCGTGACATGTTGTTTGCAGTGCAATAGTATACAAGATGTAAACAAATGCAAAAAAAAGTGGGAAATGATTAAGCACATTTACTGAAGCACTGAACTTAAAAGTTTAGTATGTAACATTTCCTCATTTGAATGTATAAAAATGACTACACCTACATTTTGTATGTGTGTTGTGGCGGTGTAACTAGGCATCAGACTTAAAGAGCATGGTCATGCTGACAGACCATGAGGCGACATGCTGTAACTGTAACTCATTTAGCCAACAGAAAAAAGAGGAGGAAAGAAGAGCTCTGGGTTTGAGTTTAAGAAGATGCCAAAAACACGAACACACAGAACGACACACTGCGAGACACTTCTGGAGACGCAAGAGACTGATAAACTGAGTTTCGTTTCATCCACCTCACCTTTTAAAATTGAGCAACAACATTAAATAAATGACGACTGGACAGACAAGTGCGGCTTGGCAACATAACATTCAAGTTGTGTATTGACATATGTTTCTCAAATGTTCCAAACATGTTCAAACCTCAAGAATAGTGTATTTTTATTCCCGGAGATGCATTTTTAACATGCATTTTAATTCGTCACCTGTTACTAACTTCCAGGATAACACCAGTTAGAGAGTGAAGAAGAAGTTCACAAATGTGACTATATGTACAGTGAATAAACCTGATGGGTAACCTTGTTCATGAGCATTTCTACATGAGTCAGTCATGTAGACTTTTACTGGCAAAGATGTTATTAGACGATAAAGACAAAGACTCCAATGATCCCCAATAAGTCACAATTATCAAACTACTCCTTTTTTAGAGAGAGAGATCTCCAGTGACAGAAACTTCATACTGTGTTTAAGTGCACCTGCTCTGTAAAATAGTACAGCTACTTTGTGCTAAATGTGTTGGAGGTCAGGTCCACCAAATTTCAGAGGGAGATGGAAAGCAGTTCACTTCGCTAAATTTATTGATATGAAGTCTGTCATTACTGGTTACTTTTCAGAGCAAGATTTTATGTAGAAAATATCAGCTCATAAAATGCACAAAATTGTACATAGATATGCAAAGACTTTTAGCATTTTACATGAATAACATTTTTTCTGATATTATTCTCCCACTAATCATCTTTCAACCCCACAGAACTATTCTGAGATCTTTTGGAAGGTGTCTGACCCACTGAACTAAAACATTTAGGTTTCAAAGTGGTTCAATCTAGCTCTTGAAAAAAGTTACAACAGTAAAAGACTGCTGGTACATCTGTTTATAAGTGTGAAAATGCTTTCAGTGTTTACTGGCTGATAATACATATGCACTTTTACATCGTTAGAATTTTAAATTCAGAACTTTTACTTTAAATTGATTATTCTACAACTCTTGTATTTGTTCTAAATACTTAAAATACTGTACTTCTTTCACTCCTGACAAAAACACACGCATACATGGACTCCTACTGTAACTTTCCTCTGTGCCTCACCTCTAAATGAACACAGTGACTGAGCTTTTAATCACTCCGAGAATATGTGTCAACACGTACAGCTTGCCTTTACTCCGCGCTGGTGCACTCATGGGGCCAGATGGAGAGAGAGCATCGGTTTTAATCTGCACCTGCGTGCGCTGCTGTGCCTTGATATAATAAGCTCATCTTGAGTGTGCTCTTGTGGGCTGTCATCATAAGATTGTGTTTGTGTTCAACCCGAAAAGATTTCCCCGCTCCTCTCCACTGACACAGGAGGCTCTAGCGGAGCTGCCTGTCGTTTGGGACTCGTAAACAAGGTGCGTGTCGAGAGTCGAAGGGTCCTGCTGCTTTGGTGTCTCCTCTGAGCTGTCAGTAAACATGCTACATAGCAGAGCTGCAGAAAAGAGATGAGGACAAGACAGAAAAAGATGGAAGAGGACAAGACAAGGCGTGAAGAAACACATCAGGAGAGGAAGGGACAAAAGAGAGTGAAACAGATGGAGGAATGATGGTAACAAGGAGACAAAACTGAGGAAGAAACAGGAAAGACTAGGACTGATAGAAAAAAACGCAGGACAAGAAAGAATGGAGTGAAAAAATGGAAGAGGCCACTATAGCACAAAGACAGTAAATCCAAGAGGAGATTAGAGGACAGACAAAAAGAACATAAGAGACATAAGGAGATACTGAAAAAGAAAGGAAAAGAATAAAACCAAAGTGCATAGGAGGTGAAGAAGGAAACAGAAAAATGGCTCAGAGAAAGGAAGATGAGGACAAACAGAAGAGGACAAAACTGAAAAGTTACAAGAGACAAACAGATGAGAGCAGGAGAGAAGACAATGGAAGACAAGAGGATGCATCAGAATGGAAGAACAAATGTGTAAAGGGCTGAAGAAAATCAATCTAGAAAGGACACGGCAGAATGAAGAGGACTAGTCAGACATAATAGAATGGAACAAAAAGGGAAAAGGGAAAAAGGGAAAAAGACAAGTCAGTAGAGGACATTTTGAAGGAAGTCAAGACAGAGGAGAGCATGATAGTTAAAAGTTAGCACAAACCAGAGGCAGATGGCACAGGACAGAAGAGGTTAAATCAAAAAAGAAGGAAGAGAATGAATTTAGAACAGAAATAAATAAATCAGAAGAGAAGAGGACCGATGGAGACAGAGGAGAACAAAAGAGAAGCATTTAGGACAGAAAAAGAGAAATTTGAGAAGGATTAAACAGAAGGAACCATTTACAAGGAGGCAAAAAATAGGACGGGATGGGACAAAAGAAGAGAATTCCAAGAAAAACTGAACAGCAGATAATAAAAGAGGACAAGAGGACAAAAAATGTGGTTCAGAAAGAACAAAAGAAACTTGGACGAGGTAGAAAATAACAAAATACTGAAGGAAACACAACAGGAACATGGAGTTAGACAGAGTAAGACAGGGAAGAAGACAGAACAGGACAAACTGTGGAGAACACAACAGGACAGAGAGAGAGAGAGAGAGATGGAGGAAGACATGACAGGAACAAGAAGACAAAACAGATAATGATGGAAAAAGACAAAGAAGACAAACCCCAAAAGGACAAAAGAGAATAAAAAAGAAGAGGACACGGCAGGAACAACGAGGCAAAACCAGAGGAGGACAGAACAGAACAAAACAAGACGAATCCAGAAGAGGACAAAAAAAACAGAAGAAAAAGACAGAAGAGGACATAAATGTCCACTGAACACAGCACAGCACAACTGAACAACTCACCCACGAACTGCACAACACAACACAACACAACACAACACAACACAACACACAGCAACACAACACAACACACAGTAACACACAGCAACACAACACAACACACAGTAACACACAGCAACACACAGTGTCACAGTGGCCAGCAGCTCATGTGATGACCTGCCAGCTGACACAACCTCATAGCTTCCCTCTCTGATTCCTATAAAAAGTGCTTTTGTTTTTTGTGTGTGTGCTGGTGTATGTGTGTGAAAAACATTTTGGTTAGCCTACACACACACACACACACACACACACACACACACACACAGAGCTCACCTGGAGGTGGTGGGTGGGAGTGGGAGGATGGGGTCTGTGTTTAGCTGTGGGCCCTGCAGACAGGGCGATCAAAGGCTCCTCAGTCTTTGTCTGCTAACGTTGAATAGACAATAGTAAAGAGGGCCCGCTTTGATTTCAGCTCACTTTTATTGATCACAGAAGAGCAGGGATTGAAATATGAGAGACAACCCTGAACTGGATTCTTCTTTAGCTATTGATTATATCCAGAACAGAAGGCATTTCACCATGATCCAAGTTTTATTTTATCCTCTTTTTTTTTTTGAACCATGAAAAAGTGTGTCTGGCTCCTCGCCTGTCTTTCAGGTGCAGCTAGTAATACACTGACTACTGTTATTTTTCCAGACAATGCCTCTTCTTAGGACTCGTTTTTAAGCTTCTTCTTAGGGTTGACGTGCAGAACTTATCTGGGATACGCTGACAGCAACTCCAACTCCCTGTGTGCTCTTTTATCCATCCTCTCCTCCCTCCTCAGCAACCTTTAAACTGTAGTTTTTAAGGAGGACATTTTGTTTATAATGTCAGAGGACGTACAGTCAGAGTACAGAAGGGGGGCAGGGGACTGAGTGCAGGGGGCGGAGGGTTTGGCTGCGGCTCAGAGAAGGACCGTGAGAACAAGGAAACACAGCGTGGCCAGGTAACCCCCACCCCCACCCCCACCAACACACACACACTCGCTCCCACACTCATACAGGGCTCTCTGTCTCCTGCGTCTCAGCTCATCTCGCAGCAGCTGCGTTTAAATCACTCCTGAGACGCAAACTGCGCGGCCTAAATTTGAGACCAGCAATCAGTTTATTGTCCCGGGCTTTACTGTTATGAGGTGAGATGCAGAGCTGCCTGCGAGTTGTGTGCAAGTGTGCGATGGTTTAAATCCAACGTGGCTGGTAATAAAACAGAGTCAGTTCAAGTGCCACGGAAATGAGAGGGAAACTGCAGCATTACATAATGTTGCATGTCGAGAGTTTGGTTTAACAACTAAAATATGACACATCAATTTACAAAGCACCTCAGACTTAAAAGTTTGTTTTAGCTGAAGAACAAAGTAAATTTCCTTTGGTTAAGAGAATCATTTAAAATGTTCTTTGAACTATTTTTTTAGTTTGAAACGTCAGAAGAATCAGTTTTTCAGTCTTTCACAGTCTTGAGGAGCATATGAACACTCCTCACCATTTCTTCTTCATTTTTATTTCATGTCAGAGATAAGAAGTTCCTCAAACAGTGTCTTTGTGCAGCCGACGGTGTCCCTTCATCTTTAAAAGTGACTCTTTTGGGCCTGTTTAAGTCGAGCTGACAGATGTGGTTATTTGGGGACAGCTCATTGGCGAGTTTATGGCCAGAGTGCTTATTTTACGGGAGCCGTGCACATGTGCTTGTGACAGTGAGGGAAATCCTTTTGGAAGTCTGGCATACGGCTGAAATACAGGCGACTTAGGAGGACATAAAAACCTCAAATGTTTACCACTACAAGATTCTCAGGGAGTTATGTCCCAGAACATGAGATGATGATGAAGATTGATTGAAACAGATTCACCTTAAAACAAAACCTGGTCTGAATTCAGCATGTTGTCAAGAGGAGCTCAAATTTACACCATGTAAATTAACATCTGAACACAGTATTAATGTGGTATTTAATTTAAAATTGCAAAAAGATTTTGCTGAATTTGATGGAAGTTACTACAAGTAACTACTCCAATAGATACTTTTTTTTAGAAACACAAGAATATTTTATTGATATAAAACAGCATAACATTTTAAACTGTTGACTTCACATTGGTATATATTCTGCATTTACATTTACATTGTTATACTTGTATATTAGGAAGTAGGCAATTGTTTTGGATGTTGATGTACCATTTTACTCCTTCCCCTTAAATATAAATACACACACACACACACACACACAAGGACCTGACATCTTTCCCTGTTTACAGGAAGTAGTCTGGTCAACAGAGAGGGGAGGAGGTGAGTGAACAAAGTCTCACATAGGAAGCAAAAGCCAGCAGTGGTGTGTGAGTGTGCGTGAGTTTGCGTGTGTGTGTGTGTGTGTGTGTTGGTGAGGGCTGTCTACATCTGACACACCCCCGGCCACCTGTAAAGTGTCTCTGAGGATCAGGTTTCTTTTGAACACGTTTAAGACGACATTTGTTTCCAATAGTTTACAGTTTGTGAAAACGCCCGTTCCGGAAGGCTGGACCGATGCTTCCCAGTTTAGTTTTGCGGGCCGCTGTTTTATAAACCTCCTGTAGGGCTGCCGGACAGACGAAGGAGAAGCAGTGTGTGCCTTTTAAGAGCCTCTGACGGGTTTAGTGAGCCACTTGGCTTTTTATTCTGGCTCAGCTCACTGCAGGCTGCTTGTTCTTTACTGTGCCCCCTCTGTGACGGCCTGGTGGTTGCAGATTAAGGACATGCACAGCAAAAGTCACTCATTACACCAGCATACACATGCTTATTATGTGTGGTGTTTATTGTGTGTGTGTGCCTGCCTTCACATATGTTGGTTTGTCAGCAGCATTGCTGATGAGTGACGCCAGTTGCGGCCTGCTGGGTGTAGCTTCCAACTGATAAATGACTGCAGGGACCGTCTTTCTCTACCTGAACCTCTCAACATGTTCCCTGGAGAGCAGCTGCTGACAAATCTTCTAACCTGAAAAACCGAGCAGGCCTACAAGACAACCGTTTCATTCTAAATATGAGTTTAACCTGTTTAAAGTTACCCAAGTTCAAACAATAGCAGCTTTTCAAATGATGAACAGGACTGTGCTGCTGTTCCCGCTTGTGTTTGGAGACTGTCCCTGGTGATTCTTCTCTCCCAGCAAACTAATATGTTTGAAGCTCAGGCTGCCATTGCCAAGCATGCGCCACAAGCTATTTCAAATGTGCAAAAAAATATTGATATTCCAGGCTTCTAAAAACAAAACAAACAAGCATGGGGGATAAAAAAAAAAAAAGTCAATGTCCTCTAGAACGGCCCCATTTTTCTGCCTCAGAACACTCAGAGATCACCTGGGACAAATGATGAGCTGAGAGATTATTCTGCCGTTTCTTCTATTTTTAATCTACACAAACGCATTCAAAGCACTTAAAAAGTGCCTCAAAAAATCATATCTTTCAACTCACACCCTATTTAAAACACAAGCATATAAGATATGAGTGCAGGTCTTCCTCTTTTTCAGCTAAAGTGGAAGTTAAAGCTGCAGTTTCACACACAGCAAAAAAAAAAAAAAAAAAAACTATTTCTGCAGCAAAATGTGGTTTCACATGTGGAAGAATATGAGCTGGTTAACTAAACTGTTTGTGTGCAGCTTTTAGGATGCACTTTTTGTTGTAACTATCCAGTGTTTGTTTTTCATTCTAACATTTGCACTGACATCTTTAGTTTTAAAAATTTGAAAAAAAAAACACAAAATGTTGGCGAATCTGCAATGTAATGTTTAGACTCTACATTTTTACATTCAGTCTTTGTCTTGAGTATGTGATGAGACATGAAATGATCTTATTAACGGTCCACATGTTGGTTGTATTGATTTCCAACTTTATGCATGAGCTGCACTGAATGATCTGAATAGACTCATATAGAAGCTCTTGTCTGCTACAGAGAATATTTATACTTTATTTTACAAAAGGGCCCTCCAGTGAAAGCAAACTGCAGTGAAGGCTTTTCACCACCAGATGGACTTAGGGATGCATGGATTTGGGATGTGTGGCAGACAGCCTGGAGAAACAGCATGTTGCCTAACTTTTCAAAAAATGTTTCTCATCATTAAACTCAAAAAGTAGAGCCAGGTTCTAGTAATATATATATAAATATCTGTATACTCTGAAGCAGAGGGGTCCGTGAGGGTGGGGTCAAAGCCCAAACAGCTCGTGTATTAATTCCAGATATTTACTTTGTTTGTTTTCACTGTATTCAGGGCTCCATGGGAGCAATTTTTGCTGTGATGAAACTGAACAGCAGTCCCTGTGGAGTTCATTACAGGGCGAGAGCCAGGGCCCACCCCCACTGCTCCCTGGCCAAGAGGGACTTGGAGGACCCAGAGGGATGGGTTAGTTTGGTGGGTGGAGTGAAGAGAACCTACAGAATGGAGTAAGGGGGGAAACGGGAGGGGGCTACTCGAGGGACGCAAGAAGGAAGGAGACCATAAACACTCCGCTAATGACCTCAAACACACTAACAACACGAGAGAAATTATTGGAGCCCCACAAATAAAGACATTCACTCCTGGAGTGAACGGCAAAGAGTTTCCTTTCTTAAAACTGGGAGAGAAGACGGCATCTTTCTGCCGCATTTATGAAAAGTAGTTCCATGTGTGATTTTGAGTGCATGGCCAGGCTATAATACTGTTGGCCTGTGAGCCTAAAAGCAGGAAGGAGTCTGCAAAAGAGAGAGAGAGAGGGCAGTAAAATAAGTGCTTTATGTTTCATGTCTCAAATCAGACGTCCTTGCGAAATTGCAAAGCTTTTTAGTCCCACAGCAAACTGATCCTAGAACAAGAGAGTTTTTAAAGATCACCAAACCTGCAGCTCTGCTCTTAATCTGGAATAAAACAATTTTAAACCAGCAATGCAGTGTCTAAAAGTCAGGAAACAGGCAGTGTTGTTTATATAAATAGCAATTTCTTTCTCATTTAGAGGAGTTTCACACTTTAATCGGATGTTTTATTTAAATGAAAGCAGACTTCTGATTATTTATACCAAAGCTGCATCATAAAACTTAGCACCATCTCTGGTCAATAAAAAGTTGAAACACAACTTCTTTATTGGCGTGCAAATATCTTCTCTTGGTCCCCTCTTGGAGATGCATATGCACCCAAACAGCTGGATGAGGCAGCTCTCTGTGGTCTCAGGATCCTGCAGCTCTGAGCTGGAGTCAAAATTCAGCCAGCTGTTTACTGTAAGTTACTCTACACAACATAAACATAGTGTGCTTTTACAAATGCAGGCAGTGTGTAAACAAACAGGTGCTCTGTGAAGTCAGGTCTCTGTATCTGCCAACCTTCAGTCCTGAAGATGCAAAAAAAAGCGGATTTTTAAAAAATGTTAGTGACTGTTTTTAAGAGAAATAACATTTTTTTATGCAACTGGCTATTTCTTTTTATTTTTATTTGAAAATGAAAGAGCACTAATTCAGTTTTGTAGAGCTATCAGTTTAACACTGTTTATTACGACCCGACAGTCTCAAAATCATTGAAGTCACTTCTATCTGAGCACATCAGTCCCCTCCTGCAACCTTAAATTGACAAATCTGTAGACTTTATCTTCTTAAGTGGTTCTAAAGTAGATGTGTTCTGCGCAAGAGAAATAACATGAGACATTTTTGAGATTTTATTGTAGACTGTCATAATTATGACTTTTAAAAGCAACAGGAGAACATAGTAGCTTCAGTCTGCACAAAGAAAATAACTGCATCAGTTATTAATAACTGTGGTCCATTATTTTGACCGAAGATTTTAGGGAATCATAAATTGATTTGGTAGCTCACTAACCACATTAAAAACACTTTCAGTATATACAATAAACTGAAACTTGTTGAGTGAAACAGAAAAACTAAGACAGGGCACAAAGTGGTAGGCGACTGGAGATTTCAAACACAAAAGGTTCCATTAACAGGAGACTCGGGGTCTCACACCAAATCTTATTCGGACAGAGAGAACCAAAAGAGTATGTCTAATCAGTGGGGCAGAGTGTGAAACCTGTCCTTTAGCTTGACCAAAAGCATCCGTGACAAAAGCAGCTCAGTGTCACCTGGATGTGTTCAGCCACCGTCACTGCGAGCACATAGAGCTCGAAACAACAGTAATTCACAACGTTCATTTTCTTCTCATTTTCTACTCATTTAGGAAAATAAGATTGTAAAATATCAAGACCTCAGTGCTTCATTTGAATACATTTCAGTTATAGATGACAAAAATGAAGTCAGCTGCATCTTTGGCCTTGAATCTGTTTGTTACCGACGTTAGCAGGTCATCAGTTCTGCAGCATTGAACAATGTTAGAGCTGAGTCATGCAAAAATGGCAATTATCCTGCAACAATCCTGTTTCAACCAACTTTTCAGCCAAAACAGAAATAACATTTCATCTCATATAAAGATCTCACTGCTGATTACAGCTGTCAGAGTAAGTGGAGAGACTAAAGGTAAAGTGATTTTGTCTGACATTCACATTGTTAATGGATTTACATGAAAACAGGTAGAAGCAATTTGCACCTTTAACTGCTCACACTGGCAAATCTAGCAGAAATGGCAACCTTAAAACCTGCGACTGCAAAAATCACTTTACCTGAAACCAAAGTGATAAAATCTGTCTTTTGGTGTTGGAGGGAATCAAGGAATTAATTTGTGCAATTAGTTTTTCAATAAGAGACTTTTTATTGTTTTGAATGTGTCAAAATTATTTTTTTCTAACTAAAAGGATAATGACACACAGGCATTGAAGGATGCAAAAATCAGATGTTGAAAAAGATGTTGTCATCACTGTCCTCTTAGAACGTGGAAAACTCTATGAGAGCAAGAAATGATGGGAGCCGGAGCCCTCTGGTCTACAGCTGATCAGATCAAGAACGACGACACTATAACAAATTCAATTACTATACCAGTTAAGATTCAATTTGTACGTTAATACTCAGTTCACTTCAGTGCAGTGACAAGAACAACTCTATGGTTAAAAGGACAATCTTTAACTTCGATCATCTTCAGACAATAACTCTGAAGGGCTCTCTGGTCATCCATCCTTCATCTTCATCATTCTGTGTGGACCTGGCTACAATATCTTTGTTCTGAGGTGCAGAGAGTCCAGAAAGTAAACATAATTTCACAATTTACCGAACGCATCACTTTGACTGTCTCGTTGTTTCTAGTTTGTTGTTACAGTTGTTGTGTAGACAGGCAGCTGGTCCAGGTAGCAGAAACTCAAATACAAAAAGCACAAAGAGAAAACAAATAAAGCAAATTGGATGAACTAACAGAGTATGACGCCTTGTCCTAACGTACACAGTTCTTTGAAAGGAGTAGTTTTTCTATGCAGTTTGGCCTTTTGTCTGCACACAACGCACATGGATATTTCAGAAAACTTTGGCCAGGGTGAAGATGTTCAGAGACTGTGTTTGCTGTGTTGTCTTGCTCACAGTTAGAATGTAGGTCTTGGCCTCTGATTATCCCATTATCTCCTTTGTTTACATCAAAGTTTAACAACTATAATTGGACTTTTTGCAAGTTTACAAAATGCACTGTAACTGGACGATAGCCTGTTGGACCTCTAGTTGCAGGAACCCTATCAGTTATAGTTTTTTTGGAAAAAAATTATTTTTTCTAAACATCTGACATCCTTACTTACCTGGGTTTACGTATACTAACTTATTACCAGACAAGTGAACCAATGTTTCAGTAGGAGAAAAAAGAAACAATCTCTTTTACAGAAGCAACTATTCTATGTTGCAACATGATCTGCTTTGCTGTCTGTGATCAAATGGAGCTTTCAAGCCATTTTCATCAACTTCATGAGTCAGGAGAAAAAAAAAATCACAGTACATCACATACTATGTATTAATGTTCAGCTTACCCTTTATCACTGAAAACTACTGTATTTTACAAAAACTTTGATGTCTAAAAAAAATGTATTGTAGGACGCAAATAATGGAATCCAACAGGAATGATCTGTGTGTCAATTATGTTCTGGGTTATGTTGTAAAACTGTTACAAAAAAAAAAGAAGTTATATGTATATACTTACCACTAAGTTGGCATCATTTGCAGATGTTCAGACTTTGTTGTGTGGGGAAGCACAGGCTCATTCTGGCCTTTGACATTCAGTCCTTCCTTAAACAACCCACCTGGTCCAAAGCTGCTGGTCTGAAAGAGCTGCAGCTGCGTCAGGCTAGCTGGGCTTGACGACATTTTGAATTTCATGAACATTACAGTGTGACCTTTTTTTATTACCAAACTCTTAACAATCGAGTCATGTTTTTATTTTCAAACTGTGACGCTGGTTCAAAAGATCGGATGAGATTTAAAACCTATTAAAACCTGGGAAGAGCTCCAAGCACTCACTGTAATGTCCAAGAGAAAGCTTTATTGCAGTTAGTTAGCATACAAGGCGTTTGTGATGAGGGCCTTTACTTTCACATGAAATATTCAGAGAACAACCAAAACTACCCAACACAATAAATATTCATTTCAATATTTGGCTTTCCGGTGAACCCTGGACTTCTCCATACCAACCTGACACAGGAGAGCACAATCATATTTTACAAATAGACAAAAAGACAAAAGAAAAAAAGGGGGAAGAAAGACTCCCTAGAAAAAAAGGCCCTGAGCCTTAAAGTGACTTAGCACTGTATGTTATGAATAGCCCTCTCGTGATGAGTAGAAAATAAAATAAAATTAATAATTGCATCTCTTTTTTGGTGCATAAACAGAATACTGTATTTTAAGGCAATGCAACCTGATTTTGCACTACATAAAGAATTATGTTCTTAACTAACAAGATGACGGATAAAAGCAACATATATGCATTTAGTTTTAATAAAAGACAAGAAAATGGATGAAAATGTCTCAGGACATCATATCATAAAATAACAGCCCATCAATAACTTTCTTCTCGGGGCTGTTTCCCTAATGACTGTCTATGATGCTTTGGTGAAACATATGTGGCTTTTGAGCGAATCCAAAAGAAAAGGCATTTTTGAATTTTGCTGTTGAGTTCTGCCAATTTCTTTGAGAAGTTCAGCACTGTATTATAACTTAAAATCTAAAAGGTGCTTTAAAGCAAAACTTAATGGTTGTAGTGCTACACAGACAATCGTGTTAAGAGAGCATAGAGATGGAAGACAGTAAAGGCAGGTGAAGATGATGAAAAATAAAGGTAATTCCTGAAATGCAGACCTTCTTTACTGCAGTGACAAAGAAAAGCTTTTTAAAGCAACAGCAATAAGGACGACTGCAAACAAAAATTGCAAACACTGTATTTGCAAGTCTCAGACAAATATCTACTATTAACACACTATCAAAATATTCTGTTGACCAAAACAAAATAACTTACATTATCTTGCACCTATAAGCTTTGAATTTGTATATAACACATCTGTAAATGTTAATTAAAAATAAAAAACAAAACATGAGAAACACGGGCATACGTGTATAATAATTTGAGTGAACGGTTAACAGGCTATTTTATCATTTTAAAAGAGAATTCATAAGACACTGAAATGAAACATTATTCATTGTATTGTTACAATACCTTTTACATGGTATCATTTTCATCATGTAAACCAGCAGTAGTCAGGCTTCTTTATGACTAACTGGTGTAAACCCATTCACTATAAATGTATGTATGTATGTATGTATGTAAACATGTGTGTGTGTGTGTGTGTGAGTGTGTAGGTGCATTGGAACTTTTTCGTTATGTACAGTAAAACGAAATAAGCCCCTTTGGTGCTTGTTTTCATTTTTTTTTTTTTCAGCACAAGTCTTTGAAACGCTTTCACTGCTCTCTCTATGTGTGACTTTTCTCTTTGGTATCTTAACTGAGGGCGTACGTCAGGTAGTTAAACTGTGATGAACTTATAATGTGGACGGTTACACAAGGTATCTCTTCAACACATTTTGTCATTTAACGAGACAACTACACTGCAAACTTACACAGCAACACTAATTACAACATTTTGTCTGCACAGACTACCTTACTGGTGGGTCAAATGCATCCACTGGGTCATGATTGTATGATAATTTAGATTTTTTTATGTCTTCCTTTGAAGCTAACAATAAGTAATGGCAGTATAACTTGCTTAAGTTGAGCCAAAGAAGAAATGATTTTGGCGTCAGTGACTAAGGTAAACAGTAGACATAAAACTGCTTCTTTTAAAGCTTCAACAGCTCCTTCTAAGCTATCAAAAAGTGTCATTCTGAAATTTTCAAAGCACTACAAAGGCTTCAGGCGACTAACAATTAAAGTGTTGTGGAGACATTTGTCCATGTTTTTCCCCCAGCACATCTCTAGTCTACCCTTAATGATCCTTCCTTTCCTAATACATTCATTAGATTCAGTCCCACTGCAAGCCTTACAGTACCAGGGTAAAAAGTGCAACACAGCAACGCTTCAACCATCAATAACACTCTATTACATCTCTCAGCTTCGCTGCCACTGAGTGAAAATCCCTTCACTTCAGTTTTATTATTGTTCTTATAGTTTTTATAGTCTTTTGTGCCATTTGCTGATCAAAGGTCTCATAAGACCCACCAGAGGTCTTATAGGGTCATTTTTAAGAATATTTGCATTGATTAACTGGTAGAACTGAGAGGGTGAGTAACTGGTAACACCATCATTTTTCCAGTAAATCTGCTTCTAAACGCATCTGCTCATAGCAGCTGCTGAAGAACCGCTTCACTTTACTATATGAAAATACAGAGGACATGCGTTTTAAAGCCATACACACACAGAAGTGAGTTACAATACATTGATTTTCAGTGCTGTAACATTAGTGAAGTCTAAGGAATGGGAGGTCCATCTGACAAAAAAAAAAAAACAAAACTTTAATCTCTATAATCTTTATCCTAGGGCAGAAAAGGTCTGGGTCTAAGTCATGCTATCGACCGTACCATAACCTTGAAAATACAAATGCGTTACACATATTACTTATCACAAGGAGCTAGACTCTGGAGTTAGTTATTGTATAAAAGCTGATAGATGTGTACGAGTCCAGCATGAAGAGCAAGGAGGGAAGCCTGGAGGAGTTCTGCAAGCTATAGTGTGTGTAACTGTGGGCCTAACTGCCCTGAGTCATGTTCTGCATGTGCTTGGCAATGCCGTACACGTAGGTGATGTCCGGCCTCTTCTCCGGGTCAGGGTTGATGCACATATCTACCAGGTTCCTCAGCTGGTGAGAGGGACAGGGGGTGATGGTCGAGAGGCAAAGAGACAAAAATACAGTTGTGAGACTGAACTGTGGATTTTAACAGAGCAGTTGCAGAAATAAACACAGCGCTGCTTATCTTTCATTGAGCTCATTCTATAATAACAACAACAAGGTAATCGAGCTGAGACAAAGACACGAGGCTGGGTTAGCACACTAATCGCTTACTGGTCTGCTGAATCCACTTTTACCTGAGCCCACACACACACACGCAGACACACAAGCACACACTGCTGCCACTCCATTGCCATCCAGAGACAGCGCTTACACTTGAAGCCGAGCGAAGCGGCTGATTGGAGCAGATAGATAGACAGGCTCGCAGGCGGAACAGCCACTGCCATCATTAAAAAAAAAGGAAGAGAATAAAAGATGGAAAGGAAAGGAAAAAAAAAATAACATCTACGCAAGGTCGCTATGGTAACTGTCTGCCGACTTCCTGGCCGCTGTTGCGTGGCACCGGCTTGGACGAGTTCTCGTCAGCCGCTGTGTTTGTATGTGTGTGTGCCTGAGTGAGAGCGAAAGTGAGAGAAAGATGCAAATTCAGACAGTCTGAGAATTAGTCCCACAGAATGGAGATGGTGGGGGGGGGCTGGAGAAGAGATGCAGATATGTAAAATATTCATGCGCTTCTTTGCATGGTGAGTGGGGTGCGGGAGTGGGGGGTGCGGGGGTGTGTCAGGTGGAGGGAGTAGGAGTTAGTGAAGGGAGGCGTGGGGGGGGGCTGAGCATAGACGGAGATGGTTAAATGACACAACAAAGATGAGCAGCTGACAGTTTGCTGCCGATCCTTCAGGAGCATTGTTTACATCCAGACAGGCGCTGCAGGCACCCCCCTCATCTCCATCTCTCCATCGCCCTGTCTCTCGCTCTATCATTCCCTCTCTCTTTCGCTTTGTCTCCCTTTCTCCTGGATGGGGGTGACATGTGGGGCAACACAGAAGCACACTGTGGTGTGTGTGTGTGTGTCACTGGAGAGAAAGCTCTTGTTACAAAATATACACCTGCAGAAATGCTCCTGCACATTAAAAAAAAAAAAGAAATACACACACACACTGCAGAGGTTTGAGACATGTCACAATTAGCCTTTATCAACCTAATGAAGTAAAAAGCACAGTTTAATAAAAGCCTTTCTCAGTGTTTGATATTAGACTGGAGAGAGATGAATATAGATAGCTACTTAATCTCAGCTACTGTGGACTGATACAGTGGACAGAGCGGTGAGAAAGGTTACTGTAGGTTTTGCTTCAACGATCCCTTCATTATGTTTTCAGGTTTAAGCTCAACACGTATAAAATATATATGATTTACATTTTTGCTAACATTCATTATAAATACATAGAAATTCCTAAAACACTGCAGCATTACTTGTAAAAAGCTTAGTTGTGAAATAAAATATTAGTAATTTAGAGTTGAAAATTAATTGTCCATTACTTGATGTACAGTTGCTTTACAAATTATTGTCAATAACTTTTAGAATTGTTTAACTTTGGATTTAATGACGCAGTTAAAAATGCCATTTTCTAGTTTCAGGCTCACTATTTTCTGAAACCCCACACACTGTTATGTTCCTTCAAAAAGATCACACAAAAGCTTTGCAGTTAAACTCTACAGTGATTTTAACTAGTGAGCAAATGCAATAACTAACAAAGCTTTTGTGCATCCGTAATAAAACACAGTGTCATTGTTAAAAGGTTCTTATACCTGCAGTCTCTGTCTGTATGTGTGCTTATAAGGTAGTGTGTGACTTCTTGCATGTGTGCACATTTGACTCAACAAATATAAGAGAAAAAGGAGATGAAGAAGAAAAAATGCCACACACAAAATAATGGCATGCAGACACAAAGCATTCATACACACATCACGGGCAATCAGCATTAAGGTGATTTTTAACCCCAGTCCGGCTACATTACATTTCTGGGCATGGCTGAGTTTACAGCAGAATTACAGCAGATGATTTAAAATTAAGTTAGGGAAACATGACGCTGCAGCCAATTTAGTTTGTAGCATGGCCACATGCTTTTAATATGTGCATTTAATTTTCAAACAGTTAAAATCAGAGCCGGTCCTTTGATCACCAAACCAAATCATATCGTACCGTAGCTCAGACAGTTGGGTGGATTTCACTTACATATAAAAAATTAACTTTAATAGTCAACACAAGTCCAAATCAGCAAACTGGCACAGACAAAGAGAAACCGGCCATGACTGCTTAACGTAGTAGCTCACTTGAAGATATTAAGGATTTTCTTTTAAGTTTCTTTTTAAAGAAGTTCAGGAGTTGAGACTATCAGGAGTCCTTTTAAAACACTGAGCAGGTCCATACCTTCTTAGCATAGCAGCACAAGGAGACTGATACAGTACTTACCTCCTCTGAGTAATGATCTGAGGGAAGTGGGGGGTAGTCACACTGTTCTATCTTCTTACAAAGGGAGTAAAGGTTCATCTTATCCCCATAGAACGGACTCTGTAGGGCTGCCATCTGAAATATAAAGATGTGAGGGAAAAGGGAGAGGGAATGTAGAGAGAGAGGGGGAGAAGACAAGAGAAAAGGTTGTGAGAGAGCAAAGCAAAAGCTTGAAACACCCAGAAATTTCAACAAGTGCTTGACAGAAGACAGAGTGCCGTACGCCAAATACAGAACCTGCATAGTTTCCTGCTATCAAGGTATATGACTTGATTAGCAGGGAGTGAGAAAGACAAATACAACAAGACAACAAGTCGGTATGTCAAAAGTTTGGGTATGTCTTAAATCAGTGTACACTCATGTATGTGTTTTTCTGTAGCAGAACCAGCTGTGGTCCAAAATGCAGTGGACCAAAACAGAAAAATCCATGAAAGTTTCTTTTTTGCTTATGTGTTTTTCTCTGGTTTGCTGCCACTTTCTGCTGGACTGCTTCGAAAACTTAGAGATGAGTCTAAGAGGAAATACAGAGTGGAGAAAGGAAGAGCAGAATGTGAGGAGAGGAATGCAGGCATGTGAGAGAATTTTTCAGTTTGCTGGAGCAGCGAGGAAACCGTATCCTCTGGAAAACAAATGCAAGCAAGCAGAGCAGAGAGGGGCAGATGGGAATGAGTGGAAAGAATAGGGAGACTTTTGCTGAGGGGAAATAGGTGAAGAATCCGTCCTGCCTTTCTAAGAATAGAAAATATAGCATGCCATTTTTGCCAGGCTTAGCGACTGACTCATTTTCTATAACTGGCATGCACAAAGTAAAGCCTGCAGCAGACTTGCATAACACCACACTGAAATTCATTTCTTTTTCTGAATTGGTGCTTTCAAAAAAAAAAAAAAACACTATGTTTATGCTTATAAGACGGGCCAAATTGTGATAGTGATGATAAATAAACATGGTTGGAAAATGTGTCAGTGTTGATGATGATGAACTGTTTGGAGATGTTGTTGCTTGTTGATTTGCTTTTCATTTATTATCACAAAAAACAAGGTTTTCAGTAAGTGAATAATAACTGCACTGATGAAAATTTGTTACACATTCTTTTTTTTTTCCAGGTGTCCCATCTTTATTATTGGAGACTGTACCTTTCGTGTTTGACAGCCAGATTACTGGTAGACTGAAAGAACAATGTGAACAATGGGTCTGCTTATGGATCCACGTTATCGTTCCATACAGAAAATAGCAGATTAGTGAGAATATGCAACCTTAAATAATATCTGACACAATAGAGACAAACATAGGAGTAAATAGGACCATAAAGGAAATGCTGGCGAGTCTGTCTTGTGGTCACAATAAGAGCAGGCTATCCTTTACCACAAAGTATTGCAACCCTTAAACAATGGCAAAAAAAGATCCAAGCACATCACAGACTTGTAAGCAGATTCTTCATTTCATTCTTTCCTAAAAAATGTCAAACATTGATGGCGCAGAGAGAGAAAAGTTATTGTTCTCCACTGAGCAGATTTTGGACATGATTTCTGTCTCTGTCACAGCTTTCAGTGGGAAGCCAAGATGACAGCAGAAGATCTCAGTGGGCCATCTCTCCTCTGGACATCATTTACCATCATGCATTCATCTGCTCACTTAATCAAACACTCACTTTAATACAGTATATCCTGTAAAAAAAAACACATGTGAACACTAAGTAAAGAGGATCTCCCTCTCACTGTCTCTTCTTGGACACCTCTCTCTCCCTCTCTCTCTGCGCCAACAACAGCTACTGAGACTGGCACAGCAGGCGTTTGACAGTGATGAGACATGTGAGGAAATGTGCATTTCTGTGTGTGTCAGCACTGATGCACTTCCATTAGTAACAAAGCCTCATATCTGTAACCTAAGATTTCAGACTGGATTCTGCAGCAATTAAAAGACAAAAACAGACGGACACATGGACACATGCATATGCAGCAATGGTACATCTTTAAAGAAGGCGTATTCAGAATCAACACAGATGGCATCTCTGGAGGGATACTGCTAGTGCTTAAGAGCCTGCGTCAAGCAACACAGTCAAGCTATAAACCCTCATCACTAAGATATACCACATACTTAACAGGTATGCAATGCTCTGATACATTATTTTGTTATGTAAGAATGCTCGTTCCTTAAAGCTTTGTCTGCTGCCAGAAAAAGATGACATTCACTGAACTGATCTAAGTCTAGCTGATACTTCTATGACTTGAAGACAAAACATGCATACAAACTTAACATCAATCAAAAATTCAAACACAGTCATTGTAATACCGATGCCAGTGTTGGAAATTCCTTTTTACTACCACAAATGATCCTGCTAGTACAGGAGTCTTCTTACGGATCAGATCCTGCGTAATTTGATTTTCAGAAATTGGACTCTGCTGCTTCCCAAAAGCATCCTGTACACATGTAACATCATTCTATGCATAAATGGCCTGTAGAACTCAAAGCACATTTATAACAAGATTTTTTAAAAAAAATCATAAGAACATCTTTAAATTGCAACGTGCAAACAAAGTGTCACTGATAACATCTAACAGACTGCCCAATATTTGCCACTAGTTCAGCTTCTACCACGAAAAACAAATTAATATCTGACATCCGGTTTAAATTATTATAATAGTCCACTATTTTTTAGAATGATCTGTTATGTGTGAATAGTCTTTCCTTACTTTTTTGTATAAACTTCCAGCAAATAAATCATGAGCTCTCTGGCCATGCGCTGCAGCCTATAATGCGTCATCTGTCCAGTGAGGTCAAAAAACGTTGGTTTTACCTCAAGAATTTTATCACAAAGATCAATGAACATCTTGCACTTTTATTTCAGAGACTAAAACACTTCCCAACCAACAAACTGAGAGCCCTCAACACGCAAAAAACTTGAGGGCAGTGCCAGGCAGACTCAGCTGGCTTTCTTTCAAAAGGGTATGAGTTGGTCTGGAGAGTCCATGTGTTCACAAAAAATGCTGACTATCTGTGATAAAAGTTCACTTGAACAACCTGCAGTGGGCTGAGTGTGAAAACACTCTGTACGACTTTGAAACAAATATATGTAGACCTTTTAGTACTGTAGAACAGGTAGGGTTGACGTCTGTGGGCTTCCCAAAACCATGCATTTCTAAGTGAAAAAAAAAAAGACAGAGTGACAGAAAACAGAGAGAAAAAAGAAAATCAGCCAGCTATAGACACCAGGAGGCAAAGGGTTAAACAAGACCCCATCGTATTTTCATGCATCTTCTGCTTTTGACAGATGAAAAATGTCAACTGTCCTGTTTGTATTTGCGAGTTTTTGCACTATTCATCTGCTTCATTAGTGCCTGCTGCTCCTGGCCCCTGACAGCTGCCGGCCCCCTGCTCCCAGCACACACACTCACTCACTCACACACACACACACACACACACACACACACACACACACACACACACACACACACGCACACAGAGGCACACTTGCGCCTTTTTTCAGTCTGTGTCGTCGC
>JAPZDY010000021.1:9794667-9809737 GCA_029783645.1 Ctenochaetus hawaiiensis
CGATCTCCCCCCAACCGCCACCGCCACCACCACCACCGCCACCCAAAGAAGTCAAGTTGCTTGCTGAAAAATATCTTCATCTACCATTAAAACAAAGCCAGGTGGTAATTTTTTGTGACAAGGACCTTCTGTGGTATTTTTTGAGGGCATCTGGTGGGTTCTGTTTTATGTCTTACCCCCCCACCCCCTTTCCTTGGATTTCCTGTATCCAATACTCTTTCTGTCAAATAAGGCATAAATTTGCTGCTAAAATCATATAAATAAATAAATAAATAAAAAGGGGTCCAAAAATACACAAATTGATGTCATAAATATTTTAACCAAAACCTAAGTAAAAAAATTCTACACCAACTGTGCAGTGCTGGTGTGATTATACAATCATGTTATCTGCAGAAAGTATGCAACAGGAGTAACATAAGCTGGAGAAATCTGGTTTTTATTAACAGTAAAAGAAGCATCCTCCATGTAAAAAAAAAAGAATAAGAGAAAAAAAACGCACACACACCACACATATAAAAAGTACAAAAACAGAACGTGACCTACAGCACCCACCTCTTTCAGCCAACCACAGCTGTGCTTTGCTGCAGTGCATTGTGGGGAACTAATTAGCATGAAGGACTGTGGTCTCTGAGCAACCATGACCTGCAAGCTGAGCTAAAACTTCTTCCTTGCGCATTCTCTACCTCTATGCCTGAGGCACTGTGGAGAAGGTGTAGTCACTGGTGCGTTGAAATGCAGCCCAAGTGATCAGCAACTCAGGGGAGTTAGCAGAGAGAAGGGGAGGAAAATGTGGGTGTTTCCTTGGCCGTCTGTGTGTCTGCATGTGTGTGTGTGTGTGTGTTCGGTGCATTTGAAGGTTCGCAAGGTGAACCATCGGATTGACTGCTATCATCCATGTCTATCATTGTTCAGCTCCTCACTTTTTCTTTTTTGTTCCCTCCTCCTGGGCTTGTTTCCACTCAGTGTGGTCTACAGCAGAGCCCTGTGGTGTGTTGCTCCTGACTAATCAAACTAGTCAGTGTCACTGGGCAGCCTTATCTAAAACACATGGCCATGTCAGTTCCTTTCACTCCCCAGCATTTCAACATTTAGCAGGTTCCCAGGCTATAGAACTTTCATTCAAAGAGTCTAAAGGCCTCAGCTCAGCCAGACCACTGGGACAGGAAGAAAGGAGTACAAGGTAAAGAAACATAATGCACTATAAGAATGTAATATTACTACTAAAGTGTGCATTCTTATTTTGCTCATTATTAATTGTAAAGGCATTAATGTAAATACAGTAATAATATATATGGTAAAGTGTAGGTGATGTACATAATTGTATTGATATTTTTTTACAGCATTCTACAGTAATATTTGGGATTAAGGATGGTTAGTTTGTTTATGTGTGTGTGAGCCAATGTGTTCTCATGTCACTCCTACAGCCGACTGCAAGGTGACAGTGAGCGCACACATTCCCATAGTTTACCTCATAGAGCAGGCATCCTAGCGACCAGATGTCAGATTTGAAGTTGTATCCGTTTTCATGTATCCTCTCAGGTGACATGTAGTAAGGAGTACCCACTGGAACACAGAGGGAGAGAGAGGGGGGAGAGAGAGAGAGAGAGAGAGAGAGAGCATGGAGAGGGGGTGAAGAGAGAGAAGGGCAGACAGAGACAGACAAAGGTAGAACAGGAGAACGGGACAAAAAAAGGGTGAGCTTTAACATTTTGCATTGCAAACCCATGCTTCCCCCAGTTCATCAACATCACTGACACAACTCACACAGCTCAGAAAAACAGGTGAGGCATGGAGCTGAAATCTCAAACTGTGATGCATTTAGAGGTTGGGATGCTCATTGTATCTCAGCAGGAGGTACATAAAAAAACAAAAAAACAAAACAGCTAAAGAGAGACTTTAAAGGCATAACCCAAGTAAGCTCAAGTAAGATTATATTTAATTAGGTTAGATATCATCATGCACACAAATACAGTTCATACCATTGTAAGTAAAAGCACCACAAAGCTGCATACATATGTGCAACAGACATACTCGCACACAAAATATGCATAAATCAGTTTTGATTACTGGGGCTCTGTAATGATCTGAAACAGTAGTCAGGAGACACTGCCACGGGAGCAGCGGTAGAGCCTTAAAGGTTGGCCCGTTTCTGGTTCTGGTTTGGAAATTCAAGAATCCCAAACTGCCATGGTGACTGGCAGAGCTCCAAAGAATCAGACCTTCAGCTAGTCAGACTAAAAGAGGAACCACCGCTCAACATCACATCCACAACACACTGAGGGATATTTGGATATTTGCTGCTTTCTTAGCTGAATCTGACTGGCTGCTCTTATTGTTTGGTTTTTTTGTTTGCTGTGAATTTCCACATTAAATCCCAAGGCATTTTAAGTATGTAAATTTTATCAACCATTCTAACTGCTGTTGAGCAGTTCTCAGACTTTGCACACTCAAAATCTACTCAAGAAAACATGTAAAAGGCAGCTAACTGATATATAAAGTGATACAGCCACACAGGCTGTGCACCAGCAGTGCTGCTGGTGAGTTGGTGCACAACATTCACCAGTAGCATTACAGCAAATGACAATGGGTGTAGACTGCACTATAGCATGTAGCATATACATAGCATATACATATCAAAATAATAATCTTCTTACACTGTTCTTGTGATCTCTACTAATTACTAACCAGACAATTGATTTGTTAAATTTATTGATCTCATACTGGGTAAGAAACAGTTTAAGATGAATTTTAATAGGAAATTAGAATAAGAAAGAAATATAAATGAATACAGCAGGTCATAATGTATAAAATAAGACATGAGAAGTCTGTCTCAGAAGTCTGAGCTGAATATAGTCTTGAGGCAGTTTTATGGATCCATCTAGACAACTAAAGGGGGGTTCTGCAGCATCAACAGCTACCTTGGGCTTTGGGCTGGTTTAAATCGTTTTATCAACATGCCCCCAGTTAGCCATTCATAGAACTAACAAAGAAGAGGAAACACTGGAGCATACTGTATGATCAAGCTGTTAACTTGTCTGACTCACACATGCCACTAAAGCGGCTGTCAATAGACTATTTTTTGTGGTTGCACAATACATGGAAAAATATAGAGAAATGTACATGATACAACAGAGCTGGCATGCAGTAACATGTAGACCTACATAAAGTAGCCTAGCTATAGTGCAGGAAAATGCTTATGTGTTGCTTGGCAACAATCAAGTACCTGTCTGTTTGCATAACTCTGTATGTTGGCGGAGCCAAATCAATGTTTAAATAAACTGACAAAATCATAATCTGTCGTAACCTGTAATCATTACCTAATAAACGTAAAACTATTGTATCAAAGTTTTATCAAACTTGAGGTTGGTTGTACTAATGTCAGCGTGGCTGTGATCCTCTCCAGCACACGGCCTCTTTCCTATGACCAAATCTAAAAACACATTGATGCTCAGAAAAGAAGCACTCCCTCTAATGGGATATTACTTAGATAGTTCAAGTGACATTAACTAACTTTCAAGTCTGATCACAACACGAAAAAGACATCTCTGTATTTTTTTTCACTGTTATTAAAAGAAAAAGGGTTTCAGCTCAATCAAACAAGATAGCAACTCCTTAAGGTTCCTTTTACTAGAGTTGAGGATGTGCACATCTTTTAAAGGAGCTTGTGGAGTAAACTTTGTGAAACTAAATCTTTAGAAGTACTTGACACCACGGGCTAACTGGGAAATCTATAAGGATCATCCATAGCTCTGAG
Source organism: Ctenochaetus hawaiiensis (assembly GCA_029783645.1). NCBI lineage: Eukaryota > Metazoa > Chordata > Actinopteri > Acanthuriformes > Acanthuridae > Ctenochaetus > Ctenochaetus hawaiiensis. The sequence continues at coordinate 9,798,422 of JAPZDY010000021.1, forward strand.
GCTGCATTAAAATTAAGTTAAAGAAGCTGCTGTACCTCATTTGTACATTGTTTTGGACAAAAGCCCTTGCCAGAGGAATACATTTAAATGTTAAAGCTGAATTCAATGTTATTCATGCTGTTTTTTGTTTTTTTTTTAAATCTTGGACAATTCCTCTACGGGAAAACTTTAACAACCTAATCTGAGACAGTCTTGCCTATAGCCTACATACAAAATGAGAAACAAAAAAGGAGAACAATGACAAAAAGTATTTAAAGATGGTAACTAGTAGTTGATTTTTTTTCACAAAGACATGTGATCTGGGTAGGTGAGAACAGCTCTCAAATGAAAAGAACTCTGGGGAAAAGTCAGTATGTAGGAAAATGGTAGGAAACCAAAAGTGTGAACTCACCAGCAGTACCCTCATGGGCAAACACACAAACTCTCCAGAGGCCTTTTGCACATTAACAGGTCAGCGGGAACTCAATTAATATAACTGCAATTAATAAGCTATTACACAGGGAGCTCTGATATTTGAAGTCTATGGCAACTGAAATAAAAGCTAGCACTTTTAATTTTGGTGCAGATCTAATTGGCTTGAGAGAACACACTTTTATCTTAATTGTGTGGTTTTAAAAAATGAAGTGTTACCTGTCATTTCAAAAATAATCTACATCTGTACGGAAAGAGGAGAAGCAAGACAGAGCAAGAGGAAAAATAAATATGGAATTTGGGAATGCTGTTTTAATTGGTCATCAGGTTGGTATTTTGACTTATGTGTGTTGTGCACGCATTCGTGTGTAGGTGAGTTGTGAGGTCTCATGGTGCAGTCTGAACAAGCTCCCCTAACATTCATTATTAGTTGATTAAAAAGAATCAGTCTCTCTTATGCTAATAGTTGCATAAAAAGGCAGCAGCACTGGGTTTGGGCTCCTTCAGCACAGTAAATTAAATCCACATTACTTATTCATGCAAATAAATTGTAAGTCATGTTGGGATTGATTTCCATTATTGGGAATGGTTGTGACAACACTGTACTTTCTGCAAAAACGGGATAATTGTGGTTGTATATGAGGTGAAATGCCATCCAGTATAAAGCACCCACACTTCCAACCCCCTGCTAAATATACTGTTTAATCAACCATTATTGGTGTTTTTTCAAATATTCATTGATTTTATTGCAAGGACTTGTTAGGGGCAGCACTTCTGCTGGGCTCTCTTATATTTGCCAGTGCTGTTGTTCTGCTTCTTCTCCTTGAAGATGAAAATATGCTCTTCCAGAATAAACAAAACTTTGCACATAGGTCCTGTGTCAGACCCCTCACACATTCTTTTGCTTGACTGACACTAAACTAGCCACACTGTATCACTGCCTTCCACAAATGATCCAGCCAGATATTTGAATTTTAAAATCGCGAAAACAGAATTTTTTTTCAAGAATTTCAAATTCCATTTTCATGTAAACAATGCAGTCAGTGGATATGGCATCCTTTAAAATCATTTCGTCACTTTTGCTGTAACCATCTTTCTAAAAAGGAATTTGATGTCTGTGTCGTCGAGATGAAGTTTGTAGATTCTCAGAACTTTGTCTTTAAAATGGAGGCAGGGGAGTTTGCGGCTCCTTTAGATTTTTTAATTAATCACAGTTTCATTTTTGAAATGCTTATTTGGAAAAAATTTGAAAAAATTATGACTGTAAATCTGATTTAAATGCTTAAATAGTGACACCTGCAGGGCAGGCAAAAGTTGAAAGGGCAGCAAGTGTCTGTAAACTAGAGCTGTAGTAAAGGGTAAAGCAGGATGGGTTTTTCAGTAAAATTTCTCTATAATTATTATTTATTATTATTATTATTATTATTATTATTGGCCATAAAACAGGACGACACAAAACTGATATCATGTTGCCCCAATGTAATTTCCAGAATTTGTCATCAGTTTTCTGTAAAAGCAAAAGATGGATTTATATAGTAGCGTATTTAAAACAAAACTATATAACATAAAATTTATGAAATAGTTTTTTAATCAGTGTTCTGTCCACTCTGTCTGTAAAAGTGAGGGCACATTTATATATTAGAAAAATCTATGAGTGCATTGCAATGCAATGCAATTAAACAGCATCACAAGTAGCCTCTAAAAAATTAGGGTAAAAAAGGTTGGATAAGCTCTAGGAAAACATACCTACAGTTGTTTGAGACTGCAGTGGCTCACTGGTGACTTGTTACTGTAATTTATGATCTAGTGTGTAGTACAATACACGAGAAGCTGAAATACACATGTATACAAGGTTGATAAATACTCTATCTTTCGCATTAAATTCTCAGATTTAATTTTTTTTCCTCATAAGTTTTTATTGTCCTCCTCTCCCTTGTTTTTTTTCCCCTTCAAATTACCCAACCCTGACTCACTACACAGTAGCTAAAATTGCCATTTCTTTTTATAATTTCAACCTAATGTTTTTACAGGACCTTTTAAATACTGTGAAGCATTTAACAGGGAGTAGCCATTGGTGCGTGTAAGCCTTCTTGAATGTGCTCTATAGACAATTTTATATTTCAGTATTTTAACAACAACAAAGCTTCTGCTAGAATCTCAAACTATGACTGAATTTCTCTGTCAGACTCTAGACAGAAGTTTGGAAGGCTCTGCTCTACACAGCACAGCTAGAGTGGACCTAATCTCATAGTCAGAAGGCGTTCTCTGGATTCCCTTATATTCCCATTATGTTTTTCTTGGTTTTCTATAAGTCCAGCTCAGCCCTCACCCCCCGTTTGACTCTCTGCCTTTCTCCTTTCTGTTTTACGACTTACTTGCCTGCTTTTATGAGATAACCAAAGCTTTATAGAAGTTGAATTCGTCACAATTATTCCCAACAACAGCTTCCCAAAAGTCATTCTGTTTCTTGTTCTCCCTCCCGCTTCCCATACTCATCGTTAACACGTCTCTCATTACAGGTGTTAATTGCAGGTATTTTATAAAACTTATTACTGCAAATTGGCTAGTTTCTTATTTCACTGATGATTGCATCAATTTTCCAGTTACTACTGCTCTCTCGATTTTTTTTTCTATTTAGTTAAACCTTCGCCATAACCCTGTGTACCAGTCCTAAGCACTGACAAGTGTGTGAGGATTTCTTTTGCTTGTGTGTTAGTGTATAGGTGTCAATGAGCTTGTGTCTGTTGTTGTGCATTCATAAAACAAATCCATGTGAATGAGCATGCCTATATCTCCCAAATGTGTGTGTGTGTATGCATTCAATTTCCTATGGATATGTCCCTGTGCAAACGTACATCTATATAGGAGACAAAGGGGTGTGAGTGTCTCTCAGTGTGTGCAAGAATGTGTAAGAGACGAAATAACTGTGTGTTTGTGTGTGTGTGTGTGTGTGTGTGTGTGTGACTGCAGGCTGCTGAGCGGCTGAGTTAAAAGCCTGGGAGCTGACAGGCTGTATGCCTGGACCTCCATCTCATCTCCACCACCCTGCTCTACTGTTCAGCTGGGTGGCTGGGCTCATTACAGACCCACACTGGCACGCGATTCGCGATCCGTGCACACACACACACACACATACTCACACATACTCACACACACAGAGCTCTCTCTCATTTTCTTTCTATCTTTCTTTCACTCTTGCTTCTTTTTTCCTTCATTTTTTCTGTCACACTGTCACATTCTCTCCTCTTTCTTTCACCCGTTCCTTCTAACTTTTTCTTTTCCTTTGCTTTCTTTTTCTTGTCTTCTTTCCATGTCACTCTGTCACATTCTCTTCTCTCGCACCCTGCACATTCTACCTGTCTTTTTCTGTTTTTTTGTCACCCGTTCTACTATTTCTCATGCTCCTTTCTTTTTCTGACATATTGCTTTCTCCTCTCTCTCTCTTCACTTTCTCACTCTGCACCCCCCACTCCACCCCTCCCCATCTTCATCTCGAACTAAAAGTCAAGGCACCAGTGGCATAGAGAGGGGAAAGAAGAAGTGAGGACAAGTTAGATAGAAAAAAAGCTGCAGGAGAGAAGGATAGGTAACAAAGAAAAAAAGAGAGATCTGCTATTTGAAACAAATCACAAGGAAAGCCAGGGACAGAGAGAGGGGACGGATTACTTATTCTGAGTATCTTGAGTCAACAGGCCGTGCTAACCGAAAGAGATCATCTTTTTCTACACATTAAAATACACAGTAAAAAGCACTGTCATATAGTTTTCCCTTAAAAGATCTAAACAAGTGGTAGACCAACCAATAACAAAACAAAGAAAAATTCTTGTAAATTTCAATATTCCAAATTGCAATTTAATTTGTACACCTATTAATCTTGGCAATTAATATGTTATCATAGACGGCATAATTATTAATGAATGAAAAAGAAAAAAAATTTTGGTTGCACTGTAAAACATGAGTGGTATGAAAGAACTAATGTCATTTACCCGCATTATTCCATAGATTATAACATAATGTATTTATCAGTACCCAGTAGCAGTTTAAGCACATATTTGTTTCATTGTCATTCTGGACAAGAGATGTGGTAATATTTAATATTTATCATGACTGAGAAAATGGTGGCAAATTTTTAAGGTCTCAAAACCAACCAGTTTAACCACCTTCACAAATCCCACTCATGGCTGAAGACATTGGTCTTGAAATGCCAGAAAAAAACAGCTATTTAATTTATTGGACCATCACAAATACACTACTATACTTGAGAGTAGTCATGCGAGTATATATTAAGTATACCTTACAAAACCTCACAAGCCTACTTCACATATTTTGGAATAGAAGAAGATAGAAGACGAAAGAAATATTATGCTTTTTTTGTTTCTACAGCACTCAGTCTTGATTGCTTCAGATTAATGATGATGGGTATTTTACTTGACCCTCTGCTTGAGGGGCTGCCTGTCTCCCGTCAACCTAAAGAGGGTGCTGTGGACTCAACATTTAATGAGCAATCACAGACTCTTTCACCTGCCTCTGCTGGCACTGTGTGCTGCTCACTCGATAGGGCTTCTGTTGAGCTGATCATGTGATTCACACTTTCTCAAAGGCTGGGCTTTTGCTGCGCAGGGGCTGAGAATAGCACCATGTTTGTGGTAATAACAGTTTGACATGGGGAAGTGAGACTGCGAATGACAGCATTTATATTTGTCTGTGAAATTTATTTTTTTTCCATCTTGAAGGAGTTGTTATGATGAAGCATTTGAGGAAGGAATGAAACCAGTGTAACATCACCATTTTGGTCTGAGCCACAATTTACGGTGAAATACTAAAAAAATTCAACTGCCCATATATTTGTTGAAAAATCAAGAAAATTCTTTTGAGTCACTACTAACACAGAGTAACACACAAGATATCAATGATTCTACTGCCCAGAAACAAGTATTAGAGTTGTAACCCTAAAAGGAAAATTTATATGAGAAAGTATATTTTTCACGAAAACTATTATTGAGGACAATCTTAGGGATGTCCTGTGATCATTTTTCAAAACATGCTGGTGGTATAAAATTGTTACTTGAACCACCTCCTTACATAATGTTTTGAACGGCAAATCAGTCGCACATCTAATCACCAAACCATTTTCTACAAAAAGGACAAAATGCTGCATCTTTTGATACCACAGATGTGACTGTTTTTAAGTTTTTAGTGTTTTTAAGGATTTCTTTTCTAAATTCAGTTCATAAAATATACTCGCACCATGCACAGTCTTTCTTAACTTTGCAGAATTTTGAACTGTAAGTTACACAACAGTTACACTACAAAAACATATAGAGACTTTTACAATACAGCACAACAAAAGGCGGGCTTTTAAGATCATTCTGTTAATAAATGAATAAAAGTGGGTTTGCTTGTGTTTTAACAATAGAACAACCTAAAACTGAAGTATGAGACATGATTGATTATCGTGTGGCCTAAGGTAGGAGGAGATGATTTACCTGCTCTTGTCACACGTACATGCAGTTTAACTCTTTGACTTAACAGAAAGTTTGAGGTTGATAAGTTTTAACATATTTCTGTTCCAGGTAATCCAAAAATGCACAGTAGCAACGTCTGTAAAATTAATATGATCTGCAACATTTGGAATTTGTATTTTATTTGTGTTTCTTTACCATGGAGTAAGAAGGAGCTAACTCCACTCTTGCTGAGCTCCTCATGGACCTCCTCAGGTAAACCCTTGAGATGGAGGCAGCAGATGACCTCACAAAGGCCGATGTTGTCCTTTTTCTGAGACATTGCTGACTTGCAAATTTTTTTTACTATCCATAACAGAAATACCACAAAAGTTATTAACTTCTACTTTCTATAGTCAATAAAAGTTGAGTTACACATGCATGTAAAGAGAGCTGTATAACTCATTGTTCCTCCTTCCTTCAGCCACAAACTTATCAATCACCCACCGTAGATGTGTGTGTGTGTGTGTGTGTGTGTGAGAGAGCCTGTGTGTAGTTGTGTTAAACCCATGTCTCCAGTAAACTAAGACAAGCTTCAGGTTTTCACTGACAAGTAGGTCAAATGTCTATTTCTCTTCCCATGGAAATCTATACTCATCTTAATGTTGTTTCACATTCATCTGAACGAGTTTCATGCTCACTCCGAAGATTAAATGTACAAGGCATTAAAAGCCTTATTCATTAAATAATGCATTTAACCATGTGGCGCCTTTCTGTTTGTCAAGCTTACATCTTGATTCTTAATCAAGGCCAAATACAACTCTTAATGATTGTGGCAGTTTTGGACCACAATTCTCACATCTTTGAACAAAAATAATTCTATATGATTTAACTTCCTATGGCGAAAAACACACCCCCTAATGCCAACAATAACCCTGATTGTAAAGTTGGCTGGCTTGTTTTATGGCACACAGTCACAATCAGAGCTGTGTGTCGAAGGCCTCTGCCCAGTCTTCATCTGTGTTAGGTTTAAAGGTCAAGGCAACAGGAAGAGGCTAAGTGGCCTCTGAAGGGGCTGGGTATAGCAGTGGATAGGAAGTATGACTGTATGACACATGGCTCTGGGCTCACCAAGCCTAATGAAACACATCCAACACTGGGTGATTACTGGGGACCTCTGTGTCTAAATGTCTAAGCGAGCATTTGTGTGTTTAAGTGTGTATATCTACATCTGTATGGACTGTTGTGAATTACCTAGAGAGTGAGCGGCAGTTGTTTTGGAGCTGAAGAATCGTCCAAGTCCCAAGTCTCCTAGTTTCACTACTCCTGTAGCTGTGATGAAAACATTGGCTGGCTTGATGTCTGGAGAGGGATGGAGAGGATACATGGTAACTGATTGCATACAAAAACAAAAATGACAGTTTAAATCCGTTTCTGTTATCTGGTATTTGCTGTAACTGTTTCAGTACAATTTGAATTGTATAAAAGCCAAAATTAATTTAGTTCATGAGATTTAATTTTCACATATCCTTCAGGATCGGCTGAGCCCATTGCTGGTTGGTTTTTTTTTGGGTGACTGGTTGAAAAATTAACTCTGAGATCTCCTCCCACTCGTAAATGGCTCCAAATCGAAACAAAATCTACTGTGCCTCCAGGTGTTTATTTCTTCAGAGGTTCCTGCTCACCTCCTGAGCTCCCAACAATCAGCAGCTGTCTGTTGTCTAAAAGCTTGATCTGTCCCCAGTTTCCTACCCAGAATACTATTATTAGTGTTATACAAACCAAAGATGGCTACTGGCAGGACAGTAAACCAAGATGGTTTTGTTGAGTTTGATTTTATTTCAGCTGACTTTAAACAAAGTGTGTTTTATGATGAGCTACAGCAACGTGTAACTATTGTAACTATGTAACTATTTAACCTTGAAAAACTGCTTAAGTAAATTTTATGGTACAGCTACTTGTTACAGGCAGAGGTGTATATCTCAGTTACTTTGCACCCCATCACCAGTTGCTGTACTATGTAACTTGAATGATGTAGGATCATAATGTTCAAAGCTTTTTGGTGCTCCTTCTCACACGCAAACAACTATTCACTTGGGGAAACTGGTAAAATATTTTTGAAGAAAACACTTTCTCTGCTCGCTTCTAGTAAACAGAGAGCTTAAGTGATCATTTTTGTTGCTTAAGCGAGCTGAGGCTGCTTGTTAACTCTGTTAGCTGTGCAGCTAGCTGATTTTAGAGACTGCTGCTGGTGTTTCTTGGGTTTCATGTCCATGAACGGAGGGAAAAGGCACCAGAACCAGAGATGAGTGAGTGAGCAATGAAACCAATAAACTCAGCAGCTTCTATAGACATTATCACAAAGACAAAGAGCAAGAAGAGAATACTGACAGAGAAATCAAGAGAAAGAGTGGCAGAACAAGAGGCTGAGGCATGAGTAATGTTGGACTGGTTTTTAGACATTAATCAATAAAAGGCTGCAAAATCGAAAGAGGGTTTCTTGCTTTTAAACTATTAAGTAATGCTAGTATGTTATAGTATGTTATGCCTTGTGTTGCATTTGTATCAACCACCGTTGCTTGACTTTTAATTTAGAAGAGTAGTCACTTTAATTCTTAGTTTAATGAAATAAAACAATCTTGAATTCAGACAGTATGCAGTTGTGTCTTTCTGAAATTAAGATTCATTTGTGGAAGTTTAGTTTTTGGTCTCTGGTCAGAAGGCATGACTCTATTACATGCATAAAGTGAATTATTAAAAATTAAATTTTACTCAATATGGGCATTAGCAAATCGTTTCTGTTGCTTTTTCTAATGTAATGTTAATATGACACGCATCAGCCTTTGAAATTTACTGCCCCAATATAATAGTAAGCAGCTTTTGAAAAGGCCGTCTCTGCTAAGTGGTCATTAAAGCCTACAGCTCAGGGTTCATTAGTGTCCCTGTGCACTAATCAGAGTCAGTCCAACGGAAGTACACCACCTGTAGTTGAGTGTGAGTGTGTGTGTCTGTATGTGTAAGAGCCTGTGCACAGTCCAGAACTTGGTTTGACTGGGCCCTACTGAAAGCATGTGTGCCCATAAACACTGTGTTCTCTGGTCTATGTGTTGTTTAACACCTACACTTAAGCCTTCTGTCATATGCAACAAGGTCGTTCACACTGAATAAAATGCACTGACTTTATGTTCCATTTTTATCTATTTTTATTTTAAGGACTTAAGAGGACTGAACCAGAAGTGTTGTATGTATTATTCTGTTTAATGAACAGGAAAGCAGCAGCACAGTGTACAGCAACATCTCGGGATGATTTTCCTGCCTTCCAGACATCCATTGGTTTTAATTCTATATCGTATTCTATTAAAAATTAACTTGCAGAGACTTGAAACTTGTTTGAGACAGATAATCCATCACAGATAAAAAACTCAACACCTTCATTTTTTTTGGCCAAAAATTTGCTACTGTTTTATGGTAACACATTTGCGTGCACTTTTTTGGTAACTATCTGTTTTTGGTACACTCAGGGCCACATCTCATTTTATCTCTTATCCTTACAATGAAGAAATAAGCCAAGCATTTGTGAGAGTGTATGTCAGTGGTTTTTAACTGGCAGCCCAGGAGCCACATCCAGCCCACCAAAGCTTCACATGCGGCCCACAAAGTATTATTGAATTTAGAAAATGCAGGCACTGAATGTTACTTTCCAGTGAAAGAGGCCCAGTCCGTTCATCGATTAGCTTGCCAAACCCTATAAATACGACCAAAAGTCCATAATTCACTGTTTAATCGTCCTGTACAATTAAATTATGCTACAAGTTCATTCCATCTACTCCATGGACCCATTATCAAACCGTTTTACTTCGGGATTTGCCGACAGCAGCAAACTGGTCAAACTATGGAAGGAAACTCCAGAGCTGTTGGAGAATTACATGGTTTGCCTATTAGACAAAAGGCAGGACTTGGGTCATAGGTCAACAGTTATTAAGTTTCAAACTGAGTATTTTTATTTGTTCCAGTTTTTTGTTGAAATAAAAACTCATTCTGATATTTTCTAGCAAAATAAGGCCTACATTTTTTTTGTTTTGTTTTGGGTTTTTTGGAACATCCAGCTCTAGAATGTCTTCAAAGAAAAAATTATTGCCCTTTGATTAATGTAGCTTCTGTGTATGATTATGCTTATTATGTGTGTGTGTGTGTATCAACTCTACCTCTGTGCATGACTCTCCGGGAGTGCATGTGTTCGAGCGCACTGCAGAGCTGGACGAAGTACTTCCACACCGTTCTCTCTGGAATAAGCCTCCTCTGCTTCTTAAAGTGCTGTAAAGTAAATGCAAACAAACATACATGCACATGCGCGCGCACACACACACACAAACACACAAAATTCATATACCAAATCAGAAAAATCAAAGCAACATCAGCATACCTAAAAAAAAGAGAACAAATAAAATATTTTAATAGGAATGGAAAAGGGTCTTGTGTGGCATGGAATATAATTTTAAGATGGTAACAAAGTGTTTATGTCTGTGTGTGTTCATAAAGCATCCATCTCAAGCCTCGGTCCTCAGCTCTGACTCCACTGCTAATGGAACCCAGACCACTCTCCTCCTAATCTGTCCCGTGCCGAGCCGAGCTCAGTCTCATTTTCTCTAAAGCATGCATGCATTCTCTCGAACAGAGAGAAGAAATTTGTGATAGCTTCCAAAACTCACCCATCTGGCATGCAGCTCTTTTGTTAGGTACAGTCCAGTTTTTTGTGTTGTACCTTGGTTCAAGTTGTTTTAAGTATGCTTATTGATTTACATATTTATATATCTATTCTGCAGGGTGGAGTGAATCACTCTGAACTGTCTGAACTGAAGAGTGTGGTCCATCTCCAGAAAAGCCTCAATGATGACAGAGTCTCAATTTAGGCATTATGGCTTATTGATTCACAGTGAGAGCCAGAGGGAAGTGGGCAGTGGTTAAAACTAAGAGGAGGTAAGATTTCTGGCTACCAGAGGGGTTTTATGAGGTGCCCTTGTGGCTCCATTTGCAAGAAAAAAAATGCCTCAACTTCAGCCCAACTTTAACCCAGTTTGAATGACAGTCCTGCACTCAACAATCACAATTTACATCTTTTGCAGAGACTCCTACCTAAAAAAACTAAAAAAAACTCTTACATTAAGAACAACAGTATAGTAAGTGACAGTTTCCTGGGAGTCAATAGGAACGTAACTTGATAAATCAGCCCTTAAAAAACATGGATTCAGACACATCATCCCTGATAATAACAATGTATGTTTGTTCTGTGTGTATGTACATTTTGCACACCACATGTATCATGTTTTTTATGCATCACTGTAGGGCTGCACGATATGGCCTAAAACCAATATCTCGATATTTTTAGGATATATCGCGATACACGATATATATCTCGATTTTTTGATTTCTCCTGTAAATCACTATATAAATGTTAAATTCAACC
>JAPZDY010000021.1:9814270-9824752 GCA_029783645.1 Ctenochaetus hawaiiensis
AAAGGCATTTTTTTTTTTCCCCCCCCCCCCCCCCCCCACCCCCCCACCCCACCACCACCACTCCATGCCCACCCCAGACCCACTACTCTTCCACAAATTGAACCACAGGCGGAGGATACAGAAGAATAAAGATATGTTCACATGCAGATGTTTACATAAATGATGGATAGGACCGTACTGCAATACAACAATCATTCACTGGGAAATATCACACAGTGTCTTGCATGATTAATTAATTACACACATTGGTGTTTATTTACTTAATAATGCAAGACTGTGATATATTTGGTGAGTTGGTGATGTGTTTCAGAAAAAAACAAGATACTGACTAATGCAATCTGATGGTAGAAAATTAACCATGTTAATAAATTAGGTTACAGATATAAAGGGAATTACATGCTCATAGGAACGCAGCTGGTGGGAATATGAAAAACTATCATTGTAAGTAAGAAGATTTAGACTTGTGTACTTTGACTGACAAAGATTTGAGAGAAAGTAAAAGCAGCTTGTCCATCACCACCAGAAATGAATGCCTTGTGTTGCACAACAAATTGATATTTCTCAATTCACTGACTAAGAAAATGAGTAGATGTGCAATTCTGGGTTGTTTGTCCATCAAATGAGAAACTAAATATGTACTAAACTTGGAGAAGGAACACATTGCTCGTAAAGAGATCTAAAGATTATAGTGAATTTATGGTGTGCGTATCAGGTTAAATGAGGCTGGTTGCTGCCAGTTTTCTTGTCTTGTCGGTAAACTGCTGGTATAATCTAATTTTACGTAGAGTCCAGACATGCACATGTGCACACACAGACTTGAACTGAGACACGTAACACAGAGAAACACAGAACACACAGACATCATTACAGCTTTTCACTGCCGATCAGGGCAGATCATTAGTCTTCAGAATATAATCTAGGCTCAGTAGCAACCACAAGCAAGCAGTATACACAGCTGTGGGATTCAAAGAATGCAAAAACTAGTGGATTGGCAGGGAACAGGCCATTTCTGCAACCAACATTCCTATCAGCAAGGATTTAGACAAAAGGGCTGAGTGAGAAGTGAAGTTCTCAACTTGAAATCATCATGCCAGAACAGGAAAATACAGATGAATGAGCAGACACAAACACAGACAGACAAACAAACAAATAGGCAGACTGTTGAAAGGCCATGACTGAGTGCGTGTGCGCATGCGTGTGTGATCACACGCCAGTATGTGTGTCATTCCAGTGGGTCCATGCCAGTGTGCTTCTCATTATTCTGATTTGGTTGTGTCTTCTGTTGGCCTGTCTAGTGGGGGATAAGGCAGAAGGACTGTCTCTCTCTCACACTCAGCCCTTTATTATCAGGCTGGCTGGGCAGCGCAGGGCCAGGCATAACTTCCATTTTCACTAGCAATCAGCTTACAGGGAGAAAACAAGGGAACAAAAAGCTCTGAGAGGAGAGGACAAGCAAAACGAGGGAAGAAGGGATGAATGGAATGACATAGCAACGGGGTAAGTAAGGTATAGACAGAAGTGGTAGGAACAAGTAAAACAGAAAGAAGAAGGAAAAAGGGGAAGGGGGAAGAGGATCCACATATTGAGAGAGAAAAAAGGAAATGATGGAGATGTTAAAAGTAAAAGGGAAATGTAATCACCTGGCAGCATGTGACATTAAACCCTGCCCTGACACCCCCTTAGGAGGTCAGAGATACAGCAAACCCACCATCTTGTGCCGTCAAGTCAATGATCTGCTACTCAGATTACAGCACTCTACGGGGTCTCGCCTGCATCTGAGTATCGTTGTCTTTGATTGGTTCAAAGAGCCGCGGGAGCTTCACTGATGTGTTTGAAACAAACTAATTGGTTTTCTTTTCTTTCCCTGATGTGTATGTGTGAGTGTGTGCAAGGCGATTAAATTGCCTGCAGTGCACACACATGCACGAGGCCTCATATATGGGAAGAAACACTACCAGGTATGCATGAATGCACACACGCACACAGTCAAACCACAAAAACACACGCAACTTTGACACACATCTAGGATCTTGCAGACAGGGGGAGATATTGAAGCTGTCATTAGTTTGTTCATTAGTATTTGAGAGCAACCCAACTGACATGTTTATGGCAGTTTGATAAATGAAACCACTTCACTGGAAAAAAAAAAATAAAAGTAAAACAAGAATGGGGAAAAGGAGGAGGTAAAACATCAAGGGACACATGAGGGAGACTACTAAATTTCCATGCTGATGCACTGTTGCCCGCCTCTAAACATTACAAAAAGATGAAAAAAAATAGTTCTGGCATTTAAAAAAGAGTCAATGTGAGCCTAGAGGGATGTAACACTGATGTACCCCTGCACCAAAACTGTCTCATACACACACACACACACACACACACACACACACACACACACAAGCTCAGAGACATAAAGAGACAGTAAGATAGATGTACTGTACAGTCACTCACACACACACTCATTCATATCCTCAATTGTGTGCACAAACACCCCTCTGCATTCATAACCATGCCAGGAAGCGCACACATGTGTGCACGTGCCCACACATCAACACGCAAATCCAAGCCGTCTGGTGCAGATCAATTGTTTTCCTGTGGTAGAAGATCTCAGCTGAGGCACCTTAAGAGAACAGAGTGCAGTGCATGACGCTGTCTCCCTCTTCTCTGGTTCTTTACCTTAAGGAGATCTATCTCTTTGATGCAATCTTGCCGAGCTTTGGCATCCATCAAGTCGAATATCTATCAAGAGATCAAAAGGGAGGAGAGAGAGATAAAGAGAGAGAAAGAGTGAGAGAGAGAGGACAGAGAGGAGTGTTATGACATATTTAAGAAACAGTAAGATTGAGAAATGTAGAAAAAGTAGACAGAAAAAAACAACACTAAACAGAAAACATGGTTGCTGTTATCTAGAGGGTAGTGTTACAATGACTGCAGGTGTTTCACATCTGAGTAACACACACATTTCCTTGTGTAAGGTGTATGTGTACTGTACATACCCAATCAAAGCACTATGTTCACTTGGTATGCATGCTTGTATATGCATGCATACGTGTGTGCACATTTACCAAGATATCTAAGTCATTCTATAAAAGTAGATAGGTAGAGATTTAAGTGTATGAATGTGGTAGTGATGCCTTACTGTCACAGTGTGTATATAATAGTTTTTAACTGAAACGATGGACAAAGAAACCCCAACAATTTTTAAATTGTTCTGTACAATTTTTTTCTTACATTTTTCAGCAATGATGTGTAATTTATTTTAGATTTGCCCCCTTTTTTTCCTCTATTTTTAGCCATGTTTGTGTATCAGTGTTAAATACCAGCATTTGGATTCATTAATTGCAGCTCTAGTAAAGGCTGTTAGAGACAAGACTAGCTTAACATTTTTCTTGGGTGAAATATTTTGTCTATCCACAGTGTCTTACCTGGACTTTCTTCAGGGCCACTGACGTGTTGTCTAACAGATATCTTGCCCGGTACACCTCACTAAACTGACCACGTCCAATCTTCTTCTCAATCTGGAAGTTTGCCAGTGAGTTATGGCCCATATCTGGTTGCAGTGGTTTCTGAAAGGAAAAGAGATTTGCATATGTATTTGCTTTTGTACACACACATTAGTGCTTGTTTACACATCACTTACACACATACATATTTCAAGGAAAAAACACTAAAAAAGGAACAAAAACAAAAAAGATTTACAGAGATTCTGCTGTAACCAAGTATTCACAATTGAAGTGCAACTATCTGTACTTTGCTGAAAGAAGAAAGGATGAGGGCTAAAGGATGTGGATGAAACTGAGTTGAGGCCCCAGCTTCTGTAGTTTGTTTTGCTGAGAGGTTGCTCTAGGCTGCTGATGATTTGACTGGCATTAGGCTGATGCGTCATGCTTTGGGAGGTCTTGAGGAATGTGCACACACTTAACTGCAGCACATCACCTCAGTAAATCCTATGATGGAGGAAAGCCCTTATTTTCAATATTGTTTTTTTTTTTTTTAAATAAGCAAAGAACACCTAAAGGTTTGGGACTACAAATTCTTTTCATAATCAATTTAAAAGTGTGAACACACAAGTAGCAAGTTAATTTTTTACCCTATTGAGGACAACATTATGCTTTTTATCATATTTTTCTGTGGCCTGATTATGTTCCTCTGTAAATAAGCTAACCATTATGATACCTTACATCTCTTAAGCAGGCTAGTTAGTATCATACTTGTTAGCATCATACATACTTTTTTTGTGGCTAAAGCAGCAATCTGATCTCCCTATAGTGACAAAAAAATATTACTACAAAGGGGGATAACATATCCAATTGTGTAAATGCAAGGACTTTATCATTTAATTATGACTCAGGTTTTTTAAGTTAAAAGGAATCTAGTCTCTTCTTTATCCTTTTGTCTGCAAAATTATACAACTGACAGTCTAGTATTTCAGCCAGTTACTGACAGACTGAAACACTCACCTTCCACCATAAAAAAGAAAATAAAAAAAGACAAAAAACCATAAAACATAAACATAAGCATAGTCCACAATGAGCCCCTTTGATATGATGTGTGAAGAAAAAAAAAAAAACGGAGCTGGCTGCTTGACCTTTCAAGCCTTTTGGTAAACTTGTACAAGGCGTCGGCGGGAGCAAACAGAAGGTGACAGATATCAGAATGCCACATGTCACCAGCGCTTCTGCCAATGTGGCGGTGGGAGCAGCTTAGGGGTAAGCGACTTAGGACAGAGGGAGGGAAGGCCAAGACAGAAAGAAGGTCAAAAATGAATCTCCTATGCACTACCACACACAAAAAGAATGTTGTTCATGGTAATGGTCTAAGTGCTACTTGTGTTGTGCAGTTCAACTGAGTTACCATGAGCCGAACCAGAGGCTCCAACAGATTTCACCAATTGCCAAGTTTGTACAAGGAAAACTGAGATTTTAACTGAGATTAAGCCAGAAAGAATATAGAAAAGGAAAGATTTGACACAAGTTTTTGTGTGTGGTTAGTAAGCCTGCTTATTGAAGACACTTATTGTCACTACTGGGGAATCTGAGGGGTTGTTTTATGCTTTTTCAAATTGCTTTAAATGCTTTTAAAGTTTTATTTAATTTGTAAAAAATTGGCTATCGCAATTTTAAAGAGCCCATGGTACATCTTTACAATGTCTTGCTCAGTCCACTCCATTGTTGTAAACCCAAAGATATCAAATTACAATTGCACTTACTTCAATTGATTCTGTTCGAATTAATTAAATAAACTTAGTCCTTCAGCATTGGTGGCCAGCTATAAGATAATGCCTGATAATGTATTTTAGATAGCAAAAGCCTTAAGTATAATGTTAACTACACTCAGGTAGGGTGCAAAAATCAACAAAATTAACAAAACTAACCCATAAACTGCATGATATAATCAGATTTTCATTAACAAATACATAAAACACAAACATGGGCAGTGAAGTGGGGCACTTAAAATTTAAAGTTGACAGCCAAAGAAGAGGCATAAGCCAATTACATGACTTGTCCAATTAACACTTGACACCACTGAGGTGTGTGCATTTTTCAGCATGACACCACCACCATTCCAAGCTGTGCAAAGAGTCACTGTGACAGAGACAATGACACACTGCCCCACAACTCACTATTCAACAATACAGCAGCTCTGATAAACTACTGTAGCTCTTTGCTAATAGCCGCCACTTACAATTGGAAACAATAGCTCTACAAACTTGCATAAAACAAAAGGAAAAATGCAATTATCTACAAAGTGTCACACTGAAAGTGTGACAATATTGTGCAATGACTTGTCATATGGCTGACAGAAGCAATTGTGCAAGGATGCAGGAGGGACAGTTTGAGGTGTATATGAAAGAAAGAGAGAGAGAAAGAGAGAGAGAAAGAGAGAGAGAGAAAGAAAGAGATAGAGAGAGAGAGAGAGAGAGAGAGAGAGGACAAGAGGGCATTGCTTTCATTCGCTGCGTGGTAGCTTGACAAATGTTAGCATGAGCCTCTAAAGCGCTGTGACAACCGCCTGCTGAGAGCACAGTCTTGCTAATGTGTCTTGGCATGCCAGCCCCGTAATCACACATTTACATATGCAATGACCTACATTTGCATGTCAGATCGCACACTGTCCGGCATGATTAACAGTGGGCACCTCCCCATGTGGAGTCGCCCTGGGTGGCAGCAGAGGCCGTGCGAGGGCAGAAGAGAGGGCTGGAGGGAGGGCGGCTTTTTTGGCAGCCAAGGGGCCGGGCTGCCAGGCAGGATTATGTCAGCCAGCGGCCCCGGCATTAGACACTTCATTAGAGCTAATCTGTTTAGCAGTGGGCAGTGTATGTAAACTTCACAGGCCATTTGCGGCACCTCTTCGCCCCCCGGCCTGGCCTTCAAAGGGCAGCCAGGCCAAAGCTGAGTGACAGGCCGTCTCATCTGCCGCACACGGGTGTCACAGAATCAGGAGCTCCCAGCTGAAACACAAGGCCCCGACAAACACACACACACACACTCACACACGCAGAGGAGGAAGTCACAAAGAGATGACCCTGAATGACGCAGGGGTCAGCGTCTGAACAAAACCAGGAGAAGAGAGTTATACATACTACTGCTTGTAAGGATTTTAATTTGATCCTAATATGTGTGTTTGATACAACTGCACAGTCCAAGTATGAAGGTTTGCGATGGAAAATGTGATTAACAATGACTTTTTTTTTTTTTTACATTCAGCCATCTCAGTCTTTTTATATCAATAAAAAGGCAAACACAAGAAAAGCAAGTCATTGGCCATGATAATTATTTTATTAAAATGAGGATCTACTGACAAATGACAGAAATGATCACAGTCTCTGAGAATATTTTGTGTTAGGCCCACAGATTTTTATCACCATCTCTTTCTTAAATTCTAATTCTCACTATGCATATTTACTTCAATTTATTTGGAATAATGTTTCTGTACCTATGATGTGTTGCATTTATTCTTTTTACTCTATTCATTCTGTTTGGTAATAGGGACAAGCTTCAGGGGATAGATATTAAGTGGCAGCAATGCAAGGTATTATGGGTAACGTCTGTAAGGGACAGAGTGTCTCAGGTATAACGGTGACATACACCCGCCATGGGCTACTCACTAGCTGGAGGTGAGAGAGAGAAAGAGAGAGAGAGAGGGAGAGGGAGAGGGGGAGAGAGAGAGAGAGAGAGGGCAGACAGACAGGCAGCTCATTGTAGGAAGTGTGATTCAGGCAGCTCAATAATGACACCATTGCCAAACACAACTGACAAGACACATGGAGAGTGGAAGACGGAATGTAGAAGACAGGGAGAGGTAGAGAGAGTGAGAGAGGGGAGAAGACAGGCAGCAGAGAGGAGAGGGTGTGATGTGACAGCCCAGCAGTGCCAGCGGCTGCCACAGAAAGGCCAGCAGCAGCGGAGAGGTGCTGTCTCCCATGGAGAGAGACAGAGAGGTCCTGTATGTAGAAACAGAGAGAGAGAGAGGGAAATGTCCATACTTAGCTGGCTACATTCAAAATCACATCTCTCATGAGAGAGAATACATCTGAGGACCTTGGTCACATATTGTGGTGTGGCTAGGGATAATTACACTAACCAGTGGTACAAAATTATATCAGTTTCAAAAAATGGGAGGAAAAGAGGAAAGAAAAGATGACAAATTACATGCAACAACGGTCCCAGACTCAAAGCTGGAACAATGCAGTTAACTTTTGGTACCACCAGGTAGGGATGGGAATCATAGTGATTAAGAAGCTATTTGAAATTTCCTGTTCCAACAGAAATATATGCATCCAAGCTTATCATTTCCTTTAACCATTGCTGTTGTGGTGCTCATTGCAAAACAGTCATCTTGAACTCATGGGTCTACGCTGCTAAAAACTTGCAACAAGAAGGAGTCCTGGAGGAGAGGAAGACACGGTTAAAAGTGTGCTAAGACAGGAAATACCCTTTGTTATAACAGTTATAACAAAAATAGCACAATGCTTAGCATTTTTTCACTCTTGACTAATAAACCTATATACAAATTAATGCGGTACAAATATTCTCTCATTTCATCCATTTTAGATTATTACAGACAGACTGTTGCTACAGCTAGCTCTCAGGCTACAATCAGTTAGACTAAAATTGATCAGAAACCAATAAGGGAGTCAAATCAGACTAAAGAATCTGACTAAAAATCACAGTCACTCACATCATTAGTATCAATAAAACTGTTTAAATCTTAAAAATAAGATTTAAACAGTAAAAATTTAAATCTTATACAGCTGAATACAGCTGATCAGACAATAGAGATGTTGTCTCTGGTAGTATTCCTGTTAACTTCATCAGAAAACATCAGTAGAAAAAAGTAGTAAATATTCAGTGCAGTGCCATACAAGTACTGTTCACCTTGTTAACAGTTACAATTTATGACCCATGATAAAACATGGTTTTCAGCCTGTTGTGCTTTTGGAGAACCAATACAAAAAACTCAGAAATAAGATGTGAGTTTAGCTTTATAAGAGCCCAGAACAGAGGTTAAACCAGTTGAGACCCACTAAAATATCTCCATTGTGTCTTTCAAATGGTAAACTAGATGTTGGCTGTGATTAACAGTTTTACTTTTTGCAGGCCGAAATCAAGATGATTCAAGAATTTAGTATGGATGAGAATCTCCACCAAAACAGATTACTGAAGAAGTGGCCTCCAGGAGAGACAAGGAGGGATACAACAAGAGACAGAGACAGCAACTGGCGGGGAAGGGGGGGCCCACATCCACCCTCACCAGTCACCTGCCCCCTTAAGCACGGCACTATGTAATATTCATCCTCAGCCAGTCAGCCAGTGAGCCAGCCAGGCAGCCAAACCGGCAAGATTCACCCCAAAGGTGCTTCTCGTCCTTCTCCTCTCAATCTTCTCCTCAACCGCACTGCCTTGTCTCAGCTCTAACAGACAGATCTGTGTCTGTCAAACTCTGCAGTGACTATCAAATTCTGATCTGAGGGGGGCTCCTCACCAACACTCCCACTCACTCAAAGAGCAAATGTGCCATTAAAAATGCACATCTTTCCAGCTCATCTCGTTTACCTAATGCATATGCATCATACCTTCGGGACCAAGAGAAATGATATTGCAAGCGATACAGAATATCCTTCATCAGATATACAATTCGGATTTCTTCAAGAGGAGACTGGTGGGGGTTTTTCCCCATGTGCTACCATGCAGACTGAACCTTGGGAAAGTGTGATACAGATACGGGACTTGTTGAAAGTCCCCCATCTGGATGCTGGTTAGACAGCCATCTACATACTCTGCTGATTCTCATCTTCTTCTAAATGTGAAATCAGCTCAGACTTGCTCTGTGAGAATGAAAAGAACAGGATGCAACAAGGAAAGTTTGCTGTGCTCCTGATAACCTAAGCACAAAAAAGTGGGTCTGGAATTGAAACTGATGTAAACTGCTAGAAATAGAATGAAAAACAGAGGGAGAAATCATTAAGCCTGAACAATAACACATAATCAACTGTTGGAAGATGGAAGTGGAGTCGAAAATTTGGTGTCTTTGTGTGTTTGCGTGGGAAGGGTGTTGCCTAAGTGAAATTAATCATTAGAGCTTTTATCTGACTTTCTTCTCTGTGCAACCCAGTTTATCCTTAATTTTGCAATTACACATCTTAGAATAAATTAACCCCCTTGGCAATTCCAGAGTTAATGTTGCAGTGCCCTTGCACATGCAAGAAAAACAACAACTGAGAGTGCAGGCCTATTTTTAGTGTTGTTTACTTCTAAAAAAAAAAAATCCACATTTACTCTGGGGCATATGGATGATCCTCTTTGTTTAAAGTCTATTCAATAGTTATGGAAGCAAAAACATCCTTTTTGAGGGAAATCAATTGGCCTGATGTTGGAAGGCGGCAACATAATCCAACAATGGCCAGTTCTGAACAGAATGAATATGAGCTGTATCAGACCAAGAGAGGCATGCCGAGGGGGGGCAGGCCCCCCCAGCCTCCAGAGATTTTATCAAGAGAAACAACTCAACATTCATCCACTGCTGTCAATCCCACATACAGGCTACAGTGGTCTGGAGGATGCTAGAGTGCAAGCACGACTTGATCAACTCAGATTTAAAAAAAGGAAAGAAAGTTACTCAGAACATTTCGAGTTCAAAATGTATCATAAGTCATATCATCATAAATAATTAAATACATCTTCTTTTTACAGGGAAAGAGTTTGTAATTCCACAGACCTGATTGAATTGAACAAAACACTTAATTATATCGTAGGATAATTGTGAAACAGAGACACTTAGTAAAAGGGGTGGGCCATACAGATGAAATCTTTCAAATTGAGAAACTGATTGTCAATTGAATTGACAATTTTTTATTTTGATTAATTCAGTAACTTAAATATCTATTAAATATCTAAAAACAAAACAAGATTTGTCATATTGATGTAACAATCCTGTGAATATAAACTCCAAAAGCAGATCTGCTCACTGATTTGAAACATT
>JAPZDY010000021.1:9826599-9838448 GCA_029783645.1 Ctenochaetus hawaiiensis
TGAGTGTGTGAAGTCTACCTGGGGTTGAAAGACTGGCACGGCTGCTTGCTGTCCTTGTGGCTGCGTGTCCATATCCATGGTGTTAGGAGCTGGATCCTTTGCACCTCTAAGAATCAAACACACAAAATACAACTTTTGGTTAGCTGTCTAAATCTTGACCCATGAAAAGAACACTAAGCTGTCATTTCGTTAAAAAAAAAAAAAAAAAAAGAGCACTGTAACATTTGAAAAACAAAAAATAGTAACCTTAAATCAACAAGGCAACTGCTGCCTG
Organism: Ctenochaetus hawaiiensis; assembly: GCA_029783645.1. NCBI lineage: Eukaryota > Metazoa > Chordata > Actinopteri > Acanthuriformes > Acanthuridae > Ctenochaetus > Ctenochaetus hawaiiensis. The sequence continues at coordinate 9,826,874 of JAPZDY010000021.1, forward strand.
TTGTTTGGTACCAGACTACTGAGTGCTGTTGCTGCCAGAGTGTCCTGTTTCAGCAGAACTGGATCTCACCTTGTGCCTGTGGATTTGACACTCTTTGTCTAGGTCCCTCTCAGGTTGCACCACAGCAGAGCTACACAGCGATTTTAATCTGAACAAAGCAGAGATAATGCCATCGTGTGTTTCACTGGCATTCCTCCAAGGAACCTTTCATGGGAATTACTGGTTTTATTGGAATTTAAGCAGTTCCACTTCATTTTCTGTTTTCTCAGAAAATATGGGTCACAAAGAGGTGAGAGTGTTGGGCATTGGTGTATACAACGGTGCTGTTTAATTGCATGTTCTGGCTTGTAGCCTAGAAGCAAAATAATTGCACGAGACATTGCACCACCAGTTGCTTGGCTTATTATCACACTTAAAACAAACAGAGCCATAATATAAAATGTTATTTCAATGAATAAATAATATACACAATTTTTAAAAAATATGATGCAAAAATTCTATTCGCCTATGCAATTAACTTATTATACCAACATCTCAAATCAAGTCCTGTATCTGGGAAGATTTTGACATATGCTATAGGTTCACTTGCAGTGCACAACGTAAAACACATACTAGTTGTATCATTAAATAGTCTCACAATTAACACCAATTTACTTACAGTATAACTTACACAGAACAGACTGCATGTTTAACGGCAACCATGCATCACCCTCAAGTAAACACATATGTGATGTGAGTGTTTGCATGTATTTAACATACAGAATTAAGCTGAGGAATTGTGTGTATATCATATATTTGCTGTGACGTTACTGTGCGCACAAGTGCATACAAGCATCTGTAGACATACTGGATTCCTGTAGAGAAAACTGAAACAGTAAATGCTGCAAAGTAAAAATGAATAGGAGCCAGACTTTGCATATACAGTATTAAGCGAGGGTAGAAAATAAGATGACCAGGGCTACTACTGTATATATTTGGTCTGCCAATTCAGAATCCCATGCAGGGGTTCACGAATAAACTGTTTCTCTGCAATGTCTTATTCACACGAGTACTGTACACCCCTGAAAACACGAATGGACATATCCACAAAAAAAAGAGAGGGACATAACACAATCTACAGTGGGACATTTGCATGTTTTTCCACTAGAGTGAAGGCCGCCTGTCTGCAGATCTGTCAGTCTGCCATTTGTGTATTACTTACTGTCTCTCTAGCTCAGTCACCTCAAACCTCCCCAGCCAATTAAAAATCCCCTGGTACAATGGAGAGGAGAAAGGCATAGAGGAGCTGTCTCTCTGCTGATGTCAGCAGTCCCTTTCTAAGGCTAATGATACTAATCAGACATCTGCCTATTATATACATATACATATACATATACATATACATATACATATACATATACATATACATATACATATACATATACACACACATACACACACACACATACACACACACACATATATATATATATGTATGCATGGCACTTAAAGTGCATGTCTGTTTGTATTGGGGGGTTTAAAATGTGATTAGAGAAGTGTTTTTGAGGGTGAGGCTCATATTTTGCAAATACTGTGGTTGTTTATTTTACATTAGTTCAGCTTTTTTTCTGGGGATATTCACTGGCCTTCATGTGAGCTTTGAAGATCATGAACATAATTGTTTGCACAACACAATTTCTCCTGGGATTACATGGAGTGTATTGGGAATATTATTTGTATTAAAAGCTTATTTCAAAAAAATTTAAATCAATTCAAGTGTTAAAAAAAAGGATTAAATAATAAGCATCCACCGCCAATGGCAAACTAGAAAAACCTTGTTAACCGCCCTGAATCTTTTGGATTTTATTTTAACTTATTCAGCCCACTATGGAAAAAAACATTTTTTCAAAAATTTCTGCCATGAGTTGTGGAAATGTCTTAGTCTAGTTAGACTACAAAAATGAACCAATGACACCATATTTACACTTATAAATTTTTGTTTCTTTGCATGATAACAAACACCAAGAAAAAGATATTTTAGGCTAAAAAGAAGTAAAGGTTATTTCAGAAGGAAAAGTATTGTCATGGATATCTGTTTTCCTAAATAATATGCAGACTGATGTTATGATTAATTAATTGTGATTACCTATTTAATTGGAGAAACACGATTTCTAAATTAAAAACTGCATTATGCGTTCTTCTTAAATTAAAATGCTTGACAGAAAAAGACATACTGTGTGCAGTGGCAAAGGGATCATTACAAAGTATAACAGAACAAAAAAACATTTTATTTTATTTTTGTAATTAAATGTAATAATTGTGGCAATTGTTAAAAAAAATGTTGCTTAAATCCCAGTTATATCAATCAAATTTTATCAGAATACTTAAATCTAAACCAAACAACAACAACAAAAAAAAGTTGTTTAAATTTTTTTTTTTTACTTATTCTTTAATTAGCACATGCACACAAGTTCTTCTAATGTTTGAGAACAGGTAAAAACTGAAAACAGCTGACAAAAGAAAAACACTATGCTTCAACTCTTAATGTTTGCACATATGTTTTAACCTGGTATCTTGACCAATTCAGACTATGTGGAAACTTTCTGGATATGCATGGGAATTGTTAATACCAAGTGAAAATAGAACCAGTAATACAGAAGCATACTGGATGGCTGAATAGCTGGTTGTTGTGGCATTTTGATTTTGGTGTCACAGAGGACTTCGCAAGTCATTCACCCAGGCAGCCTTCCTGCCCCTCATAGTGATTCTTTACACTTCGGCTTGTGTTCTGTTAGATTGCGACTGGCACCCTTGATCCTCTCCCTAACCCTCTTGTGCATCTGTATACGTGTCAAAATAACCAAGGGGCATGTGAGCTCCCTGATGTTCTTTCAACTCCCACATCCCACGTTAACAAGATCAATTAAGACTGCCATGTTAGATTAACACACACCACGAAACAACACAATTAACGAAGCTAGCTCAATCAAACAAGGCAAGGTCACACAGCTCTTGTCCACACTCAGTTCAAGAGATGTTCAAACAATCAAAAGCAAAACCTTGTCCTACTGACTGGACAAGTCAAACACACAGGTTGATTTAAACTTTCACTTTCACACAACTTTCAAGTGAACCTTAAATCTACTAAATCTCCCCCCATAAATCCTGTTTTATTGTTCCTCTGTTACTCTCATTGGCTCTGATCCACTCATGACCCTGCTCTAATCACAGGAAGGAACTGCCTCACTGTCATAGGGATAAGAAATGGTGACAGGCTGGCAAGAATTTCTGCAGCAGTGGGAGAGAAGAAGCTGAAAGTTAAATTCCCTGAGTGTTCATAGAATAATCAGAAACTACTTAATAAATATTTTTAAAATAGTTTTTAAATAATTAAGAGCTTCAAATATTCAACGGTATAGAACTGTGTACAGTGTAGAGTGCAAAGGTGAGAATAAATGCAGGCTAAATATGAGAACTAGGGCTTAAGACTTTTGCAAGAGCAGCATTGGTGCTACCAACTCCTAAAACTGGTTACACCTTTGGTACAAGTGGTTTGATTGCATTTTTTGTGTGTGTGTCTTTTTAAATCCTTTAAGCTTCATACAAGTTCCAGACCCATTGATCATTAATGACAATGAGCAGCCTAACCCCTTCTAATTAGGAAATGCTTAAGTGTCTATGTCAGTTGTAGGGAAAATCAAATCTTGATTCCTGCCTTTAAGGGTCTATTAGTGGATTTGTTAATGATACTTGCAAATGTTTTACCCCGGTTTTGACTGACACCCACACACATACAAACATAAAATATTACCTTGAAAATAATCTACAATTGCACTTGAAATTACATTACAAATAGGCTGTCAGGGTGTGAATATATAATGTATTTGCAGCTATGAAATTGGCTGGATCTTCAGTATATTAGTAAGTGAGCTCACAAGAACACCATATTTCTCTGACAAAAGGGTTGCTGCTTTATGGAGAGGAAATAAAAAAAAAAACTTTCCCATCTAGACCACCAACCACTCAGTGTAAACAAAGACTGTTTTCTGACTGTGTTCCATCTAATGTGAGACTCTAGCCTGACATTCTCACAGCATGCCCAATCACACGTCGGTAATTACATGATAGAGGATGAAGGTAGAAACAGAATGAGGCAAGACAAGAGGAGGAAAAAAAAATTAATAAGATTATTCAGCAGTTTTCTGAGAACAAACTTTTTTGTTCTCTCTCTTTCAGCACAAACCCATTTTTGTTTGTCATAAACTTTTAAATCAGCAATGTCTTGTCTCTGTGACATATCTTTGTGACTATACTCAATCACTCATTGTGCACTGTAAACCTCTATGCATTTTGCTCACTTTAAGCTGCTGTTACCCTGATGGCCAGTCAATGCTAGCTCAAATCAAAAAATATGTGTAATCAAGGAGGTATTCAATGCCTTTTGGTATTAGCTGGGGGACCTATACAGTGACATCATCAGAAATTCTATTTACAAGCTCTGAGGAGCTCCCATCAGAAACATGTGAGATATTAAGTTACAGAAGTCTTGCAGAGTAAGTAGTACTCTTCATGACAAAGAAACTAACGTTCATAAACAAAAATCTGTAGATTTCCTTTCATGTCAATGGAAAACCACTTGTTTCTAGCCATTAATTATTTGGGGGAAGAGAAAAACTATTTATCTTTTGATTAGGACCATTATTCTTATGATTAATAACATGCTAAAAAGTTCCACAAATAATAGGTACCAACCAACAGATTCTCCATGCATTACCCCTTTCTGTAGTTTCCTTAACATTTTTGTCATCATTGTAACATGAGTTTTTTGCTTATTCTCCAAAATGCACTTCTATATATATATATATATATATTTATAATATTTAAGCTTTTCTCAACATGGTGGACGACAAGTCATCCAACTTTAATATGAAAGAGTACATCTTCAGTCAACTGGGGCACAACTGAGTCGAAAAAGGCAAAAGAGATTTGGGCACAGCAGGGATGGAGTGAGACCAAGTGGGACAGATGCAGAAACAAGTAAAATGCCAGGAGAGAAAAAAAAAGAAGCTTGTTAGCCCTGATGTGTTCGTGGTCCTGTGAGAGCCGGTGTGGAGCTGTGCACCACAGAAGTTGGCACTGGCTTTAGCTCCTCTTTAATCCCCATTTCCTCCCTTCTGCATTATTCATTTAAAGTAGGAGAAGAGGAAAAACAAAGAGAGGAAGACAATTATAAAAAGGTGGATCAAGGCAATATTTTGGGGGGGGGTTGAAGGGGAAAGATCCCAGAATTAAGCAATCCCAAAAAGAAGAGTGCTAGATCAGCTCTCAATCCGAGGACAATAAATGTGAAAACAGACTGATGAGCTTGGGTCTAAAGAGAAGGGAAAAGGGACAAGAAAGGAACTGGGGGGTGGTTAAAAAGGATAGAGGAAAAATATAATGTGACACTATCCGGCCTGGGTGTAGGATGTGAGGGAATCAAAGGCACCTTTGAGGAGCCAGAAGACGACAGTGAAAGTGCTGGAAGAGTGGTGTCCATGATTACAAGTGGAGAAATCTTTGAGTCTGCGCTCATGAAAGCCAACCCCAGGCCTCGTCTGAAACCCCTGCTTGACTAACACTGATGATAAAGAAAGATAAAAAAGGAGAGAGAGGGGAAAAGAACCACTAATGATGGAGGGGTCCTGATACTACAGACGCAGCACACTCTCCAATTCATTTTAATCACTATTCAAAATCATTAGCCCAAATGTGCAAGCACTCATGTTCACTGGACCAGGAGCCGAGAGAGAGGCAGAGAGGCAGAGAGTGGGAGAGGACAAGCTACACCTCAGCATGTGAGCCAGTCTTTGAGGTCTTTGAGAAAGACAGTCCAAGACTTGATGGAATAGGAAATGAAGAGAGGAAACTTTATTGTCTCTCAATCTAAAAGAGAAAGCACAACATGAAGATGAAGGCAGACACCTTTGAAAATGGGCTTTACAAAGCCAGCCAAGCACACTACAGAGTGAAATCATTTAGACTTTTCGGTTCCCCCCAAAATCTGGCTGCAAAAGCATAAAGTTAATCAGGGAACAACTCAGCATGAGAATATAGCAGAATATCAAATAGTCAGACAGTGGACCCAAAACAACAACACTGACATCAAACAGGGTTCATTATTTAACATGCTGAACATGGCTGGATAAATAGTTATGTCTCTTTGAGACTGTACAAAGACTGTACATCTGTGCATGTCCCATGTCTGTGTGTGTGTTGGACTGGGAATGTACAATTCAATGTCTGATCAAACTCAGTGCGGCTTTTTTAGGCTATTACTACTAGAACTTTAACAAAACAGATTCTTTTTAAGCAAATACAGAAACAAATGTTCGAGTCAGAAAAATTCTGATTATGATAATGAACCTATGGGTAACATGGAGGATCTCCTATCACAGTGTATGCAATTCTACATTATGGATACAATTTATGTAAGAATGTAGTAACTGTTCTGTAAATTCAATTAAATTGTTAAAAAAAATCTATAACATGTTGGATTTCTAAATTCAAGCCATGCCCACACAACAAAAGTTGCACCCCTTTAACTGACAAATTCTTCTTCTGTATTTTGACTGGGTTGGGATGCCTCCTGCTCTGCACTTCTTCTCAGCTCCTGTGAGGACACTGTAAGCGGTCCTATAGTCCAAATGGTGTTACCTTGTAAGGCAACAGGATTTGCAAGATCACAATATTACACAGGAATCCAGCCTTCATTTGCTACATAGTCTGCCCAATATAGCAGAGAAACTCACCCTCCGATAGCTTTAACAGGTAAGGTATGCAGACAGTTTGCAGAGTGGCTCCTGCAACACTAAGCCTCCAATTTAATTAACCAAGCCAACTACATTGGGTGCTAGGTGTGCACAGCCCTTTAAAAAAGAAATTAGTCAGTAATGTTTCTAAATTTCTTTAATTAGACCACTGGTATACAGAGAATGACTGTAGCTTATGAACAGCCGATGACTGTCAGCATTTTAATCATTACCTGCACCAGCTGACTTCATTCTTCATTCTACTGTAGTCTGTCGATGTTACCCTATCCATATTGAAAAATACTCAGTGAAAAAAAGAAACTTCACAACAACTTCATGAGTCCAAAGCCCTGTATTGAAGCTCATGTCTTGATTTGCCTGTGACTCAAACAACTGAAAGCCGTACATTTGCTGCAGTGTACCTGGCAATTTGGAAAAAAAAAAAAAGGGTGAGAAAAAACACTCTGCAGCTTATTTGTTCCACAAATGGTCCAGGTAAGTTGTGTTCAATATTGGCAAAGGTTAAGGAAAAGCTCCAGATGTGAAAATTTTACTGCCAAATTTGTACTGGTGCACACGGTAAGAAACTCTAGAGGACAAAAGGGGCTGATAAACTGAATTTTTTTTCACCCACCACTATGAACTGCAAATATTCATCCTCTAAAACTGAATGACACTTTCACCTCCAAGGCAACACAGACAGAGAGAGGCACTAGGTTACAACTTTGCAAGCTTAGACTTAGCTAAATAGACTTAACAATTTGCTAATAACCAATATCAACCCAGACAACTTGATATAAAGGTGTCTTCAAATGAATGAGGAGTTAAATTTGACATTAAATTAAATAAAGTATGAAAAATTTAAACTTCAATGTTTCTGCACTGTATGTGTGTATATTTGGGTGTGATATCTTTGTACAACTCAGACCTCCACCCTCTCCCTAACGGTGGAAACACAGCAAAATGATAAAAAAGGGAATTAAGACAAAGAGAACTGCTGAGGTCCATGGGGACACTACAAGGCCAGTGATCCATAATACTGCTTTCTAACTATTTATAGGCCTCCTTTACATTTTTCACTTTCAAATTTTTATAGGCTAATGATTATTTTACTGCAGTGAAAGTAAATAGCACAACACAAATAGCCTGGCCTTCATGTGAGGCCTAAATTGATTTATTCCCCAACAATCCAAATAAACTAGCACAGTGCTCTGCTTCACTGTGTGTACATTTCACCGATTGCAGCCTCCATAAAACACATCTGCACTATCACCTCACCCTCCATAAAAACACTAGACTCTTCTCTGTCTTCATCTTTATGTGTGTCTGGCATGCACACCTGCACATTTTAATCCAATCCTATCTCTGCTTTCCTTTGTATTTTGAGTCACTAGTCTAGTAAAGATGTCCACCATTGAAAAAAAACAAAAACAAAAACAAAACAACTCAAGCACATGCAGGTGTCAGCCACTGTCCTCCCCTTTCTCCTTCTCCCTTGCTCTTGTCCTCCCAACCTCCTCCCCTTCGTGATCTTCTGTGCTCAGTTGCTTCTGTGTGTTGTCGACACGAGCTGGCACGTGGCTAAAAGCCCAAGCCCCCTCTTTGCTCTATTGTCCTGCCCACTCCACAGCACTGATAACTCTCTTGTGGCGAGGGGTCCTTTGTTGCCAGCCTGTCACTTCAGCAGGTGCCTTACAGCAAAATGCAGGAGCCAGCCAGCAAGCCAGCCCGCACCGCTTCGTTAGTGCTGCTCACTGTTTGATGTGCTCATTTCATCAGCCGGAGACAGCAGCCAAGGAGGATGCTAATAATCACTTGAAAAACAAAAACATTCCACTTAAGCTTGTAAAAGATAAACTCCAATTTCAATGATAAAAGACGAGTGACAGGCAGCCATGGTACCAGTCAAAAAAAGACCATCAACCACACTACTCTTTTCTCTTTTTTCCCCACCACCCGCCTTCTCCTAGGTGAAACCAATTCATACTGTCAATCACTGAGAATAAACAAGGTATATTGACAAATTGCTGAGTGTGTAAGGAAAGACAAAACTGTGTGGGAAAAGTATGCAAAAACAGAGCTGCATTTAAGACAGCTGTGTGATCCCTCAGAAACCATCTTAGTGTGAGAAGGAGCAGGCTGTGTGAAGGAGAGAACCCCCCAGGCGTTCAAGAGAGGGGACCCTGGGGGTTTGGGCTATGCTTGCACACCCATACTACATTCACAGCCCTTCAAAATGCCATACCACCATCACACCTCAGTTAAAATAGAAACTGAATTCATAATCTGTGAAAGAAAATCAACAGCATTTAATTTAGACCGAATGATCTAGCTGCAAGTACTTTCATAAGTTTCTAGGATGTTAAAGAAACTTTATTCATGGACACTTTTTCAATGGTTTGAGTGTAAAATTACAAGAGAAGGTCAACAACACAGAGAATATTAAAAAAGTGTCTGGTTAATGGGTGAGCCTAACGATCATTTTAGTCACATAAAAAATTCTGATTTATTTTTTTAATGAACAAACAAATAATTTGGTCTCTTAAGTACCAGTAAACAATTAAATATGCTCATCATATTATTGCAGAATCCACTGTTACAACATCAAAAATGTCAACATGAACAGTTTAAAACCCAAACTTCAACCATTATGTTTTTACTATGACGTAAAATCAAGAGAATTATCACTTACTCACTTCTTTGCTTAAAAAATAACAATAACAATAGATTAATAATTGATTAATTGATAAATCAATTATATATATTTTCTTATTTTAAGGAAAAAAAGAGTGAGTTAGCTGTTGTGGCAGTTCACATGTCACTTTAATGTGTCACTAGTTAACATGTACAGGCTGCATCACCACATCATTGTAAAGCACAGTACAGTGCTGAATTTCAGCTTTTCTTCATTGAAATACTTTTATACTGTGAGCTACGAGACACCAGCAAAATATGCAGTGCTCACTGTGTATGTTTATGTAGTCCTTCAAGAAAATATTTAGGGTATTTTAAGGAGCACACCTCTAAGTTCATTTGAACCTTTGAACCAAATATCCACACCCAGATTTGCAAGCCACAAATGACGAAGATGCCAGGGCTTTAGGTTGCGCTAATGCCCTGTGGCAACAACTCACGGTCTTTCACAATGCAAAACAGAGCATTGCACAGCAGAGCAGAGCCTCCAGTGCTCCAGGACTGATAAGGGCTATGTTTGTTAGCCATGTCACTTACTGACCACCAAATTAGCTTCATCACCTCTGGCACCAGGATATTGGATGTGACACTTGGTACTACAGGGCTAGGGCTCTGTTTGTCTACAAGGCTAGAGGGCTTATAGCAAAGGAAAAAAAAACAAAAAAACAAAAAAAGGGGGACAAATGAGGGAATTTTATGAAAAATAAAATATGAGATTGCAACACTCACTTCTGTTGTTCTGTTCTAAATAAAGGATTGTGTTACTCATTATTTCCACCAAGAGTCTGGTCTTCATCAGTACAGCTTTGTTTTCTGAAGACTAACCTCATGATGGCTCCAACAGGAGTGAACAGATGAGAGCATCACCACCTTAGCAATGTTTATTTACATACTTATATATAAGATACTGTAATCTATTAAGGAGGAGATAATACTGCAAAAAAAAGAGGCAGCTTGACATGTCCCATGTGAACTGGAAATCACATAAAACGCAAACAACCAAAAAGATAGACTCTTCAGTGTGATTTGGTAAAAGTTAAAAAACACTAATTTGGCTGAACAATTATAAACATTTTCATAAAAAAGGATTACTGCCTCACTTATTTCTTTATACAAAAAATTAAAGCTTAATAGCCGTTTACAGGGAGATCACAAAGCTGCAACACCAAACACCGCTTTAATCCTGTTTTTAATCCGAACCAACATCAGTGCCCGCTACCCTGCATGCAGTTCCGGTTGTAACTGGTTTCTCAGAAAGTAATGATAAGGAGCAACTGCAGACCCATCACTGTTTGGAGATGATGAGGCCTGTGAGCTTTCCTTCTTTGAAACAACCATAAAAAAAACATCTGGTGAATATAGTCCATTTTCCCTTCACAGAAAACCAGCAGTCTCTCATACTCCCTTCCAGCAGTTTATTCCCCCTTCTCCCTGGATATTTTGAGGCAGTTACCCTGCGTCAGCATCGAAGTTTGTCTAAGAGGAAATGACAAGAGCAAGATGTCCAAATCATTAGTAACATGAGAGGAGCAGTTCCCAGGCATGTCTCGTTACATAGTTGAGTGCTAACGTGGGGGTTAAGGACTGGTGTTGGGGTAACTGGGCCCAAGACTTCTCATATGCTGTCTGGGGGCCGGGGGAAGAGGACCACAATCCTTCAGCATCTCCACAGTCAGTAATGGAAACATCTAAGACCCTGAACCCAAAGCAACCTTAGCTTAACCCTTGTACTCAATGAGGAGAGACAAAGATAGCAACACAAAGTTTGGTCCACACATTGATGTAATACAAATAAAACACACACATATAGATGCAGGTGCACACAAAAATGAATCCAAAACTTGATGCATATACTGAATTTATACTAACAGTGGACCCATGAGAACAACATTCAACAAAAATCAAACTTGGCTCTGGCCCTGGTCCAGTTTCAGCCTGCTGTGGCTTCTGTGGTGGGCCTTGCTGGCTGCCTCACACACACACACACACGAAAACACACACAAATACACACACATACACACGCACGCGCGCACGCACACACACACACACACACACACACACACACACACACACACACACACACACACACACACACAAAAACACACACACAC
>JAPZDY010000021.1:9840573-9852196 GCA_029783645.1 Ctenochaetus hawaiiensis
TGGAGCGCTTGTTTACAACTCTGACACATGCTGCCGGCTCTTGGAAAAAAAAAAATCGATGTAATTTAACAATGAAATCGCATGTAGGGGTGAATCTACATCGAGGTTCTAAAACGATTAATCGTGCAGGCCTAGTCACTACCCTGTTGATTTCGGGAGGGCACTGGACACACTAACCAAATCTGCTATGTGGCGGTTAATTCCATCCCGTGCTTGAAGAGTAAGGAGCTTCCAGCCCTTTTTGTCTGACTTATTTGCAGACATTTTAAGTTGCTGTTCTTTCTCTTTGAATAAGCTGCTAACTGCTGCTAGCTGTTTTAAGATCTCCTGTCAGTGAATTGCACATTTATGATGTTTTCTTAAAAATAGAAATCCCTGCCTTAGCTTGTGACAATGACCCTTATTTGATCTTTTATACAGAAAATTAAGGTGCATTAACAGCACAATATAAATGACGGCATTCAGTTTTTGTTACATTTTACACAGCATCCCAACTTTATTGGGATCAGGTTGTTGAACTGAAAATACAAAGTTTGAGGTGAAAAATTTAAATTTTATTTACTAGATATTTCAGCCTCAAGGATTTCACAAGGAACCAACCGTAAACTTATAAACAATGTGACAATATTTAGAAAAATTAAAACTACAGTTATCAAAATTGCAGAGACAGACACAAGAAAGAGAGCAAAAGAAACAGAACAGAGAGAGCAATGCTCCACAACAGGGTTTGAAAGAAGCTAAACTAGATAGGTCTTCCCTGCCTTCTTCACATATTACAATATTAATATTAATGAAACTTCCTGTTTTCCCCCCTCTGTTTTTCCCCCTCAGACGATTTGAACATGAAAAACTTAAAAAGCGCAAATTCCAGGAGTTGCGTATCACAGTTTAACCCGGAGCCACACAGCAGACACCAACCATGACAGACTCGCTGTTCAAAGCAAGCGGGAGCTGCTTTCATCAGGGCATCCTAGTGTTTTTTTACAGTGTGACACCACCAGCCAATGCCATCTGCCTTTTTCTAAAATCAGAACTTCAAGAACTGCTTCCTGCTTGTGCGTTGTTTTTAGGTGGGCTTCACAACCAAGGCCCTGCATCACGCAGGCTCTTGCTGCTGTGCTACTTGCTGACTGCTGTTGTTTACAGCCAAACCCTGCAGTGTGGCGCAATCTTAAATATTCACTGTTAAACTGTCAAGCCAGAACTGGTTGGGAACCCAGCCAGGAATTCACAGTGCAGAAGCATTGGATGCCCCCCCCCCAACACCTTCAAACACAACCCAACTTATCACTTTTCTTCCAACCAATCCAGAATCAGACCATGTACTGCCCTCCACCTGCAACAGACTCATTGCCTGAAATGCGTAAACCCCCGAGGACCACTTTATTAAGCCTCTTCTCCTACATGTGTTCTTAAAGCTAATTTTATTATCATTAATACTCTACATAAGACAACTGACATACAGATCCTTTACACTTAAAATGACACCTCTGCTATAGGTCTAAGTGAGCTGCTGCTGACTGCTGATGTCTGCCTTCAGACATCTGTAAAATATTTTTATTCGGTGCCCCAGTACCGCACTGGCAAAGGTCTCTCATCCTTGGCTTGGCAGGACTTCTGACAGAGCCAGCCGGCAGCGCCATTCAGGCCTAACCCCTGCTGCTGCAGCTTCCTGCTGCTCTGAGGGAGTCAGGCTGCCTGCCTCCCATTGACTGTGGGCCAGGCTGGGCAGGGAGGAGGAGGCTGAGGGGAGGCCCAGGGTATAGAGGACCCCCTGGAGACAGGAGCAGAGGCAAGAATAGGAGGGGGACAGACTGAGAGTCACAGAGGTTGAGGTGTGGGAAGAAGTGGGGAAACTAAACAGGGAAGGGATGGGCTGGTAAGCATGGAGAAATGAAGGTCTGAGATTAGAGGCAGTAATACAGATAAGGAAAAAGAGATGGGTGGTATGGAAGTGGAAAGGGAGCAAGAAAAAGGGGCTCGAGGGCAGGTTAGGCAGCAGGAGTTAAAGGGAGCTTCTCATTATGACTCCTTTTCCTTCTTGATGCCCCCAGGCCAGGACCACAACCTCAAAGCCCCAGGCCAAACCAAGAGACCAGAAAGACCACGGAAGACTGCTGTGAGTCAGGGTACTAACACAGACAGAGGGGGGAGGGGGGTGTCCTCTGCACCCAAATCAAGCAGCTTGAAATAAAGAGAAAAAAAATATAAATTTCATGATTAAAATTTTCCTTGGCTGCGCCTTTTTTTTTTTTTTTACAGTTTTTTTGTTACAGCATCTTTTATTTTCACAGTGTTGGTAGGTCTAATTTAAAAATAAATTTTAAAAAATCAAGTTAGAATAAAGACTTCCTACAGCTAAAAAAAACTGTCGGCATTCAGAATTTAATGTATGGAAACCTTCCCTTGAATAGAGTCTTACGAATCTTTTTTTTTTTTCACTGTTGCATTGCATTTTATATCATATCCATGGAGGGGTTGAGTTTTGGTGAAACTGAAAAATGTGCACAAAAATGCAACAGATTTGGATATCATCAGTAGGACCAAAATATAGCTAAATAGTAGCTTCTACCTAATAGCCACACTTAGACCCATGGCTCATGTGAAAGATGTAGCTGAAGCAAATACAGTAGTAACAGCTCTGCTCCCTCTTTAACAAGGCACACAATGACAATGTTAAACTAGAGTAATTCAACTGAAAGTGCTTGTAAAGTTTAGCAGTTCAGTTATTGGCAACAATTTTACATGTATTTGCTTTGCAATGCTAAAACCAAGTGTTAACTGCTACTATACGTTACAATTATTAAAGGCTCTGTTTTAACAAAATCAACATCGACTGACATCATCACAAGAAAAAGAAAAAGAAAGTGAAAGAAAAAAGTGCCAGAGAGACAGTGAAATGTCCCTGGCTTTTTACACTGGAAAAGGGGGAGGGTAAAACAGACAGTCTGTCAAAACAAGATGCTCTCATACAAATTTGCTCTCTTCTGCAGCAAATCCCGTGTGAAACATTAAGGCTCATTTGTGATGAGGCTAGAACAAACGCCCATAGCACAGGCAGCAAGCAATACACAAAAAACTATCTCCCCTCGTTCTGTTCATGAGTGCAAATTCATTCTGCTTTTGTCTCATCTCATGACAAATGCATACTGTCATTGTCACTGATATGGTGTTTACAGTGGCATATAGCATCTTGTAATTATTCTGTGAAAGTGAATTTGTATCCTGAGGGATTCGTATTTTTGTGTGTGGATAATCAAAAGAGATAGAGAGGGAATGGGGACGATGGGAGAGTGATCTCCAGTAAAAAAAAGGGAGATGCTACTTTCCAGCACAGTTCACAATATGCCAACATGGATTTGGTAGCTTTGCTTGGATGGCAACAAACAGCAGTTTCTCCTTAGCATGCAGTAACCTTCAGACACAGTTCATGTTAGATAGGTAATAGATATCTACAGTGTGTCCACAAAAAGCCTACCTAAATGGTTCTTAATGGGGTCTACTACAGACTAAATTGGTTGCAGAAATATAGACTCTCAAACAAAAGGTCCACTCAGTTATCAAACCACAAATTGAAAAGGTAAAAAATTATTATAACATGACATTACACAGCTATTTCAGATAAGTATCTCCAAATAATTTAAAACAGCAAACAGCCTGCTATTTCTGTCACTACATCAAAAATATTAAAATGTTTACCCACTTTCTGAGTAGATAACCAATATCATTTTTAGTGAACCTTATTTTAACCTTTCCAGCAAGAGCTCTGAAAAGACAGGCTACTGAAGCTATTTATCTCCTTATCTTTGTTTAATAATACCTTTCCAGTAAGAGGCTTGTCACTATAAGAAGGAAAAATGTTCGTTATGTTATTGCTTTAATTAATCCATTACTTTAATAGGTTCATATATTCATTGAATATAAATAGAGATGTTTGTATACAGAGCAGGATTTTAGGGCCAAAGACAAGACCATAGCTGTTTAAAAAAGAAAAAAAAGACAGAAAAGAAAAAGCATTAATAAAACCTCTTTCCGGCACCCTTTGCAGTGAAATAAATCACAGATATTGTGTGGTCATGGCTTAAGCTGACACAGGGGCACTGAAAGCATTTCATAAACTTTAAACAGGGTCCTAGGTCAGTAATTTTTTGTTTGAATGTCTTTGTAGTCTGTTCTCCCCCCAGAGCACTAGAGAGCCAATTGAGAAAAAGCATCAGTGCCACAGTGAAACTGAGAACTTTCACGTGACATGGGGAGCCGGGAGGCATCCTCCAGGGATGTTTCATTGCTGAAACATCAGTGACCCTTCATAAGACAAAAGGGAGATAGATATGAAAAATATTGACTTGCTGGCTGTTTGAGGGGAGTATAAGAAGTTGCTTCGACAGCCCACTCTCATTGCCAAAGACCTTATTCTAAACTCTAACCAAAGTGAGCCTGGAAAAGAAAGACTTAGTTCTAAATTCTTCAGGGGAAGGCATCAAGCTTGTATTTTCTTTTATCTTGCTTTTTGTTATTAATACAACTAATGACAAAGAAAGTACACCAACTGAGCCTATGTCCTAAGCAGTGATCTCCTCCCTTTGCCAGCATCATTTCTGCACAATGCTTCTCCAAGGTCTTTGACATCATGCAAAAGACAGGGCTTAATGTAGCTCAAAAATGGCCTTAGGACGCATCTTCCTTCAAATATGCTTTGCGCAAGAGAAAAAAAAAGCGTTAACATTTTTTGTTCTATGTGAAACCCAAAGGCAAGATGACTCTTAAAGTGGTCAGATGACAAATGTCTCAACTGATCTTTAATACAGCAGAGGGGCCAGCTCCAGGGCTAAAACAGGAAACTCTCACAGGATAGAGCAATTCGGTAAATTCCACTGTGCTAAATCACTGCTGAGGGTGCAGCAGATTTCTCCACACCAATGAATGGCACTTTAGATCTTATTCTGAATGTCTTACAAGTAAAAAGTTCACCTACTATTAAAACTGCACTGACAGAGAAGATATATGTACAGCCTTTGCTAACAAATGAACTCCAGCATAACCATATGTAAAGCTTTGTAAATATGATGTATAACTGTGTTCCTTTATCATATGACAATGGCATAATCAGTGCCTTATTTTGGTAATCAAGTAAAATAACTTCTGCAGTAAAAAAAACAAGTATTTTAGTGACAAAGTTCCTCTATCTACATGCTTCTCTTTTCAGGATTGTTATTTAAGGTTTAACACCACTAACTGCTGCTGCTACCACTACATTTTAGTCTACCGTTTACTGCCTTTTTAAGACTACAAATAGACCAAGGAAAAATAGTAAAGTTTTGCCAAGGCCAAAAGTCATAAGTATTCCGCCTCTTATCAACTGAAAAGTGGGATATACTGGCAGAAATCCCTCAACACAGAGACTGATGCAAACATTTGGCAGCCATTTGCTGATTATCCGGTTCATGACACATTCCTTGATAGTCAACTTCACAGAGCCAGCCGGTGTTCATCTCCATCACCTGATGACGCTGGCAGACTCAAGCCTGTTGTCTTTGACAATGATTGAATGTGGCAACAGAGAAGTGAGTAATAATTGGGTCAACAAGGTATGTCAGCTCCCACTAACTCTCGTCTGAATCATCTCTCTGCAGCGTAGCCAAATGTGATAGTATGACGCCTGATTTATTTGGCTGTGATAGGCAGCGACAGCAACATGGCATGAGATACCGTTTTCAACCTACGTGTGACCCGATAAGCAGTTAGTCCATAGAGAGGTGAGGCACTGCCTACATACCTGTACAGTTATTCTCTGAGTTTTATTTTTCTCACTTGTTTTTTTGGGTCTTTGGGCGGTACTTCTATGTCATTTTTTAAAATTCATTTATTTTGTAAAGCTTAATATTATTATAGATTACAATTACAAAATGTCCAGACAAGCCCAGACAAAACTGTGAATGCAATCAGTATGTAAAGATTTTGCAATAACCATCCTGACTCACAAAAAAGTCAAGACTCACACCAGAAAACCTTTTTTGCCTCAAAGAAGACTTCTTGATTTATTTTTCATTCGAATAAACCATTTCTTCACAACTGCCAGTTGTCTCCTCCAAATAAATCTTATCAGGCTATAACTCTTTTGGTGTCTAACAGTGTAAAATGAACAGCTGGAGGCAGCACTTGGGTCAGGTTTTCTCCCATACAGCAATGGTCCAGAAACAACACTAAACCAACACATACTCTAAATCTAAGCATTTTGACACAATTTCCACAAATAAAATCACTTAATGGTCAAAGAAAATCTGCTTGGTTGAAAAATCCACTTGGTTATACTTGTTAACATCGTCTTGGAACTGATACATGATGACAAAGACATGCTGGTTAAATAAAGAGAAATTCATCCTTTTGTTTTAAAAATTAATCCATTATTACACTAAAATTTGCTCAAAATTTTTTTTGATTTACTTAACTTTTTATTAATCATAACACTTTGTATGCCTTTTAATATCACGTAAAGGAACTAGTCGATACACATCAGGCCATGGCCATAACCACTCATCAATCTGCTAAATTCTCAATTTCCAGCTGGTCAAAATAATGTTAACCTGCTCAAAATAATGTTAACCTCACATCTAATTCCATGAAGTGAATACCACCACTCTACTTGTGTTTGCAAAAGTATAAAGTCATTCTATGCAACAGTTCAGCACATGCCTATAACTGAATGCTTGGTGTGAACAATCACATGCACAAGCGCTTGTATTCTGCAACTTCTGTAGTGTACAAGTTAGTCTTAGGATACAGATGTAACATACAGCGTAAGCTGCCCACCTGACAAGCTCATTAACTTAAAAATTCTCACTTTACCTAGAAGATCAAGGATCTGAGCAGTACATGTCGTCGAGGATGCACCTCAGCCTGATGCTGTCTGTAGCATGCCTTTGAGTAGTTGTATGATACAGTCTAGTTCAGCTTCCATTGACAGCACTATCCCCTTGCTAATCCAAATTAAAGTATGTTTTTAGAGCTGAATTATCATTTGCTTGCGTAGATATTACTAATATTTAAGAGAAAAACAGCTAGGTCTCACAAGAATTGCCTGTAAATTTGTAAAATAACCTTATATTAAATTTATAACATTACTCTGACACCGTAGCATGGCATCAATGATTCGCTATATAATTACACTGTCGTATTTCCTACTCATATTTAGTAAACATACATGGCTCCCTAGCAATCGTAGCTTGAAAGAAATTTGTTTTTAGTACAGTGTATTGATTAGGTTACACTGTCAACGTTGAACTTCAACTGACAGCGGGGGCTGTATAGTTACAAGTTAGAGAAAGTTAGCAATGCAGCATGCTAATCAGCTAGCATGCTAGGCTACAGTTAGCTAGCGAACTTCGTAGAAACTTTTTCAAGTGAGTGTCAAGACCGCATAAGCACTTGAATTTGTGACCATTTGTGAGTTCTGTTAGATGTTTAACTCCAAACAAAGTCGGAATATAGTTTAAAACGGGACTTGCAGTGGTTCGTTACCCGACCAATGTACAGTAACGTTACAGTTTCACAAGTTCACTTTCAGCTAATGGTGTTTCAGTTCTTACCAGGAAGTGGGACTGTTGCTAAGCTATTCCTTTCTCACGCTGAGAGTTTCTCCCGATGGTTATGGCGGTTGTCTTTGTTTTGACTTTCCTTTTCTTTCCAAGGTCGCTCCAAAAAGTCGACTCGGCGGGCCTCTCTCTGTTGCGTGGCTGTGTCCCTGAGCGCCGATGAGTTTTGTCGGAGAAACAGTCTGTCCCGTAGAGCCAGTCAAGATGTGTACGTGTTTTCAGACAGTCTCTCCACTAGGCCCCTCTCATCACCACACTCCTGACCCGTGTGCCACTAATGTAAACAACCCAGCATTCCCGGGGCGCAGGGGAGGGGCAAGTGTCAAAGAGTGGAGGGAAGCTGTCAAATACCGCGAGATTCAACAGAGAAACTCAAACTCAAACTGCCACAACAACCTTCCTTAAGTTTTGTTTTGTCATTACAATCAAAAGTGTAGCACCGAAAGTTTTTCATGATATTTGTTGAGGGACAGGGTGTGATAGTCAGTGTAAAACTTCACTGACAATTGGTAAAAAAAAAAATAAAAAACACCTGAGTCTATGGTTCACTCAGTTTTTTTTGAATAGCTTTTAGCTGAATATCTCATGGAGTCATACAGGAATCCTCAAGAACACAGGGCCACGAACTATGGTAATAATGCATAACATACCTTAGAGGTTCAGATTTGCTGATGGAATTTTATATATTGAATATATTTATTGAGGCTTCCAGGGAAACCCACAAATGTGTGCAATCTAGGCTTGTTACTTAAGCTATGGATTAATGTATAAGCTGCATATTTATTGTGTTTCTGGTTAAGATTATGTCAGTTTTTAAGACCTTGGCATACCTTAATGTGAAAGATCATTCTTGACTCTTGAAATGTGTTTTGTGGAAAAAAAACAAGGTCAACTTCTGAGCTTAAAACAGCATTCTTAGTCTTTATCACTGAGTGTACTCAAATGTAATGAAGATAACAGTAAACAAAGCCACAGTATTTTATTTAATGCTCAGTACCTTTAACTTTTAGACTGCATCATGTTTTATGAGCTGAACATATGTTTTGTGAGTAAAATCAGATCTCTCTGAAATATAGTTGAGTAGAAGAAGCCTATAAATTGTTATATGATGGAAATAAGCAGTGTGTCTCCAAATGTTACTAATGAGTAGATATCTTTTTTACTTTCAACCACTGAGGGTGACATTTTCTTAAGTTTTACAGACAGTGGCAGCTAAAACTTGATATATTTTTTTGAACACGCAGATATACGCACACACTTTGGCACGCAGTCTTGCTTTGCTATCATTACACACATAGATGCAAAATACCCACACATCCAATGACATACCCACATGCACACAGATACACAATCTGTAATGGAAAATATCATGAGACTATATTGACAAGAATGGTATTGCAGACTGGCTGGCATGGACAGTGAGAGCATCTGGAATTGATCAGCTTACTTTGCTTTGATAAAAGCTTTCCACGCTGATTTCAGACTGACAATTCAAACACTGTTGATACACAGGAAACACATCTGTCTTCTTCCAATCCCCGTTGTTAATAATCAACAAGTTAGGTGGGGTTGTGTTTTTTCTCCCTACTTCTGTAGCCTTTTTTGTTAACCTCACTGCAAATATGGAAAAGGGAGAGATGCCTGGAGTGTAGGATTTCCCCCCCTTCTTCTTCAACAACAGTTGAAGATTAAAAGAAACGTCTCACAGAAATCTGTCAATTCTGTATGTGAATAATGCTGTGTGGAATTTAATGGCATGAGTTATATTGGGTTTCCTCTACGCCCACATTTTCTTTCAATAAGATCAATGGCGCTCAGTGACAGATAGGGACGGTCTTTTGTATCTTCAAATTTCAGGTTTCTGAGGGAATAATTAGATGGATGGATGAAAAGTAATGCATCAGTCTGCGAGGGGAGCTGCACCCAGAGATCCTCTAGTTCAACACGCATGCCTCCGCGTCTGTTTGGTAGAAAACTGTTTAATAATCGTGTTGAATCTCCATTGTTCTAAAAGTGGCTCTCTGCACTGATCTGGTGCTTTAAACCAATAGCAAACTTTTTGTGTTCTTTTTGCTGATATTGTTTATTTAACAGAGAGGATGTCCTTTTGATTTGGTGATATTTTTTTAGCATGAAACAAGTATTGTCATCTATTTCCCTCTCTTCCCCTTCAAACTTTCTGGTGTCGCTTGCAGGTAACCAGGATAGAAAAGGCTCTCCCTCCAGGGGAAATGAGGAAGGTTCAATCACTGGATTTATAGAGTTGCTTTACATGTCGTACTGTAAATGTGACATTTAACTCTGATGTGTTCCTACGAGCTCTTTCCCATATTTTTGCCTTTTTGTGAAAAAAAGCTAACAAATGTGTTCTAATGTCAGTAAATTGAATTTACAAAAATTTGGCCACTAATGTCTTTTCCTTGGAATATGACCACCAAGAGAGAACATCTGGAAGCACTTGAGGCCATATTAAACACAGAGATAATGACTAATTTAGGATCATTGGTAAAACTGCATTCCAATGATTATAACCTCTACGTAGCTATAATTTGGACAAGACCTGTTGTATTTGTACAACACACACACTAACTCAGTTTTTGTTTTCCTCAACATATATATTTCAGTGCAATTCTACCTGGGCTTGCTTGCTAAATATACAGCAATGTTGCACCCAGGGGCTGAAAAGCACACCTTAAACACTTAAAAAGGAAAAAAATGTTGATGTTTTTACTCATGTCTTTTTTATTTCCCCCTGTGTTGTTGATCCGGCTCAGGGGTTAGGTATGACTGCAGTGTGGTAGAGACAGAAGCTGCAGTCAAAGCTCCTGTGATCGGTTGCAGACTTCATAGAGACCAGCAGATGGAGGGGAGAGGAGCTGCGTGCATCCTGAAGGTTTAGCAAGAACTGAGAGGTTACACTCTACCAGTACAAAGATGACCTGTCACACACTGAAACATGCCATATCAATGCAGACGAGCTTCCTGTTTATGTACCTCTCAGAGCACAGCTATCAGAGGAAAAGAGAAAAGGATTACAGATGGAAACATGTATGAAATGTTGTCTCCCTCCTCATATACCCAGGCGAACTTGGAGGCAGCATGCATGTGACGCCTGCATTTCCATTTTATACGCTAATTAATGTTGTTTTGTCTTCAAAGTGCAATTGCAACCGGTAGTTATCAGCCTTGATCGCAGCATTTTCAAGGTTGTCTAGATGTGAGCCGTCACATTACAAATACCTGTAAATATAGAATAACAGCACAACAGAGAAATAAAGGATTTATGGCGTGTGGAGAGCACTGCACAAATGAGGCACAGGAGAGATAGTCTGTGATAATGTGAAGGACAAAACTGACAAAACTGCATATTATTTCTGCCTAGATCACTCTATAAAATCTGTGTCTTTAATGGCTGTTTTTGTGTGTCTGTGTTGTGTTTTAGGGTGTATGTTTGGTGTACTCGCCTGTGTTGTTGGTGTATTGCATTTCTTGGCAGGCTCCCAGCACAGAGGAGCTCTCCACCTGCTCTGCCTCAACCAGCAGGGCAGGCCTCAGTCTCTCTTATGCACACACACTTACACACACACACACACACACACACACACACACTTTTGTGGGGACCTGTTGTTCACACAATGCATTCCCTATCCCCTGTCCTCTAACCTTAACTTAACCATAAGAATTGTCTAGCAATAACGCTTAACATAACCTAATTATCTCTTGTTTGATTGTATGCTTCTCTTTACATTCCCACTATATACTATCTGGTATACAAATATTGACCAATGAAATACTGTAGTCCTCTAACTTAACCTAAACCTAATTCCCATCCTAACTTTAAAACCAAATCTGAACCCTCAAACAACCTTTTAAACTTTTGGGATCCCAAAAAGCTGTTAGACCCTACAAGTTCAATAGGCTGATACAGTAACCATAACCACTGCATAGCTTGGCCTCAATCTTATCAAATCTGATCCAACCACTGAAAAAAAATTTGCTTTTTTAACAACTCGACAAGCTGTCTCCAAATC
>JAPZDY010000021.1:9852296-9901614 GCA_029783645.1 Ctenochaetus hawaiiensis
ACCTGGTATTCTGAAATGTGTCCCACACACACAGAAATGCACACACACACATCACATTCTAGCTGTGTCTCGTTCACATCGTCACCCCTCTGACATCTACCTGTGTGTGCTGGTGTGTATTTGTGTTAGCAGGGTGGTTGGTGTGTGAGGTGAGGTTAAATAGGCGACTAGCAATGAGAGGAAGGAACTGAGGCAGAACTGGCAGAATATCACACACCGTATCTCACACACACACACACACACACACACACACGTACACAGCCAGTGACAATAGAAACAGCACTATCAGAGCAACATGTAAACTGCAGGTGTGGCCTATGCCTCTGTAATCATTTCATACTTTGTTTTGACCCTGTCGCCTGTCACTGTGTGTGTGTACAATGTGTGCTAATGTATGTGTGACTGTGTACGTGTGTGTGTGTGTGTGTGTGTGCTTGCACAGAAACACTTTCACAGAGTTTTGCTGATCACTGGTTAGGGAACTCATTCTTCAGTTAGTTGTCAAAGGTGGTGTGAATAACAGATGTTTGTGAACAACTACATTTAAAATATCCACACACATTTGCGTTGTATCTGGTTTCAGTTTAGTCCACTTACAACTGTGTACATTCTAAGAATAGCTTTGATATACAAAATGTTAGACACTGTTTGGTATGCCTGTTCTGGTGATTTGGTTTATATTGCTGTTCCTCAGCAATATCTGATATCAACATGATAAAATGGAAAATGGAAATTTCCACTAATATATTTTGTGATGACAGGGAGACTAAAGCGCATAACCATGTTGTAGTTGGTTTTTCATTTGACCTTTATATGTAACACATTTTTCAGGCACACCTGACCAAATAGACCAGCTGTAAATGCCAAAAGTCAGAGCAGGTTTGTAAAAGGCAACAATGATAAACTTGCATGCGTCTCGGTCACAAATTTATTTGATTGCATGGCTCTCCAATGAAGAGTATACTTTGCTTTATCCTTGTTGATGTCTGTCTGATTACCTTCTCTAAACTAGCTGTCTGCCACAGCTTATGTGTTGTCAGATGTATTAGAGTCACCCAAGCTTTATGAACAAGCGGCTTTTATGACAAAAAACATACAGCCTTGTCAGCTTTGTTTATGCGCAGTCATGATACACAGAGGCTGGCATTTCACAGGAGGAGATATGTGAGGTGGAGCTGGATGCTAGTTAACAGAGGCCCTTCTTTCTTACCTGCTCAGATAACATTCTGTTTATCTTTTTACACTGACACTAATGTTATTTAAAAGCAAATGATAAAGATTTAAATATATCTAATTGAAATTGCAATTTTTTTAGGGTTTATGGTTTTACAGTAAGTTAATAGACGACAGATACACCTGGTGCTCAGCTGCTTGACTTAAATATAGTTACAAAGGAACATCATTCAGTTCTATGTATTTTTTCCCTTTTTCCTATGTATTGTATAAATATTTTTTTATTTTTTCTTATAAATAAAGAAGAAAATACCTGGAATGGGTGAAGCAATCCTATTGGCAAGAGGGTGGTGGATCAGGCATTGCTTACATAAACACCGATAAGATGCATTCCAGTGACCAACAGCCCAGCAGCAAACCCCTGAAATTCTTGTCAACACAGGGCCGTGATGTTGTCCAGAATTTTCATCCTACAGCTCCCAAACTGAGCAGGGCTGGCTGTGTTTGTTTGTGTTTCTGTTCCAGCCCTGCTTCCCGTAGCTCTGTGGTGTCAACCCGCCCACCGTCCTCCCATCAGACCCAGGGAACACAGCCCTTGCTGCCACAGCGCTCAGGCACCCCAGCGACTGAGGTTTCCTCTTGGCCTGACTGAAGTGTTTGCTGTTTCCCACATTGTTGGAATTCAACACCAGCCTGTTTACTGGTCCCCATGTGGCTCCAGTCTTCCTCCCTCCCTCCGTCCCTCCTTCCTTTTTCTTTATATCCTTCTCTTTTTTCTCTTTCCACAACACACCTTCTTTACATGGCATACATACCCAGCATTCATACTGAGTAATGAGACAGTACACTGCCAAACAAGTAAGTGAAGCAATCTCTTTTTTTCTCATGTTACAGTTTATACATTTCTTTGTCCATCTTTTGCTAAATATGTGTTATATATGACTCAAACTGGTCAGTGCTGCTATTTAGTCCTTACAAAAACACTGTTGTGCAAATGCATGATTATACTTTTAAATCACTCTTGGGTTTGAGTGAAATGGAGCTGAAAAGGATTGTTGTATAAATAGTAAATAATCTATAGGAGCAGTTTTTCCACTGTACTATATGGGCATCAGGGACATCATTTTCATATGCTTTATTTTTGCAGCTGACAATGAATCATACAATGAATCAAAGGAAATACTATACATCTCAAGGAAAATGTTAACAAGATGATGAGGCGCATGCAAAATGAGAATCTCTTCTTTATCTGCTTTGTTTTTTCACTTCCTTCCCTCGGTACAGCCAGATGGCAAAGCTCCAGCTCTGCAGTCCTCTTCATACACTCATCATATTTGATGGGCATCCTGCTGCCGAGTTTCAAGGAGGCCATGTGTTTGCGAAATGACACTTGTGACAAAAGAAAACTTCTATTTAGCAAGCTGATTCTTGGGTGGGGTGCATGGGGGCAGCAGCGTGTGTGCATTCCTATATGTGTGTGTAGCTGTTTGTATGGCAGAGAACTAAGATTGTGGGAATGTATTTAGTGCACTTGCATAGGAGCAAGGCAGTGGGAGAAAGGTTGTGTGTGTGTGTGTGTGTGTGTGTGTGTGTGTCTGTGTGTGTGTGTGTGTGTGTGTCTGTGTGTGTTTGTGTTCATACCAGTAACATCCATACGGTCTCAGTGTCACTGTTGTCATGTTGGATGCCTCCTGTCTTTTTATCACATCCTGTGCCTCTCTGTGAGTTTTTTTTCTTTTTACCACTATGTTACATTACAAATTTATTATCACTTTTGTGCACTTAACATTCCAATACAGATTTTTTTTTTTTCACATTGATATCATAAATATCATACACTGTGGGGTCTCCTCCGTTGATGGATTCAAACACTCAGGACAAACTTTTGTTTAAAAAATCATCTGTGTACATTTGCAACTGAAACAGGTTTTATGTTGACTGTTTATTTGTTCTTAATACGCTATCATCTTATCCTAATATTGTCTTTGTCTTCAATGGTGAGGAATTCCCATCAAAGTTTTCCCCTTCTGTTAATACTTTAGGGAATTTTCAAACGTCGGGATGTATGGCTGTAATGCCCCAAGATTTGTTCTCCCTGAAAGAAATGATAGAGTAAGAATATATTAACTACAGAGCAACCTGGCTTTACGGGGTCTGCATTTACTCTTAATTCATTTTAGGTTTACCAATATGTTATGCATATGTACTATATATGTATATATATGTGTATATATATATATATATATAGATATATCAATATATATTATTTGCAGCATTCCTTTGATTTAAATTTTAAAGCCATATTCATGCATTAAAAAGCAATTTCATGTTTTTGACTGCAGGGTTTAGATGCAAATCCATGGGGCATTACGTTAAAAACCATAAACATCATAAAATAGGAAATAGAAATTAAAAATGGAAGCAAAAATGAGGGCGTTTAGCTGGTCATTAATAACTGAATGCTTTCTCATTTTGTTGATGTGATAAACGAAAATTGTATTTAAGATAGAACACAAAAAATGGCAAGTGTAATGAAAAATAAAACCCATTTAAAGCAAAGTATTTTTATTCACACAAATTTAATAAGATATATAACAACCGTTTGGTCCATAAATATTTAAGGGGAAATAGTTTCTATACACCATCTTTATCAAGAAACAGGGAAACATGGACAATCTTGATAGAACACTTACTGTACTCAACTATTAACACGAAGATCAATATATAAGGTTCTTGGATTACCCAACTATATCTGAAAGAGTGCACAAATGCTTTCTATGACATCGCTGCCCCCTTTTTTAACAGGATACACCATAAAAAGATCTTCGGAAATAAGATGCAAAACAGTACAAAACTAGTGAGGCGTCAAAAGGATGTGAATCAGTTAACAAAGAACACATATATCCTGAATTTCACAAACTTTCTCCCAAGTTATAGCATAAGGCACATAGTAGAACTGAGTTAGGCATCTACTTCATTAAGTAGACTTAGAGTACCACTTTGTTCTACAATAGAACAAATTGTGACGCTCACAATGAAATGTATCACCTCCAATGAAGATTTGCTCTGTCTTTCTTTTCTCTCTCTATCTTTCAGCCAGAAGAAACATGTTTTTGGTCTGTTCAGTGGCAAGTGTCATTAAAGAAAGTAGAAATATGGCCAAAAAGGAGAATACATGGACAATGATTTCCCACTGGCTGCCTCTTACGACTCCACCTATCTGAGGTCATTTGAATGTTCATGTCAGCTCTACAAATCTAGTCTGCAACGTCGCAACCACTAAATTTCTCACCCCTGCTCCTTTTCCCTTTTAAAAATCACATCGTTACCCTGAGCAACATGATAAAAACAATAATGCACTTTTCACTGGGCAGTATATTGTCACTGTGCAAGTGAGTTTAGCTGTGGATCTATGGATATATTTACTAGGATTTATCCATTTGACTACTGTTAATCTATGAGGCCAACAAATCTGAGAAAGTGCTCCGTCATGAAAACAATCGATTACAACAGTGTCCATAAACTGTTCTCCAATCTGAATTTCTCTGATTATTTTGTGACTGCATTACATGTTGAACAGTTACCACTGTACAGATTTTAAGATTTGCTTCTTTCTCTTAATCACAGTAGATTTGTGAATCAAGACAAAAATGTCTGTGGTTTCAGCATCTGCCTGCCATATAAGCTGTAATGGTTAGGTGCTTATAATGCAATTTAGATGTTTTACATGTAGCTCTGTGAGATAATTTAATGTCTGATTCCATCCAACTCAGTCTTAGAGACCGAAACATTCGGAAATAATTAAAGCCTGTTTTCTGGAGTTATCCATATACAGAACATTCTACAAGTTTATTTCCCAAATTATTCCAAAACAGAAAAAAAAAATCTTTAAATCGGATAGTGCGAACACAGTGCATACATAGACAGGTTTCTGAGGGCAAAATATTCATATTATTTCAAAATTTACCAATTAACCATAAATTAGAAAGGGCTTATTTTATCATAATTCAATACAAATGTACAAATAAAGTCAAATCAAGTAAAAATATCTAGTTTTCCAGACAAGCTTCAAGTTTAGTCATTTTTTCCAATGAACTGTGGGATCTGTGACAATTTTCAAATGCCTACAACTTTAAAATTGTCCCGTCCAAAATAAATCTCTGCATACTGTAAGCCAACTAAAGACACGGCTGCCATGCGGTTTCAAATGCTACACATTAAAATGATTTCCTTGTGTTTTAATGTGGTCGTTGCTGTTCTTGCTCTTGTTGTTCTTGTTTGTGTACACAGTACAGCACTTTCTGTTCCAGGGAGCTGTCTCTGGTAGATTTAAAGGTGTCACTTAAAAAAATAAAATGTAAATTGAGGAAAGAAAAAAAAAACAACAAAAAAAAAATAAAATCAGATTTAAAAAAAAAATCAGTCTGCTAAAGATAGCTTGTTAGAAAAGGTTTGTCAAGGTAGTTTGCGAAGGACTCCCCGAATCATGGCTGTCCAAACTAGAGGTGACGGAGGTCACTACAGTGATAGAGGGGTTTGTCAGGTCTGTTAGTGTGGCCGCGCTGGAGGGGGGGGTCAGGGCCCCACTGTCAGATGAGGGTGGAGGGAGTGAGGTGCCATCAGCCTTATCAACACCTCCATTCTCCTGTCGCAAAACGTTCCTTCTGAATTTGGCTCTTGCGTTTTGGAACCAAACCTGCAAACCAATCCCAATGTGGCTTTTACTTTTTTGTTTCAAGTTAAAACAGCTACTACTGTATCAAGTTGTCCTTGCCTTATATATGTGAATCTTTGAATGGCAATTTTCATACATTATTTTGAGCTTATGGGGCAGATAATAATGAACCACTACTGAACACTGAATATAAGAATGTGGATTTCAATAGCAAGTCTAAGCAATACTCCTAGCTTTTGTTTTAATCTAAGAGAGTTGAATTACACTCCCTTCTGTTCCACAGATAAAAAAACATGTGCACTCTCATTATTAATAATCCCCCACAGTTTTATACTTACGTTTCTACGCTTAAGAATAAATTTACTTCTTTCTTTGGAAATATAATAAATAAAAAACAATTAAAAATCTACAAAATTTTAGATAAAAACCCCTGGATGTACATCTAATGGCTGAATGGACCAACAAACAAACAAACAAACAAAATTAAAATAGATGACTTTAATGCTAGTATTGGTGTGAAATGAGAGGGACATGGAGGAAGAGTGGGATGCAGACACAGATATGGGTTGGTCAGATCAGTAAGAAGAATGGCTCTGCTTACCTGTAGAACTCTCTTAGTGAGGCCTGTTTTCTGGGCCAGCTGCTTTAAGTCCTTGGCATCCGGGTTGTGGTTGATGGCAAAATAGGATTTCATTGTCCGCAGCTGATGGTGCTTGAAGGAGGTCCGCATGCGTTTGGTCTTCTGTGTTGGAGGGTAGGCCTGCTGGTCCCGGTCCAAGTGATCGGTGTCGTTCTCGTTACAGCCTGATAGGGCAGAAAGCAGAACACAGGGGCAAATCATAAGTCTGAGAGAAACAACTGCACGAAATGTACAACTCAGCAAGTAACGTCTTTTTTCTTAGCCTAAAAATTTATTTTCTTGAAAGAAAGGATAGATGTCCATTTGGTGATACAGCGGATCAGTCCACCACTCAAAGATAACATCAGTCAAGTCTGAACACTGCTTTTATATCTAATCATTTGCAATGGTCAATAATGAAATGTTATATGACATTTAATGCTTGTTATTGAATTAAATATCTTGTTGCATGGTCTTTTTTTTTTTTAAGAGAGAGGACAGACACCAGTATGAGCATTAGATTAACGCTATCACATATGGACCTGTATGTGGAAATATCAAACATTTTCACCAACTTGCTATGTTAAGAGACCTTTTTATGCCATCATGATAAACAATACAAGTTTAGTACATTCATTTGAAAAAAACATGCATAAAATTGGCATTCAAAAAACTTATTGAATTAACTAAATTGAAATTAATTCAACCTCTGTATGTTGTAATACACTGGAAGTGATTATTGTGGTTTTTATATGACTTTTGTTATAAGATATAAAAAGAAAAAAATTATATATTTAAACTATACACAGGCAACAAGCTAAATTATTTCTGCTTGTGTTCGCAAAACCTAATGGGCCTAATGGGTCTCATTTGTCAGCAGCTTAGTACTGCATGTGCAAAATACTTAAAATATGGTGAGATGCAAAAACTCATCCACTAAATTAAATGCTGCTTTGGCTAAACTGTGCTGCTAAACCCTTTAGCGCTGCTTTAAGAAAAAAACACTGTATTTCACTATTATATTGGTTTAAATTAGGTTTTTGCATAATTACATACTTTTTTGGCAGAGAACATTCCACTCACAAATAATTATGTGCGGCTGAAATAAATAAGCATGTGACTCAAACATTTCTATGCATATAAAAAAATAAACAACAAAATACAACTAATGATAATCAGTTTCTTTTGTTTTTGATTTTTCTATTGAACCTAAAATTTATGTTTTAATAGGTCAGGTGTCATAGGAGCTCATTTCTTACTTGACAGCAAGAGTAGAGGAAATATAGCTTGCAAAAAATATGCATAGGATTTCTAAATTATATAGTAGGTTGTATTGATTCCTGTATCACTTGAAATGCAGACAGGTTGTTTTTCTCAGTTGCTTATAAAATATCAAATGAATTAAACCAGCATTTCATTATAAATATGCAGTGCAAACACGTTGTCAAAAAAAGATTTTTGGGTTGAACTACAAATCAGTTTGAATGAAATGTGGAATACATTTTTTTTAATGTGTGACTTTATTTTACTCCTTCTTTAGATACCTTAATGTGCCATTTATATGACTATCACTGACATCTATGCTCCTCTGTTCCAGCCTTCACTGGATTGTGTTTCACTAGATATTACCCACTAGGGGTCTCTATATCCAAACAAGACCAAACTTTAGAGAATACTCAGTAGACCCACACCTTTCCCTAGTGAGAACTAGAATGAATGCACTCTCCAAAGCAGAAACAAAACCTCAAACAAAACCTCATCCTATTTGTCATGAATATGAGTCTCCTGATCTGCTGAACGATATATTAACCTGAACAGCCTGAGACTATAATGAGACGGGTATAATGGGTATGTTTGTGATATTTTAACCCAACTTAGGAAAAAAAGTACTTTATTTAAAAGAAAAATAAAGATTAAATCTTTCAGTTAGCCAAATTAATCTTATGTGTATACCCCTAGTTAGATTTTAATTTATTGTCAGTTAATTTGATTTTTAAGGTTATAAATTGCTCACAAAAATAGAACACTTAGCATTTCAGAAAATCAAAGAGGCATGTCGTGTAAGCTCAGAGAAGCTGATAAGTCTCCTTTTAAATTAGAAAATATAGTATTATATTTTATTCAATTGTATTTAAACATCCAAAATAAATAACGCTTTAATATTCCCACTGTGACGCTTACTGTATCTGTGGTGCTTAATAATGAGTTCACAGGGACGTCATTTTGCTGTATTTTATGTCTCCCTGTGGGATTTTTTTTTTTTTTTTTTTTAACCTGTTGTGGCTGCATTATATTTTAACGCTTTGTTGTGGTATGTATATTCTAAACAATCACAGTGCTTTAATAGTTATTTTTCTACGAAGGCATTCATGAGAACTTTAGGATTTGCATAATCTCTTGGAATTGTGGAAAAACAAACCGGAGCGCTGACTGTACAGTGCTGTGTTTGGAGCCCCTGCCTCTCCCCGCTGCAGGCCCCTCTGCCCGGCTGAGAACTGTGCTGACCGCCGCGCAGGAGGCCAGGGATTCCAACGTCACCTTCAATTAACGAAGAACAATTAACGCGCAGATTACCCTTATTCCTCCCTATTCACCAGGAACAGAGGAAACTTGGCGCACAATGACAAACTTTCTCAACCGCACACTAATTCGCAGAAAGCGACAACAAAACGGGGACGCTGCAGGGGGGTGGGGGTCGGGTTATAACATTCAGCGATTCAATGAGAGATTTTAGATGGAACCTACACTTTACAGCAGCTTAATGTTCAGTGTGACTGCAGTTTTTATGGCTTGCAACAAAAGCCAAGACACGCTAAACATGATTTTGGCCACGATTTTGCGCAGTAGTCCCAAATTACACTCACGCCCGCCACAGTCGGTCTATACATTTATTATGACCTAAATTAGTCTTAATTACAGAAGTGAGCAAGTTAATGAGGAGGTCAAATTTCGATCATTCACCTTGCAACACACGCAAAAGCACAAAAACGGTGCGCTGGAGACGCGTGGACAGAAAGATGTAGATGAATTAGCCCTCAACTGCGGGCGCCGTGACACACAGTCAGTGTTCGTGTATTTGCATTGCTTACGGGATAGTTGCATTTATTCGTAACATGTAGGGAACATACTGCCATTTGGTTTAAAAAGCAAGGTTGTTCTATATAATGGAATAAATATGTATATGTTAATTTTTTATTTAATTTTTATTTATTTGTTTATTCACATGTAATTTGACTTAAATAATTGCTGCTGCAGTAATTTAATTTAGTAAAACAAAATGAAAAAGACAACACTGGCCAGTAAAGTCCGTCGACCATGTAAGCAAGACTTAAGGCTACTGAAGAGTAGCCTACATAAATGATGCAGCGAAATGTACCAAAGAAGGGTCACTGGACCAACCTAGGTCTTTCGGTATGTTACAATTATTTAACCCAGATTTAACGGTTGAATATTTAATTTTACCGTAATTCAACATAGCTTATAACAGTGAATTCAATTTTTCTGCTTGTACTTTTCACTACGCTCGCCATTGGGCCTCTTCATGGGCGAACAGTCGAATGACAGCTATTTTTGCACCAAAACAAACAACATAAAAAAAATAGGCAGACTACTTGCAAATTATTTTTCTAATATGTAGCCTATGTGTTTGTGTATAGACCCACTTGACATGAGACCCTGCTCCGAGCATCATGCTGTCTCACCTGTGTTGTAGCTGGGTATATCTATCCCCATTGCCGGGCTCTTCCTCTTGCGCGGCCTTCCCTTCTGTGCAGTCCCGGTGCCATTGAAGTACGGTAAGGAGAGACCGCCGCCCTTGGCTGCCAGCTCGGCGAAGTTGAGCTGGGGATGGTAGTCCGGTCCCTGCACCAGCGTTTCGAAGTGGAGCCGGCAGTACACCAGGCTGTCCTTCATGCCGAAGTGGTCGCCCGTGGTCAGCGTCTTGTTGCAAGTGGTGCACGTGAAGCAGCTCAGGTGATACACGGAGTCGCGCGCCCGCATCACCATCTCCGAGGCCGATATCCCGAGGTGGCAGCGCGCGCACCTCTGCACGGAGAACCTTCTGGAACAGACACATCGTCAAGACTCCTCATACATTAAAACCAAATGGGCCAAACAGGCTACAAAGACAAAAGCTCTGGACGGTAGGCCATATAAACAGCTCTGTTATGAGCTAAAACAAGCTAACTAGTTTTCTGGCACTCATGCTTTTGTCGTTCATTTTTTGTGACAGAGGGGTGTGTATATCTGAAACAGCGTTAGCAGGCTAGATGTAGTAGGCTATAACAGGCCTGTAGCCTATGTATTGAAGTTAAATTCTGGGTCTATAGCCTATAAGCACATCTGGCCCTCAACTTGGTGACGGCTAATCAATAGGCCACATTTGTTTTCTGTAATAATATTTTCTGTATAAGAATATTTGATGCTTAAATAAATTAAAAATCAGTATAATGTCTCGGTGTTAGAACCTAGCAATTCATAATCCGCTAACAGTATTTTGACATTACACACAAAAGGTTACTGAAAGAGAAAAACAGCACTGCAGCATGAGAGGAGTGGTGAGGGAGCTTAATGGTTATTTTTCCATGCTTTTGCACGATGGGCCATTGTTATATACTGACAAAAATCACTAAGGTGGATTAGTTCTAAAACGATTAGGCCTACAATGCACACTTGTGTACGCCTACTCCTTTGTGTCTGGGTGACTCATGTATCAGAGCCAACGAATAAAAGTACAATTTCATATTATATAATATATTTCCAATTAACACCATGCAGGGCCCCTGGGAGACTGTTATGATTTTATTCAGACAAGAATGAGGCCTAATTGGACCAAAAGGCTTCAACATAATTCCAGATGAACTGTCACAGTCTGTTGAATAACAGCTAACAGTGGCTGTACACAAGTTTTTGTCAAAAAAATGTCATTTGTACATTTAAGGGTGTAAAATGCGTTGTTCTATTAAGCCAGTGGATTACCATACTATTGTGTCTATGGGTGAATGGGTGTACGCGCGTGAATACTCGCGTGACAAAATAATATTAGACTAAAAGCTAAAATAACATGCATGATTAACCTTAATTTTTCTTACCTGTAGTAATCCTCTTTACAATAGATACTCCCATCCTTGGCAAAACATGTTAACTCCGACTCCAGCGCTAGTTTACATTCACAGCATTTGAGGCACCGCAGGTGCCACTGTTTGTCCACGGCCAGGAGGTAGTATCTATCCGAAATCTTGCCGCCACAGCCGGCACAGAGAGCAGGCTTCTCCGGGCTCATAGAAGGCATGGTCTGAGTCAGAGTGAGAGGGAGAGAGGCAGAGGAAAGCTGATGTTAACTAATTTCTTCAAGAGAAATCTTATGCAACATAGTATGCAGATAACCATGACATTTAACTTCTTTAAATATATCTATCAAAACGAGGCTTTTTCAAGAGCACTTAAAACACGCTGTTAAACAAATACTGGCTCGCCCCTGCAAAGGAATAACCACCATCTATTAACCAACTGTTTTTTAAATTTATTAAAATACAGAGGGATGTCATTTTATTAGTTAAACCTCTCATTTCTCTCTCTCTCTCTGAAAAGAACAATACAGATGTAAGCTACTTCAAATATTTATAAATATTTATTATAGGCCATTAAAATTAAAAATATATTTTTCCAGTTAAAATAAAAACAAAAGTGTACGTGTAATAATAATAATAATAATAATAATAATAATAATAATAATAATAATAATAATAATAATAATAATAATTTGTTAACAGATACTTGTAAATATATAATGGCCAGAGCAACATTTCTAAATATGTGGACAGAAAAAATATATTACACTAATGCTCAATGTTTCAGTAGGTGTCAATAGTAATATTTTGCGTCTCTTATATATTGAGAGAGAACTGCATGTGGGTAGTTTAGGTTTTTTGTAATTATTTTGTGCAGAAAGGCTGACTGAGAAGTTTTTTTTAATTATTTAAAATTAAAACTATCGATTGGAACTTTACTGTCCAAGAGAAAACATAATTGTGGGATAAAAAATTTAGGATAATTTTTTCCTGATTGAGAACAGAGGTACCTGACAAATCCCCCTTTGTGGTCTATTACTTACCTAAGAAAGATAACTGCACATTTCCTCGCGTGTTCGCGGTGCCACACTTGCCGTTTATGCAGTGACGAAGGTCAAGTTTTTACATGAATTCAAACACAGCTCAACCAAGGCTCTTACCGACTCTCTCCCGTTCAGCTGCATGCCCTTCGCCAGACGCGACTCCGTTTTCGACCTTCTCTCCATCTCCTCCATGATCCCTTGGATGTGATCCCCGGAGATCCCGTGGAAAAGCATGGCTCCCGGTCCTGGACGCAACGTGCAACTGCCTGCCTCTGTCTTGCAGCTCACAACTTCCATATACTGTACTGCAGCGCTGCGCCCTGCTCTCTCAGTGCATCCAAATGGGCTCTGAGGCTCTGAGAGGCACACAAAACAACAACACAACCCCAGAGATTCAGATCACCTCCTCGCCAGAGTGCAAAGGCAGCTGGAAGAAAAGAAAAACGAAGAAACTACAACATGGGAGGGACAGTAGGAGTGGTGTTGGTGGCGGTGCAACAGCTTTTTCCTTCTTCCCGTGAATGTCTCTTCCAGTAAAAAAAAAATATATAGTCCAATTGATGCGCCAAACCGGTGTGGAAGTGGTAGTGGTGGTGGGGAGGGAGGAGGGGAGGGGGCTACAGTGTGAACACTCGCCAAAAATAATGACACAAAGTTTTTTGTTGTTTCTTTTTGGTGATTTCTCTCTCTCCCGATTTCCCAGTCAGGGGTTCCTTGGTGCTTGGAGGTCAGGTTGGGACTGCCTGGATTTGAGCACCGTGTCCTATTTGTGAAGAGCCCGCAAAGCCTGCCCAGTCTGAATAATTTGGTAGGAGGAGTTCCCCTCTCTCTCTCTCTCTCTCCCCTCACGCTATGTCTCTCTCTCCCTCTCTCTCTCTCTCTATCGCCAGTGATTTTTATTCACCAACAAAGAGCTGTCACTCTTCCCTTAAAAACTCTCGATTTTGGCCGAACGA
The DNA here is from genome assembly GCA_029783645.1 of Ctenochaetus hawaiiensis. Lineage (NCBI taxonomy): Eukaryota > Metazoa > Chordata > Actinopteri > Acanthuriformes > Acanthuridae > Ctenochaetus > Ctenochaetus hawaiiensis. The sequence goes on from JAPZDY010000021.1 coordinate 9,865,832, forward strand.
AGGAACACTATTTTATGGTATTGACATTTTCATTACTTTTATTCCCCCCCATTTAAAGGAGAGGATGCTGGAGTCTAGTCGTAAGATGCATAAACTGAAAAGTAATTTGAGTGAAAATATTTTATAGATTTAACATGTCTTAAACAAATAATATGAAGTAAAATAAAAGTGTTAAAATTAAAATGGTCAGAAATAGGAATGACGGAGTCTTTTTCGTGACGTATTCGTCTAGTTTAATTATGAGGGTTTACATTTTTAGTTTTTATTGGGAGTTTTAAGGATCTTAATTCATTCTTTATCAGGTTGGTTTTGTTGTCCCAGAATAACTGAGTGACTGTATGTGTGTGTGTGTGTTTGTGTGGTATAAATGTATTGTTTGGGGCGGGGCAGTGATCAGTGATAGGCTAGAGGGCGGGGACAAATTGTATATTAAACAATTTGGAATACATGGAATTTTTATGAAAATGAAATCACTCCACAGCATTACAAGCCATTTATTCAAGTAAAATGAGCCAATCACACACGTGCTTAATTTTTCCGAAAATATTGCTGCTCTGTGGATAGATTTAATTATTTGATGAGGCAACAATGTAAAGTTTTTTAATAGCCTGCACATAAATATAAGCTGTTCACTTAAGAGCAAGATCATTTTTCTCTCCATTAAACGCTAATTTGAAACAGGAATAATTCAACGTCCGAGCTTCCATTAACACGATCTTTGTCTTCTCAGCTTTTTGAATAAGTCCAAAATCTTGTTTTTATGCAGGAGAGTTCATCTGATAACAGAAAAAGGATCGCAGCTATTAACATATTTCATATTTCAGCTTAACGGAAAGACATCTAGTTGGGGGTCACCGCAGGGAAAACACTCCCAGTAGGCCCATGTTTTTAAAAATCCTCGTGTCTCTTAAATCCTATATACTTTACTTATTATAATGAACGCTACAGATGCGACTGTGAAGCTCCAATAAATATCTGTGTCCGTTTTAAAGGGTGAGAAAACTCTGTCACGCAAATAAAAAAGGCAGACTAACTGACTTTACTGTCCCGCACACAGGCCAAGCATGGTGACAACAAACCAAAATGAGGCAGTTCAAGGTCTGTATTTCTGACTAACACAACACAGGCCTTTACAGCTGAATTCCGGTAACAAGCCTAGTCCCTGCAGACGACTGAATATTCCTCCATAAAACAATAGATACACTGGCCGAATCTGTGACTTGGATTTGGTCCCATTAACAGATTTACTGAGGCTCAGGTGTGGATGCTTCATCTGGAGACGTGCGGGCCTACAAAACGTGTAGACGTGCCCCCCACCCCCTACCAACCCCCATGAAGTTGTATTGACTTTAATTGGAGGCCCCTTGATAAAAGAGCTATAGGACGAGGCTCGAGTCCTGCTGGACGGACTGGACCTGCAGCTGTTCTGAGAGGCATAACGTTAATTTGCGCTCTGTCAGGGTCGCAGCACCAGCCACAGAGCGGTGAAAAGAGGACTTAAAAAAGGACGCACGGATTTCATTTCACCTGGACAAAGACGCCCCAAGAGGAGTGATCAGCTCAGCTCTGTGTGAAATTTAATTTGACGCTATTTCTCTTTCATTCGCTTTCATTTTTTTCTGAAATATAAAAAAGCCGACATCTATTTTTTAAAAGGATTTATTCACTTAGAAAAATACAAACACTATACGTGCATCCATCATATCGTTAATGTCGATAAAGGATACTGTTTTGACCCGTTGCCTCCAGCAGTGACATTTCATTTGACTGAAGAGGGTTTAACAATGTGTCAGTGAACACCGAGGAGCTGAGGGAATAATGTCTTTTGTGTTGTCGTTTTGTTTTGTTTCGTTTCATTTTCTTTGTGTCTAATTAGGATATCAGCTGCAAATAAATGAATGATCCTTTTTTTTAAAAAAAAAAAATCTTAATTCACAGTTGGACAAAGTTTGCAGATAAAACCAATTTACGAAATCATTTCACAAAAACAGACATTATTTAGTTTAAAATAACAGTTCGTTTGTTTTTTTTAAAGTGTCTTTTTAATTAAACAAGTTATTAAGCCTATATGTTACCCACCATATCTGGCTTTAGCTAAATTGAAGAAAATGATTATATTTAATTTACGTTAAGTTTCTGAAAATGATTTGCCTTAAGATTTGCGATCTCGTTGGACCAAATTTGAGCTTTTAAAACCCAAAATACTCGCTGATTATTCATGCACTGCATAGAGCTCCAATTCAAACCCCTTGACGAGTTTAAGAAAGGAATAAAATCAGCGTTGACAACAATGTTTAAAATGTCGTGTAAATCTAGGTTGGCACAGTGGGTAACAGAGTTTTGCCACATGAATAAAGAGAAAAAAGTCTTGTATCTCAGCCTCCTATGCAAACAAAATTACTTCGCCTTGATTTTAAGAAAAGCGTCATCTATTTCTATTTCGCCAGTAAAGCGTTGAACTTGCATGACTTTAATATCACCAATAATGTCTAATTTACATAATTGAGGCCATCAGGATTGAACGATTTTTAGCTAAATTCTGTAAATAAAAACGTAGGTGCAGAGAGTTTAGATTGGTTTACCTTCCACCACATCCCTGCTTATCCCGCGAACACAACCCATGGAGCCTATTTATCATGCATCGCGCATTGCTTCACACGCTCTCCTTCGACTCTTTTTGTCAAAAAGCCGACCTTGTTTTATTATTTTCCCAAGAAGACATAGCCTATAGAAAAGGTCTTACCTGAGGCTGTGCTGTGTGAGAGATCCCTGTGCAGCGTGCAGGCTGAGGAGCTCCGGACTGCGCGCACTGAGGAGGCAGAGGAGACGCTGCCGGTAGATGGGGGCTGTTCCTCGTTTCTGAGCTTACAGTTCCAGTTCAAGCGTCAATTAAAACGCAAGACATTTAAATATTCCTCTCCCGTATGCAGGAAGCCCCCAACGCAGCACAGCTCACACACAACGCACAGAAAATGGGAAGCCATGAGTCAATGGCCTACTCAGCATGTATAATGTGTGATGTAGTAAATTAAAGGAAGACAAACTACATAATCTGGAGTCGTCAAATGGCGAACAACTACTACCAGGTTTAGGAATATTTCTGGGAAATTTGATTAATATTAGTCTTTGCAACGTCACTTCTCCTTTTAGCTTAATACTTTTATAACAGCACTGTATGAATTCAGAGCCTAAAGTTTTATCTTAACTTCAAAAAAAAAACGTGTAACGTGAACCGTTAAATTTACAGGTGGGTTCGAGCTCATATAGGCCGAGCTTTTAAAAATAAAATCACAAAATCTGCAATCATTTGTGGCACATGCAACGAGTTGATACTGTAAGAGGTTTCATGAGTAGATTGCAGCTGTAATTACTAGTAAGAGCAGAGGTCTGTGTGAAAGAATAATTGGTAAAGTAGATCCATCAGTGTAAAAAAAAAAACAGCAACAAAACGCCTGCAGAGGAGGATCTGGTACTGATACCAAATGAAATAATTTCCGAAATACAAGTGCTAAATTATTTCGGAATTTGACCTTTTTTTAAAATCATGTGGACTTGATAATCTAAACCAAACAGTGGTAGGAAAATTGTCAGGGCCAAAGATTTTACCTCAATAACAATGTCATCAAAACAGAATTTTTTTTAAAGAGGCTATATTTAATAACAAATCAAATGTAATTCCCATCACTTTGCACCACCTCTGGTTTATTTTTCATTTTTCTGTCACTGGTTATATTAAATTAATTCTCCAAAAATAGCAACAATATTAAAATCATTTCATCCTGGGGTTCATATTTAATTTCCCCTGAACTGTGATGTATGTCTCTCCATCTGCCTCATCTGGAGAATACAGCTGACAAACTTTATGTAAATTCAACACACTATTGCATGTGTTTAGCCAGGAACCATTCAACACACACTTGGCCTCATGTTGCAACATCTAATGAATAAAGAAATTTTGTTGATGAAAAATTTACTGCTATTTAATAATGTCAAGTTGATGGTAAATATTTAATATTGTTTATGCTTTGAAGATGGTTTGATTGTGCCTGGCCTCTAATGAGACTGTATTTCCTCAATTTATTGTGGTAAAACAAATATTCATTACCTTATTATATAATGTGCCTCTCTTGGTTGACATTTACTCATGCTTTATTGGATTACTATTCATTTGACAGGCCAAACTGTTTAATAACAGGCTGTTTTATGGTAATCACCTTGAAAACAGAAATTCAAACAGTTTAAAGTGCACTGGTGCCTCCTCTTGAATTTTATATTTATTCTTAACATGGCAAAGATAGGTCATCTAGAAGACAGGATGTCCTACTCACCAGGCCACTTGAAGGACAACACAGTGAGGTTTGGACGGATTTTAATTGACAACAAGTGAATGGGATATTGTGTGAGGGAGCACTGGGGATGAGGCAAAGGGTGACAATTAATTACACCTCTGTACTGCTTGCATAAATGATCGTGTGCCATACTGCTAACAGTCATTTTGCTTTGCTCCTTCCGCCTGGGCTGACATCACAATGTATCTCATCAATAATGCAACGGCACTGAGATCCATTTCACTGTGTACCACAACGCGTACTGTGCACACAGCGTTCTCCGAGCATGATACCCAGCAGCGTGCTCAGTTCAACAGTGAAGCCACAGATACAGCATCAACCTGGGATGCCTGCCTGCCTCCCTGGCTCTTGGTGGTTAGATTACCACACATCCAGGGTTCATCTGGAGTTATCATTTCTGGGTCACCTCAAGTGACACTCAGTCTCGCAGAGGGAGCTCTCAGTCACTCCCTAGGCATGGCCAGAAAAGGAGCGGAGGAGAGGTGGAGGCAAGGAGTCGAAGGGAGGCAGGGAAGGAGGAGGAGGAGGAGGTGGGAAGGCTCTCCCAGGATCCACTGTGGTGCAGGGAACCACAGGCTACACACACTGACAGAATGAAGGAGAGGAATGAGGAGGGAAGAGGGTGAGGGGGGTTTGAGGAGGAAGAGGAGGAGGAGGAACAGAGGGAGGAGTGAAGCACTGTAAAGCTGTATCCCAGTCACATGTATTCTCCTCACATGAGCCGGGGTGGGTGAGAGGATGGTGAGACATCCTGGAAATATTTACAAACACACGGTGGACATGGCTTTAAAATTATTGGAGGAAAAGAAATATCAAAATACATAAGTATGGGTGAAATGTGACCAAAGCACTGTTTTAATAGCTGATACCTAAAATTAAAATGTGTAATAGTGATTTAGAAAAGTGATGACAGACAAGGATAAGCCTATAAATAGATTTGCGAGGCGGCTCAATCCTCATGTATCCCGTTTTTTTTTTCCATCCTTATTTTTCCCCTCTCCAGGTCTTTTCTCCCTCACTTTTTCCCCTCTCCTCCTCCAACTCCCTGCTTCTTCCACTTTCTCTTTTCTGTCTCTTCCATCCAACGCGCTCCCCCATCTCTCCACTCCCCCCTCCAACTACCCCCCCCCCCCCCCCCCCCAGCCCCCACCTCCCTCCACCCCTCCTTCGATCTCCTCCCTGCTCTGCTCTGCTGGAGCTCAAATCACAACCCCGGTCCCTGGCAGATGGAGGATAGGAGAGAGAAGCTCTTAACTAGCCAGCCTGAGCCTCTGCTCTCTGCACACCAACTGCTGCCTGCCTCCCCTCCCTGCCTCCAGAACGGCTCCAACAGCACACGGCCACCTCCGCCCACCACCCCCCTCCATCTCCTCTGGGGACAGAGTATCCTCCTGGGGAATGGTGCGCGTATTAGTCCATATCTGGCCACACTAGAAAGGACATGGAAACATAATAGATGGATGTTCTTTATCGCTGTATAACCTTTCGGGGCAAAGCGGCCTTCGGAAAAGACATGCTAGTTTAGCTGATGCTTGTGTACGGTGTAATATTGTCAAACACTCTCTTTCTTCCTCCTTCAACCAGTCACTGAAGACAGAAGACAACATAGTAAATAAGCTAAAGGTCAGATGAAGAAGAAGCATTACCTTACTTGTCTCTTAATTATAGATGAGAACTCACAGATATGACTGAATAGATATAAAACCAGGAGGGAAAAAAACAGGCCAAAGTGGGCACTTAGGTGCCTGCAACTGCCTCCGACTCTCCTTTTATCTGGGCTCATCTGGCGGCTATGACTTGGCCTGGCATGAGCCTGACCACCAGTTGCGGTCTGAGGGTGAAACTGCTCCTCTGTGCTATTTGAAGCCCTGTCTGTCTAAAGGAATCTGGTGCGCTGACTGTCACTCAGTGGCCATGTGTGTTTTTTATCACTAATTCTACCACAGGGATCAGGGTTGTCCATATGACCATTGTGGAGGCTGCTGCCCCGAGGCGAGCTGACATTGTCTGTGTGGAACAACCAGACGTTGATGCAGAGGGCTGCTCAAATGCTGCTTGAATATCAAGACGTGCACGTGCACGCATCTGCATGCACACTCACACGTGCGCACACACACACACATACACACACACACACATACAAAGAAGCGGCTGGCCCATTGCTGAGACTGATGTTCCTTTCAGCTATCGTACGGCTGACAATCAAGTTTTTTTATATTCCCCCGCCAACCCTATGTCAGTTCCTGGCTGCTCTGACCAACAGTGATGGAGAGACACTGTAACTGACTGAGGTTGGGTCCATTGGCCGCAGGGCTGCTGTGCTTGTTTGAGATGCGGTGTGGGGAGGGGTTGGGTTGGGGGGGGCTGCTTGGCCTGTCAACTGGTTGTGACTGGAGCCTGTCTGGTCACAGTTCCAAACTGGACAGCTCTCTCTTTCTCTGCGGCTAGAACCATCGTCCTGCAGAAAGGCACACGGTGTATAGCTGCCACTCTGCTCCACAGCAGCATATGCTCCAGCTGAAGGTCAGAGATGTTCAGTCCAAAATGCCTGAAATAAACCCCTCACATGTCTGGTTGGCTGTTCTAACATGGGAGCACTGCACTGAGGGACTACAACTGTGTGTGTGGGTGTGTGTGTGTATACTGTATCTAACTATGTTGAGAAATACAACTTCTAAAATTTCTTCATTTTTCATCATTCTACTGGCATTGCATAATACAACCGAGTTGAACAAAAAGAACTCATGAACAAGGTCGATAAAGGTAGATTCTGAAAAACAGAACTATTGTATCAAATGAGTCAAATAAAATAAATCAGCTAAATTTAATTAAAGACTGGATATCATAAATTAGACAAGAAATAGGGAAAACATGAATGACCACAACTGAGTTTACTGCTCTTTCATGGTAGAAGTACATGACACACTCAAAGGCACAACTGAGGAAAATATACTGAAAATATACTGTTGAGTACTGATAAGACTGTTTCTTAACATGGGCATCCTTTAATATGATGATTGGTCAGTCTGGTATTAGGAGGCAGGGTCTTTATTCAAATAAATTTCTCCATAAATCTATCAAAGACATTGCTGTGCTGTTTGTGTCTCAGTCACCAACTGCTAGACTAGAGCATGATAAAGAAAAAAAAAAACATTTCAAACTGTGCCATCACTGGATTGGGAAGACGTGGAGGGATGAGGCAGACATGAAAGTTGGCCTATTTCATGGTCAGGCTGCGGGACCGCCGAGGCCCTGAATGGCAATGCATCTACTTTAATGTGACAGACAAGTCCCTAGGCAAAACCCGCAGAGCCACGGCAGGCAAGCGGGCCCAGGTACTTGATGAGTGTGACACCTTCATCGTCCCGCTGTAGAAATGTTGCTGCTGCACGCTCCGCTGCCTCGGTTTAGAATAACACCAAATAAATTCGCCTCTCATCCCGCCTGACGACGCATCCCCGAGAACCTGTCCTCCCCAGCACTGTTGGGATCATGAATCTCCTTGTAGCCGCTCACAGGGCTTTGCTCCGATCACTAAGCACTTGCCTTTGGGACCCACCTGCCGAGGAAAATTGTGGCCGCGCCAGTAGGCGGCTGCAACAGAATTCCGCGGCAGACACATCCTCTCATCCCAACGCTGTTTGCCCAATCAGGCAGAGACAGGCGAGTGTGTGTGGCAGGTTCAGAGCCAGCGCCTGAAGGCATCGCGCTGCCTACCCACATGCACTCACAAATCACAAATCAAGTGGCACATCTTTCCTCTACATCTCTTACATGCACAGGTAGTGCTGCATGAGCGCTTGACCTTACATGTACGTACTATTACTGTGGGCTGCAAAGTGTGGTGTTTAATGCAACCTTTATTCTATATTGGCCTATTAGGAGCCACAGGGTGTTCTGATGGAGTAAGCCTGCCTATGCATGTGTGCGTCAAAGCCTGGGCTGATCAATTGCAGTGCTGGGATAGGAGGGCCCAGGAGTTCATTAGGCTGTAGCTCAGGAGAGCAGCCGCAGGGAGCTGTGCTGTAGCCAAGTGTTGCCAGGAGGCTTAGCTGCGAGTCCGGTGGGGAAGGCTGCTGTTGATGTCCACGGCGTGTTTGTTAACAGCCTGATTCCATCAAGTGGTGTAAAAGCAGAGCAGCCAAGTGTAAGGGCTGACCCTTGGCCCCTGCCTATTTTTAACAACACAGTGTTTCAGTCAAAGGTAGACAGTTCAGTCGAACACTCGCAGAGTGTAAATGATGCTAATATTCATGCAGTCGTACATTTGGGAGAAAAAATAACAAGACATGCAAAGCAGGAGAGCACAAGACTCCATCTGACTATCTGTGGTTACTTTCGCTTATATGCCCTTTATCTTGAGGGCGAAGATCTAAAATGCTCTTTCAGTTTTCATCTCCATACTCCCACAACCCTTGTAAATGCATCAGAGGAGCCGAACACCACAAAATATTAAATACTCTTAAAGAGAAACAAAAAATGAAGCTCAAGGCATTTTCATTGGACATTCGAGAAAAAATATCAGCAAAACACAGCACAACCAGGATGTGATAAAAGACTATTATACACAAGGTTCTACTGAACAAATCCTTTTCTCCTACTTGCCTGTCTTATGAAAATGAAAACAATCCTGAGAATAGTTGTGATTCATAGGAGGTAGGTATTGCACAGACATTACCCATATTTCATCATTTAGTACACTGCTAAAAATGACTCTCAAGTAGTCCAAATAACGACAGGCAGAAAATAAGCAATGTGTGCAGGGTTCCACTCTTCCCAGGCTTTTTTTACCTGTGTCACGTCGGGCCTATACATAAAACAGAGAGTTAAACTGTTTCTTCATTGCAGGGTCCTTCACGTTGACTTGGCCATATGGACACTAGAGGAGGAAATGAAATAATTAAATGGGGCTAAATAGCTGCATGTGGAGTAGAATTTCAGTCACACAGAGAACAAGATGAACATGTGTACAGAGAAAAGCACACAGGAGGAGCCGAGCCTGAAACAAAGGAGAACAGTACGAGGCCCAATCGGATCAGGACTGGACCACAAAAGAGAAGACAGGAGAGGGGAGGACAGAATGGGACAGGATTGGACACAGCAGGACAGAGAGTTAAGGACAGGAGGAATGGGACACAAGAGAGGAGATGGGCTCCATTTCCTCAAGTATCTTCAGGCTATTTGAAACTCATCCGGCAAATGATGAGGTATTCCTACAAGTTGTACATAAAGATGTAAAAACTAAAGATCGATTGCTTTCGACTCACAAAAGGTTAGACGCATCTTACAGTCTGAATATCTGCAGGACAGAGTGTGAACTTGATAGATTAGATTGGAAATATCGAGAGGAAAGAAAAATACTTCTTTTTTAAGGAATAAAACATTTTTTTTTGCTTTCTTGCTTCTCTTTCTTTCAATCATGTAAGGGTGTCTTCATCAAGGCAGCAATGATGCAGAGATATTCTTCAACTGGACCTTATTATCCAGCTTATCCTATTCTTAAGATTATTTCTTATTTGTCAGTGTTCCCTCTCAGCTGGACTACAGCTTGCCTACACTTCACATTACATTGGCTTGTATTTGGCCAAAATACCACATTTTTTGATTTTTTTTTAGTTCCCGTTCTGCTGCTTTTTGTTTGTTCCAGTTGTGTTTCTTTGTTAGACAATTTCAAATAAAAAATGGACATTGTCGTAAACAGGGTTCAAATGTAGGAAGTCAGAATCTCAATAACTGCCTGAACAGGTGATACTGCTCTCATTCAGAATCAACACTGTGAATTTCAGAATTTGTGTCCACTTTCTTACACTTACCTACACCAGATAACATGTATCATATAGAGTGTAGCAAGCCAGAAGCTCACGGTGTCGACTGAATATTAAGGTGCATTGTCATATTAAGTGAAATCATTTGTAAGACTTAATGTTATTTAAGAAATGAAGACTACACAATTAAATGAGCAGTGTTACTTAACTGAATCAATTTACTTTCCTTTTAAGCACCAAGGGACAAGAATATTTTTTTGAAACACACCTGCAACATTCAGTTAACATCCATCACAAGTTATCATGAGGATTAACGGGATCAGAACAGACAAGAGCTGCAGAGGATGGGACAGGACAAAAGGAAACAGCCAAAGCCAGACGAAGAGAACAAACATGCACTCAACAAACAGAGTGAAGAAGAAAAAGACACAACCTGGTACAACAGAAAACAAAGAGCTCACATGTCTGCACGCGCTGCCACAGCATTTCCCTCTCTGAAGGTGGGCATACTCCGTGAACACCTTGTACCCACTGGAAGGGTCGACATACATCTGCTTCTTTGCCTGAGCATAATGAAGATATTATTATTTAATTAGCATGACATACAAACACGTATGCTGGTGTGTGACCCCCGCATGCATAACCATATACAGTACATATACACACACCCAAACAGAAAGGCTCACGTGAGCGAAACACTGAAGATGAACATATACACCGAGACAGATTGCTTTGGGTCGAGGAGAAGAGGGAAAGGATGACCTCTATGCATACAAACAGATGTAAGACAGTCTAACTCTTATGATGTTACTAATTAATTAGTGCTGTTCTTTTGTGTGCAATTTAGTAGGTGAGAATCTGCAATGATGTATCAACTGGTAGCACTGTAATATCTTGCATTTGCTGCATATTTGATGATTGAAAAAGGAGTTTTAAACACAATTATTCTCTTATTTGAACTGATCCTTTCTCTTGCATAGACACCCAAACACCTTCTCTAAGAGCAAAACACTGAACTCCTCTGTCATCCCTTAGGAAGTTCGAAAATGTCATCTCTCAGTCTGTTTCAAACTGAGGGCTCACTAGTTGGTGTGCTTTGACAGGCCACAAAGGGAAAAAGGCCCCAGGCCTTTTGGGTGACACGGCCTGTCATTTCACATGGCATTGCAGGGGCACATAGTGAAGATGGCATAGCTGGGCCCCCTCTGTATTGTGCTTTTCCCACCCAGGCTCTGCCACTCTCCTCGGGTCGTGGCTAACTTGCCACAATTTCATCCACACTCAGAAGCACAATATTTACAACAGATACGCCTAAAGGCATGCAGATGACACCTCCTCTCTACTGTCCTCAGCGCAGAGCTCACCTGCTCTGTTTGATGGAAAAGCAAGGAAGATTTGGTGAATGTGATGGATGTGACAAAAACTGTGGTCATCATTGCTTATATGATATGTACTCTGTGTAAAGTTTGAGGTAGGTATGCTCCTGAGTCAAATGTTGGCATTTTTAAAAAAATGGGTTTTCGTAAAACATATTCATGCTACCATTTGAGGGTTGTCTAATGTTCTCTCGGGGTGTTTAAAACTGACTTTATGTAATTAAAGTTACATTAAAACTTTCTTCTTAGAAGAACCCATTGGGATCTTTGCCCTGGGGACGGGCTCCAAAGATGCACCACAGCTGCTACTACATACTGTCAAATCATGACTGATATCAGCATAAATGAACAAGTTTGGTGCCCTATTACTGTTCCCATATAATTGGACCAAAGGTATTTGGGCTACTTTGGAATTAACACTGAGTTTGTTTTTAGGGAAGCATGTTGCTTACTAGAAAATATTACTAAACTCAGTCATGTCTGATTCCATTATCCATGTTTTGTACCAAGATCCCCAAAATCTTGCAGTAATAGAAAACATGGAAATTATGATAGAAAAAATGAGGGATACTGGAATTAGCTTCAAAATCAGCTTGTGTACTAAAGATCCTGTATTCTATTTTCACTGCAAAACCTAAGTTTTTATGTAATTTTATTTACCATTGACAGAAGGCATTAGTGTTATGTTATAATACAGTTAGGGTATTATGATCACTGATCTCGGCTATTACCTAATTTGAAATGTTAAAAAATATAATAATAGACTAAGGAAGGATGAGTGGAAATATTCTCCGACAATAATAAATAAAAACAAAATTAGCTGAATTTACCCAAGTACTGCAATAAAGTACCGTTTTAAGATAGTATTACCCTGTTTTTGTCCTATACACTTTAAAGAAAAATACTATTTTCTGTTGATACTTTATAGATTTAGATTTATTAGCTTTATTTTCTCGACTTAAATGTAAGAGGCCTGTGCAACAACATTAAAATACTTATTTTCTGTTAATCAGCCGGTATTAATAATCGAGCATTACAAACCTTTAACATGTACAAATTAGTACTTTAAAACAGGTCATCCTGCATACGTAGTTTTACTTTAATACGTTTATACTTGTTGATTATACTTTCGTCTGAATATTGTAGGTTACTTCAGTAATACTGTATATTCAGTCACGGACTTGGAGAGTTTTAGTTATTGTATTATGTTTCTGTTGCTTTTAAGCAGTGGACGTGGACGCCTTTTCTGCCGCTGCAATAATACAATTCAGTAAAAATGATAACCAATAAATACGTGTAAACATAAACACGGAACGCTGCTTGTAATTAATCACGCGTAATTGCAGTAATCGGTCTGAACAACAAGACATCGACGGATGAGAGGTCTTTCAAGCGATTCATCTCACCTCGCATGCCTCTCTGTGGGCTCTGTGGATGGTCATCTCCTCCTCCGTGAACTTTCTTGCTGCCTGGTCCTTTTCACCGCCCGTGCCGCCTGTCACCGCGCTGCTGTCTGCATTGATCTGTAAGCCGCCTCTGCTGCTCGGACGCTTCCAGCTCTCTTCTGAGAGCCTCGCTATTGACATTGTTACAAGTCGGTTATTAAAGTGAACATGGAGGAGAATCAATCTGCTGATAAATGTTGTTCCCGGATAGTGCTGGTGAAACATGCTGCAAAACTTGCAAAAAGTTGAGCTACTTTAAAATTGCCTCGCGCCTTGTAACTGTGCGAAATATATAAAATTCCAGGAAAAAGAACATCTCTTAATTAAATGCACGTACGAGTGATTTATTAGTTCTTATTAAAGATAGTCTATGTTGCATGTTTACTTCATTCCATCTCTCAGTTTTGCACTTCCGCCTTTGCCTCGTCACATCGGTGACGTATGACCATTCGTCACAGTGATCCACTGATGCACACAGCGCCCCTGCTGTTACACAGCAGCCACCACGGAGTCCCTGGTGATATGAGGAAAAAAATACAGAACTGCAAAATTAGGGAGAAATTTTATTCAAGATTCATTACCACTGCTTTATTATGTTTTACTGTTAGACTGAAGTAACATGGACTAATATAAACTGTGACCACCAGGTGCTGATCAGCACATGTAAACTTTAAAAATGAAAATAGGAAATTCCTGTAATCCCTTCATTTTTCATCTAAAAAGAAATGCTGCACCAGTCTGATATCAATTAAAGAAACAGTACACGTAAATTTAGAGAAAAAAAGTCGCTTTTTATATCAACATGAACATAGTGTTGGTTTGATTTGCTCTGCGATCAGTAAACATGATACATGTATGTTACAATAATATGCACAGGTCTAGAACATTAATTTCTTCACCAATGTTATCTTTATGGTTTCAGTTTATGTAGATTGTTTTTTCTGTATTATTACCTTTTTGTAGTATATTTTACCCGTGTATGCTCCTCAAACCAAATATATTCCCCCTTTTAAACAATAAAGTAAAATTCAATTTGATTATGGTTTCTCAGTTACATAATATATGCGATAATTACATTCATACAACTCTTAAAAAAAAAGAAAAAAGTGAATGTAAATAAATGATGTGGCTAAATTTCACTACTCTTGTTAATGGCTTAATTTACTCTTCGATCAAAGACACTTTCCCATTATATTAAAATAATTGAGTATTCTTGCACAGACAGGTTGATGAATGGACATTAATGAGGCCTTTCAAGGTTATCCACTGCTGTAAGCCACCTCAGATGATGTGTCTACTACAAAATTCTGGATAATGAAACCTGACAAGTGGCTTTTGACTGACATTGTGGGGCTGATTTACCCAGAGACAAATTACACGTCACTGGTAAAACAATATATATGCATGTTTTGTGCTGAACATGGTGCACACCATGTGCTTGATGCACATTCATTTTCTAAAAACGTTAGAATACAGATGTCTTGTTTAGATTTATGATGCAATAGAAACATGGAAGAAATGCAAGATTTTTTATTAACTTGACTTCCTGCTGCATTTTCAAAAACTGAAAAACACATTGAAGCCCTTCTTGTTCATATTCTTGGGAGTGACATTTAAATTTAGCGTGAGTTCTTTGCACCTCAGTCAAATGTTCGAAGCTGTCCTCAAAATATGTGGTCAAGGCCTCATAATGGCAATGGCAACACTGAATTGTTCTTTTTTCAGCGTCAGATTCTCTTAAATTAATATAACCTGGGACTGTTTACTTACAGTCCTCTTTCCGTCACAAGAGCTTTTTGTTTGTGCCTCCTTGTGTGTGTATGTGTGTCATATTAGTTTTTTTTTTTTTTCATGTTAAGGCAGCAGCCCTGCCATTATCATTTCATACGGATGCCTGAAACAGCATGCCCCAGTCTGCTGCCACTTAATTACCTTCCAGTCAGCCTGAAGAAATCTGGCTCCCATCCAGACAGACTCTCTGGAGAGGAGGCAGAAGTACATCTAAGCCATTGGTTTCAATTTACCAAGGGACAAATATTGCTTAAACATGCAAACAATAAAAGGAAAGTCCACCCAAAACACAAGCTACATAGCCTTGAATGTCAGTAATTTTGGCCCATAGAGTCAACATCTGTGAAAAGACAAAGACTACTTTTCTTAAAAAGGAAATAAAAAAGCATCATGATACTGATTAATGATGTCATCAGGTGTCACATTTGTGAGTTAGTCCACTTGTTACCGACTCTATGGGCTTCTATAAACTCTGGCTGAGATAACAAACCTAAATCAGTTTGAACTTAATTAAAGTAGGTTTACATGAATGAACCCAGGCAGAAAGGACTTGTCCCCCTTACATTCACAAATAAAATCCCTGAGTACAAAAATGTAGAAACTGATCTATTTTCGGGTGGATTTACCCTTTAAGAGGCCACTGACTCAGCTGATTCAGGAGCGATGTGTTTAGTGTAGAGTCCTGAAGCAGATCCTAGGAGCCACATACAGTAGGCTCATTCTGCATAACTTGTGTATGTGATACAGACCCTTTTTTATCATTTCAAAGCTTATGTAAGTGAGTTGTGTGCTGCAATTTCAGCATTTATGTCATACATGGACTACTGTTGTCTAACATGGTTACGGTAAGTAGTATTTACACATGACACACTGTAATTATGCCGGATAAAGTCAGAATAATCAAGTCCTAGTCTTGCTCAGTTAGGGGCAAGCATTATTCTTCCACATCCTCTACACAAATCAAGCCCACAAACTTGTAGTGATAAGCTCACTCCTCATTCCTTTTGTGTTGGAATAATACTGCTAACCAATCTGTACTTCAGTTTGTGGTTATTTCATTAAACACACCTTTATTCAGGTGTGTGCTCCAAACATTACATGACACAATGCAATATTAAAATGAAAAAGTTCTTAAAATTATGTTTTGACCAGCCCAGTCACGCCAAATCATGTAACAGACCAATCCATCAACTATAGGATGACAAGGCAAAACGTGACACTGACACAGAGGCATTAGGCACTTCAACAGGTTGATCTTGACACAGAGGCCCTCTACAAGAGATCGATGACCCAGGACCCACCTTCACTTATATGGTAGTTCAGTGGTCCTTGACATATGAAGTACAGAATATGGGCCCCTGAAGGTCTGAAACCCCTGGACAGTGGCTTATAAAGCATAATACTGTGCTGAATTTCATGATATTTCAACATATGCTATGTATTTTTAAACTGAAGAAACGGTCTAATCAATATAACCATACCAGCAATGGATCAAACTAGGCTTTGTGAAAGTTGGAAATTACCCCTAACTTTGTAGGTCTCCAGATTGTTTAGTTTTATAAAGCTCATTGTCAAGTCATGGTTTTCAGCCTATAACTACTGTTTTGGTTCACTCTCACCTCAGTCATACCTGTTCCCAGATGCAGCAGGCAGCTTATAAAGACTAACTGCCAGACAAGAAACAGCAGACAATGTTAGCAAATAGATGGTGAACATTGCCAGTTATTTCCCTTACAAGCTGGTGGAGCTCAAACAAAATAAAATAAAAAATAAAAAAAATACTGAGCTTTCATTTGTCAGGTGACCAGAAACATGACTCCACATTAATGTTAATGTTGCTTGGTTTCTTTTGGGTGTAGACCCATTAATAGGCAACTGTTTACTATCACGTTCACTATAACAGTTTTATAAGGTGATGATATGTCGTGTTACAATGTGTTCTGCCCGCAAGCAGCCCAAAAAAAACGATCTATTAATACTGGTTTAAAATACTTCTCATTTTGGAAGCCCTCACAAGGACCCCTGATGGTTGCAGGACCCCACTTTGGGAGCCGCTGCTGAAGGCTACCGCCGCCACAATTACCGAACTAATAATACAGTCTCGTAGGGAAACACGTTTTTCATAAAAAGCATGATTCACACGGCCCAGGTCTGCTGTGTGTATCATGCTTGTTACTCATCAAGTGGAAGGAAGATGCTCGCAGGCAGAAGCAGCAGCAGCAGCAGCAGCAGCAGCAAGGTGCTCATCTGACGCGCTGACGTCACCAAATCTTTGACAGCACTTCCTGGAGTGGCGTTTGTTGTGGGAAATAAACGCCGTGGTGCTGAACTGGGGATTCGGGCTACATTAACTGCAGAAGGAAGGCACGAACTCCCACGCTATCCCACCTCCAAGCATGTGGTCGTGGCAGCTTTCGACCGGTATCAGATAAGACAGAAGAAGTGACGGCTCAGACTGAGGAAGGACGAGTGGAAATATTCTCGGACAGCCAGCACAGCACAGCAGAGCAGAGCAGAGCCGCCGACAGCACGGAGTTGTCGCGATGTTGTAGCTAAGCCATGGACAGCAGAATAAAGTAAGACCACTGAGTTTTATGCTTATTTCCCCCATCTCTGTCGCTTCCTGATATACTACTGTCGAGCTAACGGCTTGTGTGTGCGGCTCAGGGGTTTAACGTTAACTCTGAGCTGAACGTGAAACACGGAGGAATGTTTGGCGTAATTTGAGCCATCTCCTGCAGTGGATTTAACAGCCAGGCCAGCTGGCTCGACAGCATTTGGGTCAGTCTGTTGCTCTGTCTACTAGCTGACCAGCAATTAGCAGCTCCGCTAACCGGCAGTCAGTTTCAAATACGAGGTTAACGTTACATATGGACACGACACAGAGTCCCGTGACCCAAGGTTGCCGCAATAATGTTGTCAGGAAAAAAAGAAAAACTTATCATTCTTACATAACTTACACAGTGAATCACTATAAGCTCTAGCTAACCTGCTGTTATCAACACTGTTGGCTATTTACAGTGTGGCCGTAAAGTAGGACAGGTTCACTGCATGATAATAATAAGGTACATGTAACGGAATTTAACTCTGTTGTTATGAGTGCTGATGTGAAATGCACACTTGTTGCCTGTGTAACAACAGCTGCACATCATTTCCCCTGAGTTAAAGGTGTTTTTTTCTTCTTAGGGAGAATCCAGAAAGAACATTTGATCTGGTTCTACAGGTGGCATGTCCAACATCTGAAAATGAGGGTAGGTGATGCTTTTATTTCCATTAATAAAGTACAAATATTCCTAGTCTGTTACCTTCTTGATGTAGTCAAGACAACAGCAATTTCAAGCGGAGAATTAATAGAGCTAGAGTTGAAATGGTCATTACATACCTTATTTGGACAGGTTTTCTACAGTTTTGATGGTAGACCAATCATCGCAGTCCATTAGCAGTCCATTAACAAAGAATACCTTAAATTAACTGATTTTGTCCTTGTTGATTGAATATTTTGCCTTTTTGACAATTGTCCAGACAAAATTAGATATTTAAAGACACCAAATCAGTTTTAAAAAAGTGTAATGGGCATTTTTCACTGTTTTCTCACATTTTTCGATCTGAAAGATGAATAGAAAGGAATGGACAGATATATCAATTATGGCCGTAATTGTTATTGTTAGTTATGTGCCTAAATGGACCACATTTACTTTAAGTGCTTGTAACATCTTTCAGTGCAGTTATAACGTGTAATAAAGATGATATTTGACATCGAAAAGAATTGTTACTCATGACTCTAATATCCACCAAAAACATGTTTATGTGCATTTGATTGTGTCTGTTTGTTTGCTTTGTGTTTGTAAAAATCACTTTGTTATTTGAGTGTAATTACAATAATTGTGAGGCTACGGAGCCAAGATGTCATGTAATGCTGGTGGCAGTGTTTACCAAAAGGCACTTGTACAGTATTTTAAATCAGACAGAGAGCGTCACAGAACTACAGTGCATTACTGCCTTTAGTGTTGCACAAGGAGAGCGATCATTACGTCCCTGTTGTTGTTTTGTGTGCTGCAGAGTGTACTGCAAAGGACTACAGAAGGTCAACACTGAGTTCAGCTGTAAAAATTGTTAGAGGTGTTTGCAGTCTTAAGATCTCTGTTAGTTTCGGGCATTCTTCATTAGTTTTGACTGATTTTTCCAAGTCTGCACTCTTCTCTTATTAATCCTGACCACAAGTTAACCAGTGTGGGCACTTCTCTTGTAACCGTGACCCCACAAAGATTGTTTTGGAAAGATCACGCTTGGGTCAGCAAGCTGCATTAACTGTTCTGCTGTTTGCAGTGGTCAAACATTCCAGCAGTGATGGCCAGGACAAAAAAAAAGTGTTCAGACTAGCCCAGGAAATGACTGTGGCCAATGAAGAACAACACCATATTCTACCTTTATGAATATGGGAAATACAGTAACCTATATTTCACAACAATATCCAATGTCGCCCATAAGTCAAATATCATGTAAAAACATTTTCACTGCATATTACACCAGCTGTCTTATTTTGCTCTCTCAGTTTTGACATTAAAGAGGTGTTATGTGGAGGGTTCACTCGTGCAGCTGCTGAGCTGACCAGAATAGACTGAAAGTTGTCCTTGGATGTAATTCTGATATTGGATTTTAAACCAAACTCATAAACCACTGGACTGCACTGTAATAACTGACTTCCCCCATGTATGATCCTGGGTCAGGCTCATATCCGGACTCCTGTTCCCTAGAGCACAGCTACAGAGCAATGTTTGCACACCCCTCAGGTCAAGTGGAACATACACATTCTGCACAGTCATTTGACTTAAGTGCTCTCTCCAACCTGTGCTGAGTCCTGATTGGATCCTAGAACATCCATGTTGAGGACATTGTCATGATGTATATGTATAGTGTCTGGCGGCAGAGGCTTACTTTTGTAGCAGATTGTTTTTCTTTTTAAAGAAGTTTCAGATAACTATATGAGGAATGAATCACTTCTCCGTAAATCTCATCAATTTCCTTTTCTTTGGCTTCAGCTGACGTCTGTATGAAGTAAAGTGCTTCTTGAATTGTGCTGAATGGACTTATTTTACGAGGGCCGAATGGATTGATTGTGTGTGAATACTATATAGCTATATATGTGTTAACCCCTAAAATTTGACCTGTCATATGTGTGCATTTGTCTTAATTCTGTCGTTCCCACTCTTAATATGGGCTGAAAGGGTTAACACTATGAGTCATAACAGGAGAGCTCTGGTCAGCTCTGAAACCTCCACAGTCACTCAGCACAAACTAGAGCTGTTTCTCTTACTGCCAAACTTTAGGTACTTGGCGGAAAAGCACCACTTCACATTCACACATTGTCTTCCCACTGCCTCACAGAGGCAAACAAACAATAGCTCAACCATGAGAGACTATAATTAAATTGTCATAGCAACATGGTGTCGAAAATTTGAGCATTTGGAGAAGTGGTGGAAGGTTTCAGCTTGCTCATATTTCTCATTTCTCCTCCTCACTGTTTAGGGAATACAAGCTTAATTTTAGATTGATTTTGGCTGCATTTCAGTTGTTTTGCACTCCCTCTACCAGCAATCCACTTTGCACTACTGTGCTTTACACTGGCTGAAATTGTGTCCTTTGAGTGACTGAAAGGCTTAGTGTGTGCGAGGCTTGTGCTGATGCTGCATTGCTGTTTGCCACCCTCACCACATCCTGGTCCTGCAGGTCTGAAACTAGATCCATGTGCAACAGCATGGCGTGATACTGTTATACAGGTAGTGTAAAAGAGTATTTCCCTCTGTTAATAGAAGTCTTGAGCCAAGTGCAGAAAAACCTGTCTTATAGTCGGAGGAGAAATACCTGAGCCATTTATAGATGATCACTGCTCCTGTCCCTCAGCTTCCTGTGTTTGCTGGGTTTCACACCTTCTGTGTTACCAATAAGTGTGCAAAAGACGCCCACATGTTTGCTGACAGGCCTGCAATAAACTTGTCTCATTGTTTTTATTAAGTAGTTTCATGGTGACCTTTTATACCAGTGAGCTCAGTATACATTGCTCACTCATTTAAAAAGTTAGTGCTTATCACAAATATTCAACCATGTGAGTCAACAGTTGAGAAAACCCTGTGTTAACTTACATTTTGCCAGCCAAGTCATTGCCCTTTTGCCTAGTGCTGGTGTTATTGCCAATGAAGTGCAATGCAGGAGCTGCAGCATAGCTGGCCTCTATAAACTAGTCCACAAAATAACCGCAATATGCAGTGTGATCTATCGTATGGCTGTTCAGGGGCCACACGGTGAGAGTGCCATTAGCCCAAGCGAAGAGAGCTCGATAAAGTGAGCCTAGCCTACTGCTAAATGCTGTGGAGTGATGTTGAATAAAAGTCATAAGTCACATGTCAGAATAAGAGTCTGTTGGCTGTTGCAAAACTAACTGTCAGAGATGTCAGCTAAACTACTTTTAGCCAAACAGTGGTACAGCCTCCTCTCCTGCTGTCCACCGTTACTGACTCTTCAGCTGACAGCAGTGGCAGCAGCCTGGCAGGAGAGACGGTCTGTGGTGTGCTGGAACTTTATAGAGTCCAAACTAAGAACATTTTTATTTTCTGTTGCTGTGTAAAAATCTTCTTACATCACACATGATAAAGAGAGGCATTTTAACAAGTCTTACAGGAAAAATAAATATGGTGCTATTGTAAGTTTGGAATTTAGTGGCACTGAGCTGAAAAAGAGGGAACAAATAGTCAAATTGTGCACAGTGGAATCCGATTCTGATGAGTCAGGTTCAAACTGTCCATAACTTAATATGTCCTTATGTGACAGGCTTACTTAGGCCTACATCCGAGGGCTGAATAAAGTCTTTAATTGAATTTAAATTATTAATCAGTAAATAGTTAAACAGTGTCAAGATTTTGAATCAAAAATAGCTTGACTGACGAAGTGGAAAATTGGCAGAGGAAAACACGGTTTATTCTGTGGGAGTGGTTTTACTGGTCGGAGCTTTGCTGACTTTTTATACAGCTGGGATAACTGCAGCGTGTGCACCATTAGAACCCATTATCTTAACCACTGGTGCAGACATGGTGTGACAACAGTGCCATGCGTGCAGACATGGCATAAAGTGTCGATTATCTTGAAGACTTAAGAATTTGACTCGACTCAAACTGAAATAAGCACCTGTGGCTTTTCATCCAACCAGTAATTTTTGCAAGTTCAGTTCCACTAAGCGGCACACAACCCATCCCTCACAATAAAGCTTAACCACTTGTTTTAAAATAAAATCCAGCTGACTGTTGCCAGGTGATTCGAGAAATGTAATATTTAATATGCCCAAGTATTTTATTTTTGAAAGACTGGCTCGGCCTTGTGTAGGTGCCCTGCAAATCCAGAACCAGAACAATACTTATGTTTGTTGAATTGTTTGTTTGAATAACAAGTACCAGAGTGGGAGTAAAAGTTTATTGAAGTTATTTCAATATTAAGCAAGGTTTGCTTCAAGAAAAACTGATATCATGTCAAAGGAATACCATGTTGTGTCTTATCAGCCTATAATGATTACTCAAGAGTAATTAATGGATATTGATCACACTCATATTGTGATACGCTGTCCCGCTGATGTTGTTGCTCTGTTGTACTGATCAATAGGGTGTGGTAACACTGAGATATACTGCAGAGTGCCAGCATAGGCAGTGAAAGGGAAGACTGTAAGCTCGTGAACATGTATGTTTACAACTTGAAAATGCTTTTAAAATAGGTGTTGTTTTATGATTATGTGTTTTGTTGAATAACATTGAATGTACACATAACATTGCTTACAAAAATACTCCACAGGGCACCCCGACTGAGCACTGTCGCCTAATCTATAATGTTCAGCCAACAGGGCCATTCAACTACTTTAAATGACACAAGCTTTGCTACTATACCTTTTAGCAGCCACATCAAGTCTAATTCATTGGCATCCAATTTTTGTCTTAATGTATTAAGGGAAATGCTACTTGTTTGTGTGTAGCTAAAAGCAAGCCATTTAGAGCAATTACCTCTCAGTTGTCTCAGTTTTTTCCTGTTGGACAGAATTCCACTTATTACACCCATGGGTAGGTTTAATTTTACCCGTCTTTTAGTGAGCACTTGTGGTAACATCAGAGGTAAGATGAGAAAAGTTTATCTCACAGATTTGATCTTAATTACAGTAGCATTTGAGGGTTGATGAGAGCATCGGAATTCCACAACAGAATTGTTGCTGCTGAGAAAAAGAAGAAATAAAGCTTACAGTTACAATGGTGGCAGTGTTTATATCTGGACTTGGCCCCACACTTCTAACCATGGATGTGTGGATAGATGACAGACACTGGCCCCTTTTCCTCATGCAGGTCCAGGGAGACCTGGCCTCCCTGTTCAGCCCGAGCTCAGTTCCGCGTAGCTCTGTTGGCTCAGTGCTCTGTCGATGCTCAGACTGTGAGTGAGTGTTGCCTGAGAGCGTGACTGGCATGCTAGCTACTAGCGGCCCTGGCTACATAAAGCCATATTGATGTGCTTCCAAGATGCTGCCAAAGCTAGCAGATGACACTAACGCTGCCAAGGCAGTAGGTGGGGACAGATGCTACCTGTCCTCGCCTGCTCCCTCCAGCCAGATTGTTCCCAATAACAAAGCAATAAACTTAATAGATAGCAGATCAGTTTTATAGCAACATTCATGCAGCAATTAGAGGGAGAGATTTACTAGTGGTATAGAAAAAAAAGGCAGCTTGGTTAACACTGATGCACTAGGATTATAGACTTGGGTTTGAAACATGGGGCTGGTTCTGCCTCTGGCTTACATGCTCTTCCTGCAAAGCTCACTCAGTTTAGACAAACTGCCAGTCAGATGAATTGAGATCTCTTAATTATCGGAGGGAAAAAATGTAAATGTTTTTGCATGCCTGTCAAAAGACTTGATATTCTTTACAATCTGCACCTTATTATCACCCACCAGCTTCAGCGGATACGAAAGAATTGATTATTATCTAGTTTCCACCTCATGGCTGATTATGTGGCTGTTTTTTGTCTGAGATAAGTGACAGCTTTATCATCTGCTTCAGTATCTCAAGACAGCTCCTCACTAGTGTAAGATGATGCAGCAGCAGGTTTAGCTGTTAAAATCTAAGTGCACTTCCGTAGGTTTTGGGACTCCTTCAGATATATAAGTAAAGCAAAACCAGAGAGCAAAAGTATAGAGAAGACACATTTTCACATGGCCTTGTAGCTTCACTTTGTCCAACTATGAAAAGTTACTTTTGTTCTGTCTCCTAAGAACATTTTCGCTGAGACCTGGAGGTCTCACAGTGTCGCCTACTCCCACTAGTTAGTTATCAGTCTGCTTTTCTTCTCTGCCGTTGCCCCCCCTCGAGCAGCTCTGTGATTTTCCTTTTTTTTCCCCTTTGGCTTTCACACCTTCCCATTTCCACCCTTCGCATTCGTAGAGCAAAACTCCTGTGTAGTAGAACTTTTAGAAAAGGTTGAACGTTGACATTCTGCAAAATGTCAGAATTGCTCCTTGACCCAAGCTTTGCTGGTTCCACGATCTGATTGGATTCCGACTGCGTGTTGAGTTCATGGCTCACGCTCAGACAGGAGGCCATTGGAGTACTAACAGATGCCATGGCAGCAAGGAGGGTGTTGATTGGTCATTAGAGAGGCCACACTCCTCCGCTAACACTCCTGAGAAGACCCCTGGGTCTCACACTTTGTTTATCGTAGAGCCCTTCTGCCTTTTTCTTTTGTCTCACCCATATGACTTTGCTAAATTGGCTCTTTTATACAGAATCAAATATCCCCCAAGTCTTTGTTGTCTTTTATATGTTTCCTCTGAAGCGAATAGAGGAAGTCTCTTAACTTCCCTGCTATGGTATGATAATGGCCACACTGTGAGTGAACTTTAAAAAAATCCCCTCCCACTCTATATCTATCAGTGTCTATAAGATCATGTCTGATCCTTAGTCTGACTTGACGCAACCTAACCTCTTTTTTTATTTGCATGCAGGGTGGAGGTGGTGGATATTTTGCGCTAGACATATATGTTGTTTGTTAGTTTACTGATGCTCTTTTCTTTTGTGAATGTTCCTAGTGACGTGGCATACTGAAGCATTAGACATGGTGGGTCCGTGTGTCTAAATTTCCTTGTTAATGCAATACAGTAAGCAGTACCGGTACATGACTGAAGATCAGAACCATTAAAAAAGGAGTCGGTTGCATCTGAATGGTTCAGGCTAGAAATGGAAAAGACTGTAATTTAATGCAAATAAAAGGAATAAGTAGTTTGAAGATGTGTGAATGGATGATGAGAGAAGTAAAAGTAAGAGCCAGAATTTAGATCCATGTTACCGACAATATATTTTGTAACTTGGTTTACTTTTGTGAAAGTAACATGTTCACATATTAAGACGAGATTCTTGTTTGATTTAATTAGCAATGTGAATTCAACTTTCAAGATGAAGTCTCCCTTGAATGCTTTGTTTTTCATCACAGTTGTTCCTGGGTATTGTGCAATAGATTATAACCTTAGACTTGTTTGTATTTCTACTTCAGTTTTCCTGGTGACAAAGTTGGCCAGCTAGTGTTACTGCTTTTCTCAGTGTGCTACAGCCTTGCTCTTTTGTTGGTGTCTGGAGTCATTTGTAGCTCCCTACTCGCAGGCACTCAGCCATTCAGTAACTGTGTAGTGGCCTGCTGCTAACTGGGTTTAGTTCCAGCTCTTTTCTTATTTAAAAGGATTGGAACAAGTGTTGTCCTCTCATTTCACCCTGGCCTTTTTTGCTAAAGACTGTATGGTAAAGTATGGCTTTTGGCCAGTGCAGAAGCATGACATGTGGATTGTAACACAGGTAAAAGTTACCAATAAAGTTCAAGGTCAGAAGAATAAATTCAAAAATTTTGGTGATCTTAATGGTTTGAGTGTTTATGTCTCAGGCAATAGTGATACCAGAGCAGCTGCCTGTTTCACAGAACTATTTTACAATTATCTTGTGTATCCTGTCTCTACCTGTTCCTCCTCATGCATATCAAGCTTCATAATTAATCACACATTGTTTGCACGGTCACAAAGAAGGCTTGTAGAACTCAATAATGTCATAACTTCATTTAAAAAGTGTATAGATCCCCCGGACCCAAAGAAATATGATCAAAAATGTAACAAACCCAATAATGTAATCACTTGATCAATAATGTAGGACAAATTATCCTGACTGATTTTGGGATAATGTATTCACCAATAATTTATTACCTTTTAGGTGGGTATTCAAACTAATGATAATTTTGACACATAATATAACAATGTCAGTAAGAATGCTTTTGGACATTTAAAGTGTGCAGGTGTAGAACACATATAATACTGTCAGACGTTTGTTTGTTTTTCAGGCTAACATGACACTGATTTCCTTTTTCGCTATGTAAAGTTCTGGCTTTATGAACACTTCAAAACTTACAACAGATGGCATTAGGTGCATTGTTGTGAGGCCATAATGCATCAAACTAAAACTGGGAGATGAACCCACCCATACCCATGCTGATTGGTTGTTGTGCAAAGGTTGTCTATCAGAGGAGGACAAGAGCCACAGAAAAGGATTTTTAATTGGACAAGTAGTTACATATTTTATTAAATTTTCTATCAGGTTTAAGTGCAAATTTTTGAAATGATCAGGCGTTCCTGTGTTTTTAGGTTTATCACATTATTGGGTGCTTTCAGGCACAGTTCTTTTTGCACTCCTCTCTGATTATCATGTTATGACAAACAGGCCGTACAAGGAGAATAGAGGGAGCGAACAGGTCACCGGGACTTTTCAGGTGGTGCCATGTGACCTCGCTTCATTTATGTTTTGGCAAACACACACACATGCACCCACAACCATAAGGACGGCTGGGAGTGGACTTCTCTGTTGTTTCTTCAGAGAACAGAGTATTATTGGCCAAAGCATGAAGAACTGGGGCAAAATGAGATGGGGTGGAGCAGGGAGGAGGGGAGGAAGATGGGGGAGAGGGGATGAAGGGGGTAGTGGATATGCTGATGGCAGTAGTCTATAAACAGAGAGGTGAGATAATGTGGGGGTTGCTGGCTGAGCTTTCCCACTCACAGACGCAGTACAAAAACTCCAGGGGCAAAGTGTTTTTTCTATGTGTGTGATGGCAGGTACATGTTTAAGTTTATATCACATGTTGTGCACATACGGCTGTGTGTGCGCACGTGTACGCCTGCACCGGTTTGTATGAATGTGCACGAGAAAGCGACACAGAAGCTGTGAGAGCTGCAGGAGGCTCATCTGAATTCACTAATGCTGCCAGACTGAGAGAACATGGAAAGGCTTCTAGGCACTGACGCTCACAGGCTATTTTTAGACTTCCCATTTCCACAGCGAAAAAGTGGGGAAAAGTAGGGACCTGATCAATGATTTAAACTGAGATGATTTTGATGAATGCAGAAGAATTTTCATCACATCACCCTCACTCCTCACTTGCAGCCTCCCAGCATTGTTGTCAGTCGCTTGTTTTTTCGTTTGAGCGTGCCTGTGTGCATGTGCTGTGTGACGGCGGATGAATTTATTCCCTTGCGACCACTCTCCAGTTATGCTCCAGAGAGCTGTGGGAATTTTATGTGTTTAAAAATAAAAAAACCCACAAAGCAAAGGCGAAGATAATGTCCTGCTGAGTTTAGCCTCCAAAAACAGCTAGTGTCATCTTGATGCTAAGCTCCTCATGTCAAAGGGTGACAATACATGTCCAGGAGTATATATGTTGAGTACAGCAGATGGCACAAGCTTGTACAAGCAAACACACATGCACACCCTCACAAACACACAAAACCAGTTATTGTGAGTCAAATAACAATTATTGGCTGGTTCTTATGCATGTAATACCAATGTGGCCTAGTTTAGCCCACAAATGAACAGGATTAGTGCAGCTCATGCTTTAATATAGCTTTGGTGATGTTAATCTGTCCTAGTCTAGCAAATTGGATTTCATAAAAAAGCTGTGCTCAAAAATATGTTGACTTTCATGACTGTCATGTTGAGCAGGTTTTATGGTGGCAGGATTTTAACCGGATTTGGGGTTGTCTCACTCTTTATGACTACATCAACCAGCCCACTTCTCTTGTCACATGCAATTAAGGTAGAATGATAGCCATTAAGCTTATATAGCTTTTCATATGAAAGACTCCAATCATATAAAACAAGAAACCACTTTGTCTGAGATTTTCCCACAGAAAGGGGGGACTGTTTTTGTTTAAACAAGTTTACTACAAATATGCATACAATTACTGTCTTCTGGCTTTCATAACTACATCTTATTTGTACTTTAATTTTAGCAAATAACTATTATGTAAAACAGTGAGTATTAATTTTGCAGAAGAATCTGCATGATCATCAGAATTTTAGACAAATGAAAGCAGCAGATAAAGTCAGATTGCTACAAAGGATGCCATCTCAGTGTTTGTGTTCTGGTCTCACGATGATGCTGACATTTAGACTTATGTTAAATGATCCAAAAGATGAGTGACAAAAAGACAGAAATGTTTTTTCCCTGGCAATTAAGGAAATCAACCTACTTATTGACACGATACGAGTACTGGTATTCTGACATCTCGACTGTTGTCCTTTATGTAGACCTTAATTTAGTGGTCAAGGCCAAACCCAAGTCAAGCAGAACTACTAGTTCAAGCCTACTGTCTGTGCTGTCATCTCAGCTTCTCTCCACACTATTTACATGTCAACAGCTATCCCCTCAGGCTATGTCTCTCCATTCAAGGCTGCTCCTATGTAGCCAAACACCCCACAATTATGATGAAGATGATGCCGTTTACATGCTCATAGTGGCCCTACTGGCCCTTAATTTGGTTTCTGGCCTATATTTCAAGACAGAAAATATAGGTCAGTCTTGAATGTCTGAGACCATTGTATCATTGCAAATCATGTAATTCATCCACAAGGTCTTTGTTTTCATATAGATGGACATGTACACGCACAAACACACAGTATGCACAGGCACTCACACATGCACACACCTACACACACACACACACATACACACACTCATATTTTCTTTTTTTATAATTAAATGATTTTCGATTATATCACTCCATTATAACTGATTATGAGGAGGCTGGAAGTTAGATAAACTTGTAATACCCCTTTCAGACGTTTTTGAAACTGTTACAGCACTGGAAATAGCTTGCTAGCAACCATTATCACTTGCTGCAGTACATTCATAGACAGATGAAGAGAGCAAGAACAAATAGAGCAGACATACTGTAGCTGTGACCCCCCCTTAAAAGATGTCTCAAAAACCTATTGACAGTACTTCAGTGAAACAACAACAAAAAAACAAACCAAAAATCTAGAAGTTGACTGGAAGTTCCTCGGCTTCAGCTTCAGCTCCCTTATCTCCCCCTATCAGTCCAATTTCCTGAGGCCCCCATTTGCTGCCCGTTGGCCCCCACTTTAAAGATCCTGATTGTTGTCTTGTGAGTTTGCCATTTTGTTTCGCAAAGCATTTAAAGTATTAGCAGTGTTGCTTTTGTAACATTCCCATACATAACCTGGTCCTACAAAGGTAAATAGCCTGGTCTCATTCCAGACTGAGCTGTTCTCAAGAAAGCTGCATTAAGCATAACAGAAGCCAATTAACCATCCAATACCCAGCAGGCATGTTTTAAACAGCACTGAACCAGTCAAATAATCAAAATTTTTTTTCAGGCTGTTGGTCGTATAAAACAAATAATTTGAAAATGTCATCTTGGCTGTAGGAAATAATAATAGGCAGTTTTTAATTTTCTGCTACTTTCCTGTATGCACTATAAATGTCTGCAAAAAGATACTAAAAACCTTTTCCATTATCAGCTCTAAATGGATCTGTTGTAAATTAATGGTTTAACAGTGATCTTTATAGGACAACAGCAGATCTGGGTGGATTTGTGTGTGTGGACAATGTGGATGATAAGGAAGTAAAGCTGTGACAGCACTCTGATATTATTTAATCAATGCAGGTAGAGTGTGTGTTCACCAACCCACAACAAACATGGGTTTGTTTGTGTTGAAAGAGGGTGTAGTCCTGGTGACATGTCCTAATCCGCTCCTGTCTGCTGAATCACTTCCTGGTTGTGCCCACTTTTCCAATTGCTCTGTAGTTCAGAGAAAACATGCTGATGAAGTGAAGTGCATCTATAATGTAATATGAGTACTAGGGGTGCAATCTTCAGTGGCTTTCTTTTCATCAATTTTTAACATCGACAACAATACTGACTTTTGCTTATTCATGCTTTATTCACTGTGTTAGCTTAAAGGGATAGTTTAGTGATTTGAAAATGAGGCTGTATGAAGTATTTATCATCAGTCAGTTTATTACTTAATGGTATATGGTGGTTAACAGTTTTGCAGTTTGGAAAAGTAGAAAACCTTTCGCAAATTCGGAAGGATTTGTTGTGCATGGTGTCAAATGCAAAATGTAATTATCCACAAGTAGGCCCACTGGAAATAATTAGTATCACTTTAACTGTACGCTATTTGCAATGTTTTTAATGCTTAATCTTGCTGTCAGACTGCTTTTTCCTCTCCTCTGGTGCTTCATCTTCCTAACTGAAGAACCTTTGTATTTCTATACATTGGCCAAACTGTGCTGGACACAGTATTACACCACATCATCTGCTTGGGTCAGCTCTTTGCTACAGTAATACGTTTGTCTAACATTTCATAACCCCGATTTGATAGATCGATTGTGTTAGTTGTTGTTATTGTTGTTGTTGGTATGTGTGTGTGTGTGTGTGTGTGTGTGTGTGTGTGTGTGGGTGGGGTGGGGGGTGGTGTGGGGGGGTGTAAACAGTGTTTGCCCAGCATTTTTCTGTCAGTGTTTCATCCATCAGTCCTGCAGAGCATTCAGACCCCTGTGAATGTGTTTAGGATTAGGCACTATTGTATGCTTTTAACAGATACAGATGTATTGTCATCCCCGTGGAAACACTGGCTGACTGACTGTCTGACTGAGAGCTATCTGTCTGTCAGCCTTTGCATGTGAACTTCAAATCACAGCTCGGCAGCACCAAGCATGTAGCCGCCAAAGGCAAGGCTTTACACTGTCATCAGCACCACGCAGCTGCCTCTGGGTGCTGTGCCATATGACATTAACTGAGATCGATCCTCTCCCCACCTCAAGGAGCTGCTGTGCTACGCAGTGTGTTCTCTGATGCTGCAACCGCCACCTCAAAGACAAGAAAAGGAACTCTCCCCTAAGCATGTGTAATTGAGTGACAATGACCTGATCACTAGAGTTCTCAAACTTTGTATGCTGTATATCCAAAAGCTATGTTTTTGTCAGACTTATCAGGTTGCCATTTCTGTCACATGAGACCAGACCAAAAAACATGAATGTCATGTTTACGATTATTTTACTAAGGCATGTGAAAGAATTCAGCCACAGTCAATATTCCTTGGCCAGCCAAGTAAACTTACCTGTAAAGTAAGTTAAACTCTTGCTACATGTTATAGTCATGTGTTTTTATGCTTATTAGCTTAATAATAGAGTTATAACTTGGTATGCTGCTTATATAGATGTTGGTTTTTGGCCGAGGCAGATGGTTGGACCATATGGAGGGGAGTATGTGATTATATGAGGAAATGCTGGTTTTTAAGCCAACCTGCCAACAACCAGGCATGGCGTCATCACCATTAACTTGCTGTTGTTGCTTTTGGAACCAAAACTCTGCAATCCAGCCTTCTTTTCCTCATCTATGTGGAAATAAATATATGGGTCATATCTTAGATTTTCCAGGTTATATCTCAGATTTTAGGGCACATGGCTGCTATAAAGTAAGCACTTCATTTTATCATCCTGCTGCATACAGCGTTGAAAGAGTTGGAGAGTCAACTGTCTGGGGAGATACTGGTTTGTTTTTCTTAGCTGAGGAGGGTAACCCACCCCCAACAAACACACTGTCTGTGTGTTGTGCTGAAAATGCAGTCATGCGGAGCCAGTGTTTGACATAATGTTGGACCAGTATGGAATCTGACTCGGAATATCAGCGCTGATATGTGGTGATACACAGAGGCTGTCACAAAGGTTGCATCCATATGCTGTGCCACTCATTCGTGAAGCTGTGAAATTGGGTTGCATCCCAACTAGCCTGGAGACAGTATCGCTTTCACTTCTCTCTCTCCGTCTCTCTCTCCACCTCTCCGCTCCCTCTCTCGCTCAGCGCATCCTGCTGAAGCATTTTTCTGGGAAGACGGAACAACTAATGTGGCATTAATAGGGTCACATCATCTCCATGCAACTCTTTTCTTTCTTCTTTTTCCAGTGGCTGAGGCTGTTGTTTATCTTTTTTTCAGATGAAGGTGTAGAAATGGCTTAGAAATCCCCCAGGCCAGCATCTCTCACATGTGAAGCCCGCTAGTTGATGTTTTTGGCTGGTAAAGCGGGCTCTACCTTAGCGGTTGTTTTCTCTTTTTTTTAAATTCAAATTTCAAGCATTGGAATTAAAATGTATTTCTTTTTTGCAAATTTTGACCTATTTCTAGATTTATTCTAGAACAGCATGATGATGCATTTGCTGGTAAATTTTACAAGAAAAGACATACCCTTTGGAGCATTTGGTATCGGCGCATGCTGTCATAGTTTACTTAAAGATACCAGTTTCAAACACAAATGCATTCCTATTGAATCTAGGTAGTTTTTGACTAACCTCATGTGTTAACTCCTTCTTAGTCCTCAATCCTCACTTGTAACAACTGAGTGTGACCAATCAGTTTTAGTAAACTTAAGGACCATATCATCTTTAATAAGTTTCTCTTTTTTGAAAACCTCTGCTCACTAAATCAGCATGAAATGTAATGCCATTTGCTGCAGTCTAAGACTTGATAGGCAAAAGGGGGAAAAAATGTTTTAAACGTCTCTGAGTGTGTTTTTCTTTCTGCTGGCCTTTGAAAGATGCCAGTTAATCTGCTTACTCTTTTAATTGTGAGTGTAGGGGTTGGGCCTCCTCCCGGCCAGAATAAGGCTACTGATCCAGAAGTAAAACGATGACCACCACAGTTATTCCTTCCTTTAGGTTGTGCAACCCCCCTAGTCTTCTTCAGCCACCCTGCACCTCCTCCTCCTCCACCGTACCCTCCCTCTGAGGGAAGAAAGCTCCTTGTTCTGACAATAGACATTTTTTGCCATATGTTGGCTTGACATCTTCATCAGGTTCACAGCAGGTTACCTTAGTTAACTTTCACTCCACTGCCTGATGGGATTTTCTCTCTCTGTTTCTCCAATCGGCCCAGGCTCAAAGTCTAGACGGCCTCCAAGGCAGGGTCCTTCCAGCCCTGTGCCCACAATGGCGGTATTGTGGATGCTTAGTAGCGGTAGCTTCCTCCCGTTACAGCGAACAGGCTAGTGCTAAAACAATGCTTTTGTCCGAGGGCATACAAGGGGGGCCTAATCCACTACATACTGTGAAATAAATCTCTCTCAAAGATGAGAGAGCGAGCGAGAGAAACGGAGTGAATGAAATCATTGCCAAGGAGGTTAGAGTGCAGCAGTTTAACCCCTGGCCAAGAAAGAGGGAGGAGAGGAGGCAAAGGGAGCGAGAGAAAGGAGGAACAAGGAGAGGCAGGCGCTACATCCCTTCATCTCCGGAGCACGGATGGAGGAGAGGGGCTGCCGGTGGCTTTCACAGCCTCTCTTCTCACCAGAGGAGCTGCTGTTCACCATATGGGATTTGGCCTCTCTTAACAAACAGGCCCCCTATTCACTCACAACACACATTCAGTCGTTCATGGAATAAGGTGAAAAAAGTGCATTTTTTATGCCTTAGAACATTGGATGGCCATGAGGGCTCTAAGTCTGTTTGATTCACATAGTATAGAGAATTATAAACTAGAAGCTTTCATCTAAATGTGTATTCACCCTGGATTTAGGGTTAGGTCTTTTTGTATTTTACTGGAATCTCTCTCAGTCTTAAAGCCAGAACCGTGCATTCAGGCCACTGTTATTGAGCTGCCAAGGTGATGCTATAGAAACACAAACACAGGCCTCTTCCCTGTGTGTGTTTTATTTTTATTATATTAGTCTCCCAGTTGTTTGCAAATGTTATAGTTACAAATGCATTGTGTCATTCAGAAAAAGTAAGTTGGTTGTTACTTTTGTAGTTTAATGACAAAATGGTTAGAGTTGAATAGTGCAGCGCTGGGCAGTGTGAGGTTCCTGACACACTAGTGTTATGTGCCAACTTTTTCTTGCAGCCAGCAGCATTAGGGCAGCATTAGGAATGACATCCTCTGCCAACAGCTTCATTTCAGCCTACTTGGAAATCCCAAGAAGCAAAGATGTATGCCAACATGAAGATGCCAGCATTTTTCATTTTTAGCCTACTTGTGAGTGCCAATAGGAAAGGATTTATGAAGGGAATAGAGGAAATAAGAGATGAGGGGTAGGCCTATTTTCACTGCACATACATCTTGCTAATTTATTCTGTTTAATCCCATCAAGTTTAATGATCCACCTGAGGAGTTAGGTATGAAGTAGTGTCGGTTGAGAGAGGCTGTGGTCTCCCTCCCACTCTTAAGCGATCCATCCGTTTTTCCTTCACCTCATCCTTCCTTCTCCCACTCCTTCCCTGTTGCCCCGCTCTCAGTTCCCAGCACCCTTCACCTATTAACCCTTCTCTCTCCTCGCTCACTCTCCTCATCCGACTGTTTAAGACAGGCGTCTCAGGACTAGCCAAAACATTGATTTTCGACCATCTCCACCCCCACCCCCCATGTTGCCCCTGTTGTGGCTGCTGGAGATCAGCCACGCTCGAAGCCCTCGGAGATCAATAAGCATGCTACTGTTAAAGTAAATATTCACTCCTGAGCTTGCTGTCTATTTGCAAACACACAGAGCACCATTTTGGCATAGACACACATTTACTTTGCAAGCAGTGACCAGTGGTCACTCCTTGAGCTTGTTGCCACATTTTTCCAGCTCCATTTCCTGGGGTGTGAATGGAGGAATCTAACTTTGGATAGGTGATTTCAATTCAATTCTCACCCACTGGATCTGTTTACGCTTCAACGGGGGTGAAATATGCTATAGGTTGTTTTCCCCTTGTCACTCTAGCTGCCACTGGTGTCACACCCGATGAGCTGTTTTTATATTTTTGCAACAGCTCTTTGTAGATTTTGTCAACTGTAGGAAATACAATAAACACATTTTGAATTTTTCCTGCATTTTTGGCTTAAATGGAGACGAAGGTGACGGAGAGGTTGATGTCAGACAAATCAGTGCATGATGGGGGACGGCCCAACCGAACATGGATTGCAGAAGATATGCGTGGACAGGTAACAGGCAGTAAAGGCAGGTGTAAGAAAGAGCAGGAAGTGGTTGATTAATCTTAACAATAATTAATCCAGTCAAATGGCAGTAGCTAAAGGGCATTTATTGCACGGGCAATTGTTAAACAGAGCAAGGCATGCCTTTTTTTTTTTTTTTTTGCTGCCATGTGAAAGATTGCATTTGGGGGCTTACAATGGAATAAACTGTGTGTGTTTATATGCTCATTGCCTATGCCAAGGCTGGTGTCCTCCAGAACCCCTTTGTCTCTAAGTTTGTCATATTATATTGTAAGTGACAGATACCATTGTCTCTTGCATGCAGAGAATGTTTTATGACCTTGTGATTTGGCCAAAATATTCCTACAATGTTCTAGAAAAATCCACAGCCTGTGTTTTGAAAATGCCCAAAAAGTCCAAATCCACAGAGACTGAAGACATGACTGTATTAACTGTGGGCGTATGGCTGACCAGAATCGCGCCTTGCAAATAGAGTAATAAAAAATTTTGATGACAGTTAAATGGAGAAAATTACGATCATGTCATTTGCACCTCGAGTATTTTTTATGTACTGACAATGAAAACTCGGTCGAGACACATTTTCTTGCATATTTTACAATAGAGTTTGGTATTTCGTTATTCAGAAATGAATTGTTGCGTTTTTTTGGTCAGTATCTTAACGATCTAGTGTGTGTGTGTGTGTGTGTGTGTGTGTGTGTGTGTGGGTGGGTGGGTGTGTGTG
>JAPZDY010000021.1:9916139-9932807 GCA_029783645.1 Ctenochaetus hawaiiensis
TGACACATACACACACACACACACACACACATATATATATATATATATATATATATATATATATATATGTATATATATGAGAGAGCATATATACCTGTCAGGTGTTGGCAAGTGCTTGAAGAGGCCAAGAGATCAATCTGCCACCTTCAACACCTCCTGGAGAAGAAGTCTGGTAACATGGGACCGTTGTTAACCAAAATAACCTCCCTTAACACAGACACTCTGCAGCGGAGGGGTCAGTGGGAACTGAAACTTGTGGAGAGGATTAAAAAAAAAAAAAAACAGTAAGACAAAACTCCCTCTTCTCCCATCTCCCTTTCCAATTGGCCTGGGCAGAGTGAGCAAGAATGTGAAAATGTAACGCCCTCGTGTCAATTTGAAAGTGCACCTCATCGGCTCATGTGCACCTCCACCTCTCTCCATCACCCCCTTCTGCACCTTCCCCCCTCTCAAGCAGCTCTGTTGCTTTGGTCCAGCTTTGAAGGCCGTTCTTATTACTGGCACAGAGCGCAGGTCAGAATGGCAAGCCAGCAGCATACTATTAAAGCCTAATGAAAGAAATCTCTGCAGGGTCTGCGGTCTGCAGCGGCCAGAAGAGGCTGTGCCTTTGCCCATTGTTCTTCTGCTCTTCTCCTCACTATTCTGTACATTTTTTTTTCCTACAGAATTGTGCCTCCATCTCCATCTCTAAATCTGACTCCTTCGCTGTCTCCCGTGTCACTGTCTTTGTCTCTCTGGCATTTTCCGTCTTCTCCTTTGTCTCGTTTTCTCTCTCTTACCCTTTATTTTAAGTTTCACTCTAACTGTCTGCATCAAATTAAATTTTCATTCCTATAAATTTGTTCAGATACCTAAAAAAAAAACCCAAATAACTGTTTGCGCTCATAATTAAGAAAAAACTTGAGTGTCTCTCATGATTACTGTTGATATTTCTTGTTGTTAAATATGATACAATGACAGGTATTTTTTCACAAAGACATAAATAATAATATAATAAAATAATATTTACTCACTTTTTTTTCCAACATGTGGTCCAAGTTGATCATCATATGATCATCTATACAGGAATCACTCTAATATTAATTGAAGAAAATGAATTTGAAGCATTTAACACCAACAGAGAGGCATCTCTGTGCATGCCCCCTCAGTGGGAGGATCAGAGGTCAGGGTCACCTACAGAAGTCTGATCCAGTTTACTGTGCAGATCAGAGACATATCCCCTCTCTGAACACTCTGTCTCTGTGAACTGCAGTAAGGATGCTTGGCATTTATAGCAAAAGTAGTTATCACTGGACTGAAATTAACATGTTGCTTTCTAATTTCTGACATTGTGTCTGAAAACAAATTTACTTTATGCAGTTAAGATTTGGCACCATGCCTCTCTGTTGTTAAGCTGTTCTTAACTGTATTCCTGTAATCATTACCAAACCGGCATTTTTTCTTGGCAAACATTATGAGAACAAGTTGCTTATATAGATTGTTTGATACTTGTTAAGTATTGGATTAATATGCTGTAGTAAATAACATGACAGTACATCAATATCTTGTACCTTTTCTTTATATATTGGTTAAACTTTTATAATTTCACAAAGAGAAATATGATTTAGCCACTTGTTTTGTTTGACTAGAGACACAAAAACTTATCATATCATAACCAATACTACCTTTCTTTCAAATGTAAAATGTTAATGTATTTTTTAAATGTTTTAAAGTTCTCTTAAGGCATTTTACATTTACATTTTTACTAGTTAATCCCCTCTCTTTCACTTTTTTTGTTTTTATATCTTTGCCTCTGTTTCTTTAAGTCTTTTTCCCTGGCTTTCTTTCTCATTATAGGCTCACATCCAGTAACCGTACAGTATGTGGTTCGGTTTTGAAATCACTGAAGACACAGGAAGTTGTTCAGGAAGTTTGTTGTTTATAGTATGTTAGATCCCAGCTTAACCCACTCCCTTTTCTAAGTAAAAGTACTGATAATAATCAGTACATCAGCTATGTGCAGCCAAAAATGTTCATGAGTCATTTGTTTGCAACTTTTTAATAATTTGAAACCTGGTTTTTATCCACCCGTCTGCTCAATCAAGGTTTCATACAATCATAAATTTTTATTTCTGCATTATTTATTTTTTCCCCCATCTCTCTCTAAAACCAAGGCTCAGCTGTCCTTGTGCCTTTACACATTGCAAATGAATGCATATCCATGCAAATTCTTAAAAAAAGAAAGACTGAGAATTTGAATATTTTGCTTAAAGCTGCACCCAGGTCGACCCTGCCATTCGGCATTTGAAAGCAGTGTGTCTGTTTGAATACTGAGGATCTCTCTTTGTCATGTTCGCCAGAGGGGCTGGGTGAGCGAACCAGCACCGGCAGAATGGGCAGAGATCGGCTGGGTAGCTGCACACAGACAGACTAATTGGGAAAAGGGGGGCGAGAGGGGGGACAAGGGGTGTTGGTAAGGGTGAGGAAAAGGTGGGGTATGCAGGAAGGGGGGAATCCAAGATGACGACAGGGGGTTTGGGAGGGAGGTGAAAGAGGATGAAGAGTGGGGGATGGAGGGAACGAGGGAGAAGGGAAGGAAGAGAGAAGGTGATGAAGAGGGCACGAGAGCGTGCGGGAGGAAGGGGTGAAGGAAGGGTGAGTAGAGACACTGTGGTTTCCAGCTCTGATGTGTTAGTAGCCCTGCTGACTATGTCATTATACTGTGGAAGCGCAGGCTGGATAACCAGGGTCCCTGCCTGCTACAAACCACTGTAGCCTTTAAACTCCATTATACTTCCTGTTTGACATGTATGAGACAGATAGCTTTGAACAAACTGATTTTCTTGCAAACACATTCAAAGAAGAACTTGTCTCTGTCAAGTTTTACCTCATAGTTTTAAGGCACACTTTTAATTCCAACACAGCTGCTAGAGAATACACTGTATAGTTTTACCAAAAACTGCAAAAAAACAACAACAACAACAAAAACATTCTTATAGAAAAAAATAATAATGTATTTATTAGGTCAAGTGCCAGTTCACAGTGACAGAATTGGAAAATGGAGTTGTCCTTATATTGGCTCCATGGATGCATAAAGGAGAGCTGAAAACAGAGTGTTTATTTGTTGCTTAGTAGCGCATGAAACTAAAAAAGTTTTTCCTATAAATAAAGAACCAGAATCTTCCACACAGCTTCCCTATTGTGGAGTCCATCGAGCAGAAGCACAACAGACTTCCGGCTAGCCAGCCAACAACAAGTTTCCTCTTAAAAAAGGATTTTGTGGGGGTTTTGATTTGGGGTTGTTTTACAGCTGCTACATACACAACTTAGTTAAAGAGAAAAATTTTGGAGACCCCAGTGCATCATGTGATGGAATTACACAGTTTGGCCACTTTTGAAAATTCATCCCATAGGTTTTTGCGAGAGTTGTGAGCATGAACCAGCTGATTTGTTTGGAGATGCTAGTTTTCTCTCTGGTTTTCATGTGTATTCTGTGGTCCTCCAAAATGGCCTCCATGGGACGTTTACATTAATGGGTAACTTGAACATGATGTTGTAAGTTATCTGCAAATACATAGGTATAACCTGACAGCCCATGTTATGTCATTTTATCAGACTTTGTTCTTCCTGCATATCATAAATAAAAGCTTGATGATAGTAGTTGGAGTTTTATTTGATAGGAGTTAAATTGTTTACATTTTTTCAGTGACCATATTTCAGTGAAGAATGTGATTCTCCAAATTTTAGCCCAAAGGACACCAATTTAAATTATGAGTGAATTTGTAATGCTCTGGGTTTACACAGAATCTTTTAATGCAGTGTCAATAGTAACAACACACAGACTGTGTGCAAGAGCCACATCATGGCTTAAGAGGGTTTGTTACCTTGCAGTCAGAGCAAAATAAGCCAGAGCTGCTTTGATTCCCAAGCTCTTTGAGGACTGTGACACATTAGCTGTCCATGTGTGACACACTGCTCCAAGACTAAGCAGAATTCACACTTGTTTCCTCATGGAGATGTGTAGATATGCAGCATATCGTGCTGTTTTAGGTGCTGGAACATGTTTTTACTTCCTTCCCAGCCTTAATTGATTTGTATTCACTTCCATGTGGGATAAAAACTCATCTTACAAAAACTTAACTTGAGTTAAGTAATCCATCACAGTGAACATCTTGCCTGCATTATTTTGAGTTATGTTATTTTTGTGTGGTAATGCAGTGCAGGCTTTTCAAATCAGTCTGCACTTACAATTGCTTTACCAGGAAATAATAAATTAACTTTGACAAAAATATAAAAGAGGGCACAATGTGCACTGTGATGGATCTAAAACAGTTCGGCGTGCTTTGAAAACAGCTGACAGTAATGTAAAGTGCATATGAATTGTGGTAATTGGCTAACACATGCAAAAACACTGATATAGCCCTTTAAAAGTCTGCTTTTAATATGGGCATACCAGTGGTACATTTACAAATTTGCCTGCCACCAGCCTCCATTCTGCCTAAAACTACACCCTGTATGGAGGGCTCCGGGGGCCTGGCTGCACTGAACTGGGTTGAGTTACAACGGGTAGCTAGCTAGATTGATCTGGCTGCAATAGTCAGGGGAATAAAAAGCAGGGCAGGGGCTTAAAGTCTGAGTCCCCCCGGGGAGGATGCATGGAGAGAGGGCCATGAACCGAGCTGCTTCTCCCTCCCTCCCGCCTTTTCTTCCTTTCTCCTTCTGCTGTTGTGTCCATCCATCGAATACCTTTTCCGTCTCTCCTTCTTTATGACATTTACTCTTGTCAGTCTCTCTCTTCCTGTACTGTCTTTCTCTCCTTTTTTTTCCTTTTTTTCCCTCATAGTTTGAGTTTTTTTTTCAGCATTTGCCCTTTCTACTCTATCTCCATTCCTCACCGTCTTGCATCCATTTGCAAGCATGTGGGAAAAATGAATTTTGCTCATGAAGTTCACACCCAAAATGAAACACTATGACTGATGCCGAGTTTAGAATGTAATCCATTTATAAAAGACACTTAAAAAAACTAGTTAACAACATTTTGTCACTCGCTGTGATCGTACAAGCTGGTTTTCCCCTTTTTAAGTGATTATGAATGGCCGAGAGAGGAAGTGCATACATATTTCTCTGAGAGACAGTCAAGCCAAGCCCACAGAGATCTCTCATGTCAAATCCCCCAGGTACCGGCTGTATGTCTCCACCATTTATTACTTAACCCACCACAGTTACTTAAAAATAAATCAGGGTAGAGCAGGAATAAAAGTGAAATTTAGGCCTATTTTTAAGAGTAAAAAGGCAACACTGGCGCCCTGTGCTGCAAAGTTTGTTGCTCTTCCCTGTCGTCCCGTGCTATTCTGCAGGGGCACGGTGCAAAGCTGCACAGTGCTGCCGTGTGCTGTTGTACTGTTGTGGTGCAGTGATAGCACGAATGTCCGCTGGGGGAACCCAGAGTATTCTGTCTCACTGAGTGATACCCCTGTCTCCACTCACGATAAACAGCACACGCACACACACACACTCACACACGCACACGTGGAGACATACACTACTGTCTGCCAAGCCCAGCCTAGCAGCATACCCAC
The DNA here is from genome assembly GCA_029783645.1 of Ctenochaetus hawaiiensis. Lineage (NCBI taxonomy): Eukaryota > Metazoa > Chordata > Actinopteri > Acanthuriformes > Acanthuridae > Ctenochaetus > Ctenochaetus hawaiiensis. The sequence continues at coordinate 9,921,698 of JAPZDY010000021.1, forward strand.
CCCATCCCACACCCACCCCCTTCACAAAGCTGCAAATATATTAGCTGCCTATTTTTCTTTTGTCTTGGGAAAATGGCAAGCAGGGGGAGTATGTGGATGTGTGTTTGTGTGTGTGTGTGTGTGTGTGTGTGTGTTGTGGGGGGCTTACTGTATGAAGAAACTGGAGAAGAACATCCTCCTTTGTGCCATTCCCGTTCAGATATCCCAGTGGTATAGGGCCCAGTCATGGAGGGAGGGAAGTGGAAAGAGAGTTAAGGATTTGAAGGAGAGTTATCAGTGATACAGGTATGATGCTGGAACCAGAAAACAGACTAACAGATGAGGAAAAGAAAGATTAGGAGTCACGTATCGCATACAAGCAGTCTGTTTAGTGCTGGAATGGGAACACTGTTGAGGACAGCATGTGGGGTCGATTCTATAGAGCTGACCAAAAAAACATTTTTTTTTACCATTTCTGCTATTTTTATGTAGCCTTGCGGACAATTTTGGTATTATACATCCTGTTTTTAGATGCATTTATTTTTTAAATGCTTTTAGATTTAGGTCTCTGAGCTTTTCACATGAAACTACCAAAAAAAATGTCTGTTGTTTTAAGCTTGAGGCAAAAGTCTTAGAGAGGGGTATGTTAAAACCTTTACCAGGGGTTTTGATCAAAACATTTGCAGGAAATAGCTAGGTTATGTTTTTTTCTTTTTTTTTTTTAAGAAATTTCCCTCTATAGTTTAACATCACATTTATTGATTACGTAAGCAGGCTCTATCCCATCATCAGAAAGACAAGCTGTTGTTATTTTAATAAAAATGTAATAGACCAATGTGTCTGTTAAAAGTTTACTGACAGGAAGTTCATATGCAACAACTTTAATAGTTATTAATTGCCATTTTTCAAGTATATGTATACATATATATGTGTGTGTGTAATATATCTGCTGTTTGTATTTTATCTTGTACAAACATACAAACACATCAGTGGTCCTTCTTGAGATGAGAGTCTCTTCAGCCCCTAGACTGTCTCTCAAACACAGACAACTGATGTGGGCGGGGCTGTGACAACTCTCAAATCTGGCAAGTCAAATGTTTTTATTTGCAGGGAAAGCAAGTGCCTGTGTGTGTGCGTCTGTGTGTGTACATGTGTGTGTGTGTTTGGGTTTGTGTGCCATATGTAATGTGGCAGGGAGGGCTCTCTGGAACATATTGGTGTGCGTACATAGTGGTTAATAATAGTAGCAAGCGCATACAGCGATGGCAGCTCTGATGTGTGTGACAGTTTTACAGCTGCACACGCCAAGACACAGTCATACGTACACACACACACACACACACACACACACACACACACACATACACATACACATACACTCCCACGGCAGACAGAGACCTCCTCTGCCACAGAGCCCTCCGTCTTTGTTGAGTTCTCAATTTTATCACAGATCCTGATAAGTAAAAACAACCACTTCCCATCTACCCCACCTTGCCTCTCCGCCCCTCCCAAATGCTCCATATGTGGGCACATGCACACATACAAACATATAGCCAAGTCAAACTCTGCCACCCACCTACACACACACAAACACACACAAAAAGATACAAATGTTCATACTTAGCCACCCTCTCGCACTGAATGCACAAAGTCCTTGAAGCAGGCAGGCGCTCTCATGCATCATACACTCAAATGCGCAAGTACACATCACACACACACACATAACACACACATATTCTTATCCATCCTTCTGTCATGGCTCATTGTTGCTGTTGCCTGCTTGTCTGTGGTGAAGGTTGTGTTGTGCTGGGGTGGCAGCTTTATTGGATGAAGTTTGATAAGGAGGGGCAGCGAGGGGAGGGGGATCAGTGACTGCTCCCTGCGGCGAGGTCTTATAGACAGTATGCAGCAGCAACAGAAGACACCCAACCTGTCGTCCAGATCAGTCTCTGGGGGGAGGGCAGAGAGAGAGAGGGAGAGGGAGAGAGGGGTAGACTGAGAGACAGCGAGGCAGCAGCATCACTGTCAGCTCGGACATCACAAATCAGAACGAAGAGACAGACCTTGGGCTCAGTGGCCGAGCTTGGCAGGCAAACCAAGAGAAAGAGGAAGGGAGGCCAGAGCAGAGCAGAAGCCACCCAGTCTCCAGGATTAGTCTGTGAGGTTGGCAGAGACTGGCCAGTACTGAGAGAGAGGTAACTAAAAAGACAGACGGCAAAAAAAGGACCTGGTGCCTGGCGCCGACTCTGGGCCAGGTTAGCAGCCAGAGAGACGAGGACGCAGAGCGACAGACAGAGCGGGAACCCGGCACTTTGTTGCTGTGTGGCTGGTCTGGAGTGGCTCACCCATATGGTGCTCCGCTCTGTTCCTGCTCCCTGTCTAAATCCATATGCTGCCTGTGGAAAGGTGCCCCCCCTCCACTTCCCTCCCCTCCCCTCCCCTCCCCTCCCACCTCACTTCAAGAGCATGCAGACCCTCACCCTCCTCACACTCCCCCAACCCACAAGGGAGGTGTTGGGAGGTAAAGCCCTGAAGGCTTGTACCCCCCTCCTACCTCTTAACCCCTCAGAGCTGCTTAGCCCATTGTCACTACAATCTGCCACCATAGCCTCGGTGTTGTGCATCCCCTCTCTCCTTCTCTCGCTTTCTTTCTCTCTCTTCCTTCATCTTTCCATCTCCCTTTGGCACCCAATAATCGATGAACTTATTAACTGCTAATTATTCAAGCTGAGGATCGAGGATCCATCCCTATTCTTGAACAAAAAGGGAACGTTTCCATTCTGTTCTGCCAAATGAAGTGGGTTTATATTGCCCATTCATTTGGATTAAGTGCATTTAAGCTGCAGTGTTTGGGATGTGAAGACTGTGTCAGATTGCTATCAGCAGCATTTAACATTAATCCTCGTTTTGTTGAGCCAGTTGATAACAACTGCTTAGTGGAGGTCCAAGAGAGAGAAATATTTATATTGAAATACACAGTTCTTATTTATTTTCCCTGTGATGTGTGTTCCTCTAAAAATGTGTGTGTTTGTCTCTCTGTTCTGTTTTTTTAGGAGGTCCTTCAGACGATACCAAAGTTCTGCTTTCCCTTTGACGTGGAAAGGTACAATTCCTCTCTGCTGCCCTGTTCTTTAGTACTGCAACTCACTCTCACCTCCTTCACATACAGTAACACACACACACACAAACACGTTTTTATCTCTTTACACGTTGCCTTTCTGATGAAATTTAATTATAGAATGTGGCCTGCACGTCTTGAAAAAACTTGTGATTTGAAGCTATATTAAGTCGACTAGTAGTCAAGTCGACTACCTATGAGGTGCCTCATTAACATAATGCATTACCCAGCCTCCAACCCTCAGCTTAACCGCTGAAGCTACACGTCCAACCATAACCTAAACCTTTTTCTAACCGAACCCTTAAAGCCAAGTCTAAACTCTCAAACAAGATTTTGAAGGTCTGCTCAAATGGGAGGACTGTCCACAAAGCCTCACTTCCCAAAATACGTCCTCTCTCCAGAGGTCTGAAACTTAGATTAGTTCTCTCAAAGGTAGATGTACAAGTACTAACACACACACACACACACACACACACAAACACACACACGCTCACAAATATGTACGCATAGCTGTCTCCCTCCACTTACAGGGACAAAAAAGGAAATGAAATGACGTGTTTTTTGTATATCAGGCATTCATGTTATGGTTAAATTACCTTCAGTCTTAGTCAGTCACATGATGTTAAACAAACTAAATGTAGTAGTGTGTGACACGTAGCCGTTCTGATACTAACCCCAACAAATGTGACATTTCCTGCATAAAGTCTGTTCTGCTTGTACCCGCAAAGAACGAGGCTGTGAGCAAAAATAATCCCCACAAATGTAACGCTGTGATGGTGAGGCTTCATGATAATGATAACAACAACTGATGAGGTCGCCAGTCGTGTGCCCACTTGATGTGTTGTGCACAGTAGCATGTTTATGAGAGTGTGTGTGTGTAAGCGTCCTGAGTTTAAGGACGTGAGTTTTTTTGCACATCATATAGGTCTGATCAGGCCGGCAGCTCTCTGAAGAGCACCGGCCTCTTATTTTCAGTATGGAACATGACATGTTAAAATTCCCATTGTAAAGATAGAGAAAGGGAGAAAGACAGGGTTGAGGGGGGGGCTCAGTCTTCTACTGAAGCTGAGCTGCTGCCATCTAGTGGTGTATGAAGGTACAGAGCTTGTCAGATATTTACCTTGGGGTTTGAAAAGCTTTATACAGTTTTTTACGCAGCCACAGCAGAAATATGTGACATCAGATCTGGACCTTGACTAAAGATTTAGCTCACGGTGACTTAATCTGATAATAATTTTGTTTCTGATCCAGCTGGACCAAATTGTGTTTTGCTGTGTTGTAATTTAAACTTACAAGATTTCATAGTTTAACTGCGCCCTCTTGTACTCAGTTGAGTTTTAAGTGGTTTTGTGTTTTGTGTCCTGCCACAGGGTTTCCCACAATCAGGTGGGGCAGAACTTTACCTTTGTGCTGACAGATATTGACAGCAAACAGAGGTTTGGTTTCTGTCGACTCACTCAAGGCTGCCGAGTCTGCATATGTCTGCTCAGGTAAAACACACACACACACACACACACACACACAGCTCACTAAATGCTGTAATGCTTCTTTGTAAACAAAATAAATACTCCAGATTACTTTTATTTCTATTGTATTCTTCATTTGAAATCATGTTGGCTGAAGAACAGACTCTTATTGCAGTCTTGGCATCATATATTTTATATATTTTTTTTAAGAATTAAAAAATCCAGCGTTCAGAAATTTAACTAATGTCAGAGAGAGGAGTAAAAGTGCTAAAAGTAAAACTACACTTCACAAGTCCAAACATGTTCACATTTTACTTTCTGAGTCAGAATCAAGAGGATGTGAGGAACAAGACTTGTTCAGTCACCAGTGTCTTTATTTACTAGTTCAAATAACCAAGACTTAGTCTGTTCTGTCCTTTTTCAAATTATCTATGGATCATTCTCAAAAGTGTTTTTGTAAATATCTATATTTATTTCTCAAGTGTGATGAAAAAAATTAATTTACCAGATCTTACAAGTGAACACAGATTTTTGAGACAACATTTCCATTCATTCTCACACTTCACACTGAGCTGCACTATGCCAGAATAACAAATTTATATTCTCATCTGCCCACACAAATATGTTAGTGATGTGCCTATAATTATCCAAAAGTTTAGCAGGTTTTGATATTTCACAGGTGGATTTATTCTATCACTGCGTACATAAATGAGGACACCAAACCCAGGAAATTGCATTTTCTTCGCATAATTACTTTCCAACAAAGGCTATTATCATTTAATTCCCATGTAATTGCATGTTGACACAATGTTTTTACAGATGTAATTACCTTATCATTACAAAGTAGAAGCACTCGGGTGCTAATCTCTGTAGACATGCTTGTGCACTTTAGAATTAACTGAGAAAAATGTACAAAATAATTCTGTTTTTAATTTATGTATCAAGCTTTTCAGCAAACAAAACTGAAAAAGGGACACAAAGCCTTTTCTTTTTTCTCTGTTAGTGTAAAGCAGTATTCCTCTTAGTGCTGCTTTCGCCGCCTGTAGGTGTGTGTGTTTGTGTGTGTGTGTGTGTGTGTGTGTGTGTGTGTGGGTGGGTGTGTTTGGCTGTTGATGGACAGTCGCGGGTTTGTCACTGCCCTGATGAGCTGCTGTGAAGAACAGTGTCCCTCCTCCTCACACCACCCACCCTTCCCGGCCAGCTTCCATGGCCTTTGTTTTTCTTTTCTCTCTCTCCCTCTCTTCCTCTCTCTCTCTCTCTCTCTCTCTCCCTCTCTCCCTCTCTCTCTCTCTCTCTCTCTCTCTCTCTCGCTCTCGCTCTCTCTCTCTCTCTGTCTCTGTCTCTCTCTCCTCGTTATTCGGCTACTGCCACGGTGCGACAGCAAAGACGCTTGGCCCATAATTATGCATGAAGCTTCGCTGCCAATTAGCAGAGGTTCCACTGTCCCTCTCGCTGAGTTAGACATGCTAATTCATTTGACATATGATGTATAAAATTCATTATGCATTCTGAGTAGTTTGCATGGCTTGCTTCGTTTATAATAAAATAACGTATAGAAAGTTTTTTTTTTTTTTTTTGCTAATTTGAAACTGTTTGTGTGCTCCCTAGTTTGTTTCTTCTTTTTTTGTCCTGATTTTTTTTCCTTTTCTCATCCTTAAGAAGCCCCACTGTGGTGAGAACACATGAGTAAAAAAAAAAATTTAGAGTGTAAAAAATCATTTTAGATATCTCATCGAAGAAATTTAGGTTCTTGCATTCAAGTTCATTGGTCAAGCATTTATTTTCTTTGTTTGTAATTCTTTAACTAGTTTTCATTCTATACTTTATTAAATATGCAGGAAAGTATTAAGAAAATGATAGCAGAGTGTTTGTGTTTAAAAAGAAATAAATAGATAAATAAATAAAAGAGCCAAAGTGAACCAAAGAACACTGGGAAATAGTCAGATAGTAGTGGTTGTTTATATCAAAGATTTATCTGTAAGAATCTAAAGTAAAAAGGCTGAGGCCTATTTTTCTTAATTTTCATTTAATCTCAATGGATATAAAGTAAAAGTAATTAAAACAGTTTGCGTCCCTGTGATTGTTAAAGTGCTGGGACCATAAAATTGTCACCTCTGCTTACAGGAGGAAGTGGCTTAATGAGCAGGACAGGTTTATGTGGACAGACCTTTGTAGTCTCACTGCCCTTCAGGCAAAACCTCTAGGGAAAAAAAGAAACAATGCATAAAACAAATTATAACTTGGTTAATTTTATTCTGTTTTTTCCAGTTTTCTCTCTCTCTTGTTCTCTCATATTTAAAAGATTTCCCGTCAAAAATTCAGAGTTGGAATAAATTGATTTCCTCAGTTTTATTTAATAGCTGAGGCTTAAGGATACCTTTTAGAGACTGCATTGCTCCAGTTAGTGGTCACTTAGTGGGTCGCCAGAGGACACTTCCTTCCCTGTACTTAACCTTTAACCTGAGAAAGTAAAGATGTAATGAAATCTTCCACTGAGCCGTCTACAAAGTGTAAGATGACTTACGATTACAGGTGCCTGTGCATAAAAGGAGATTTAAGACTCATAGAAGGAACAGAAATAAGTGTCGTGCTTTCCAGCCAACGGGTAGTTTATGGCCACAAAAAGGGCTGATAGAAGTTAACAACTGAAGTGTTTCAATAACAGTAGGTTGTGTGAGTTTAGTATATATGGAGAATTTGGAAAAAGTTTGTTTTCATTATTTTCCTCTAAATTTTTTCTTTATATTTCAGCCAGATTTATTTTTGTACGTGGCGTCTCATCCTCAGTAGCGTTTTTGTAAGTTCCGGAGGCGCTTCACGGCCCTGTCTTGTGTTAGATATTTCCGTTTCTGTGCGGTGGTCTGAGCCTGGGATGGAGAGCACGGCGGGCTGTGAGTGGGCCGCAGATTAACTGGTTCATTCTTTGAGTACATGGCACTTTGAGGAGACATGTGTTTAAAATGGCAGGAGAGATTGCGGGGCCCCCACGCACTGAGCACTCCTGTGATGGATGCCTCTCTCTCTATCGGAGGATTTGCGAAGCACAAACAGATCTGAGCAATGAACTGTGACGAGTAGGAGTATCTCTCTAAGCTTTTCCAAACTTTAACTTTGCATCAACAGAGAGAGAGAGAAAGCAGAGCGGGGGGGGAGTTGGGGTGTAAAGTAGAACAAAACAATACATCTTTAAATTATGTTCGTTGTAATGCATTTAAATACAAAAACCCCTTACCTTCTTGTAAGAAAATGTTAGAGGAATATTGATCATTTGCGGTTGGCTGCCTTCACCAGCAATCATGCGTTTTCCTCTAAAACAAAGGATTTACAGCACCTTGGTGCAGGAGTGTAATGACTGTGAGATCTGTGAGGCCTGACGGCTGCTCTGACAGCAAGAGTCCTATTTACATCCCCTTCAGCTGTGAAAAAATGAAGGATTAATGTCCAGAAGCCTGACTTTTTAAACACAAGGCATACAGGAGGCAGATAATACAAAGGCTTTGTTCTCCTCCTTAGTCATTATATCAGACTGAACCTTTTGTGTAATAGTTAACTGTAAACTGACCCCATATGCAGATATTTGGATTGTGTGCTCTTTGACTTGGCAGAAATAGGTCTTCAGGTTGATATCCGGTCAGCATGTGAATTAACATACGCGTGTTTGATTAAGTTTCTCCTGCGAGTGTGACCTGATTGCTCTAAATCTTGCTCAGACGTCAAAATATTGGCACGTTAAGAGGCTGATTGTTTCAGACTAATGGTCACCCAACCTCTCTGATTGGCGCGCATGGCTGCACTTCTCCGGGAACCCGGCCTGTCATTGGCCCCTTGCGGATTTAGCGATATGAAAATTTGCATTCGGTTCACTTTATTGTTTTCTTGTTGTCTGTTAATTCCAGTCTACAGAGCAGCCAGTGACCCATGCTCTGCAAACTCCTCAGTCTCCAGCCAACTGCCTGAGCAGGACATACCAGCTTACAAACTCACACGCTATCAAAGCTTCACTTACTGTATTAGTTTATCTGTTTACTGTTATGAAAGTTAGAAACTGCAGGTTTTAACTCTTTGTCCGATTTTTAATTCGTATGAAATTTTCCTCTTAATGACTTGTATTTAACGCTGTCTATCACTTGTTCATTTGCTGAATTTGGTGAGCGAATAAGAATCCACTTCTGATTGATTGCTCATTTGGCCACTAATTTATTTTTCAACCCTGCATGCAGGCAAGTTAATGAAGCATTAATGGGAGTTTCTGTTTATTTCATTGCAATGCTAAGAAGTCCTTATCTAGAATCATTATTCATGCAGTGTTTAAAACTGCATGTTAAAAACCCCGAACTAAATAAAAATTCAATACCTTGATAGGACACCATGTTTTTATTATTTGATTGCATAACATTAAATGAGCTGAGTCCTCACAGCTTTTATGCCAACGAAAATGTTGGCCATCTTCCACCTTGAAAGCAAGTCGACTTGGCCAAGAAAATGTCAACTTAGTAAAGAAAGCCATGCTGCAGATGCTTTTAGCTTATGGTGGGTGTACTTAGTGATTAGCTTTTACACAAACACTGCAGTATAAATTATTGTGTGAGTGTGTGTGCCTGTTAATGAATTTATTTATTTTACATTAATTGCATAAAGCTAAGATTTTTTTTTTTAAATGTGAAGGGCATGAAAAGAAGCACAGAGAGGGGCAGCAGGAGAAGGAGGAGAAGGAGGAGGAGGTGGAAAAAGGGGGGAGGCAGGAGGCATCTTGGGCTGCATTTTTGTTAAGCCTGTGCATCTGTGAACAGCATGCTTGTAAACTATAGCGTCCCTCTGCATCACATGAAAGCTATGGCTTTTCTTTGTTGGAGAACCTAAAACCCATTGTTTTTATTCCCCTCTACCTTCCCTTCCTATTGGCTTAAAGAGCAGAAATGACAGGAATGCGTAGCATGTGGAGGGCCCTGGGTATGAAGAATGTCATAATAAGGAAAACACAGTATTTACTTTTTTTAAAATATGTGAATGACTCAGTGCTTTGGAGGAGCTGTGGCTAGATACACAAACAATTATCAGTGTCTTGTTTGCTTTTGATCTTTTAGCAATAGGTCACTGACAATAAATATACACAGTCACACTGTCTGTAATATTTCAAGGCTGTACGTAAATAACAAACTCAATGCTCTTTAAATTTGTATGTACTGCAGATAGTGAAATTATTTATAATCATTGTGACGGGCATAGATGTAGTTTCAACACACAAAAAAGTTCTTGGTAGACTGAATATTTCTACATGTGTCCTACTTTTAAATATAGAACTTCCTGTTCATATAATAAAACACATTTCTTTACCTTGTCTTTCTTTCTCATGCAGTTATCTCCCATGGTTTGAAATCTACTACAAGTTGCTCAATACTCTGGCAGACTACTTAACAAAACAACAGGTAATCATCTCTTTTCTGTTTATAATTGTATGTATACAGTATACGGTGCCGTGTAAGTACATTACATGAAAAATAAGACGTTGTTTGATTTGACTGTGAAGCAAGCACACAGTTTAGTGTAAAAAGTGCGCTGTGGCGAGGTATTTTCCTCCGTTGTGTTTCTCTGCATGCTGCATGTTGTCTTTTGTGTGCAAGTTTTGTTCGCCGTCTTGGGCTCGACTTGGTTCCTGTTGTTAGCAGCAACAATGTTGACATTTCACAGACCAAACGCTGATCTGACACTGGAAGTTATTCCTGATGATTTACTGCAAAACAAATCGTTAAGAAAACAAAAGAAGCAGCGCACACACACACACACACATACACACACATGCGCAGGCACTCATGTTCGCACTTCACAAAAGTCTTTTCCCCTGACTATTCACTGCATTGTACTAGCAAAGGGAGGGAAATGTAAAATATGCAACAAGCTGGGGAGATGTGCAGCGTCTGGCGCAGAGGGTGTAGGTGAGTTCTTGCTTTCTGACTGAAGAGAAGAAGAAGAAGGCAGGCAGGGAGGCAGGCAGGGAGCTTTGGGACCACTTTCAATTGTCATGAACTGCTGCTTCTTCCAAGACCCTTAGAGAGCAATGATCAGGACAGAGGGGCCTTGCTAAAGTAGCTAATCACAAACACATCACATAAAGACTCATTATACAAAGTCATTTCCGTGATTGAGAGGAATTCAGCAGAAAAGTCTAATATAGAGAAAGACAGACAAGTAGGAGGGGGCAGTTTGTGTGTGAAGAAGAGGGAGACAGAAAGATTGCTGGAAATCCTGGGTGACTGAAGTGTTAGTGTGCATGATTTGGTTTCTATTTACCCCGCTGTCCGTTCCAGGCGAGAGGGAGATGTTGACAGACGAGGGAAGACAGAAGAGCGATGAGGGTTTAAGGCGAGGGGTAAATGAACTGTTTCCCCAGGCCGTGTTGCTGACCATGCGTGTGAGCATTGAGCCTCTCATGACAGGAGGCTGTTCGATTGCACACACCCGAACACAACCCTCCCCCCCGCCCTTCTCTTACTGTATATTGCCGCCCATTCCTCTCGAGTTTCTATTCCTCTCTGGTTTGCACATGCAC
>JAPZDY010000021.1:9961878-9980704 GCA_029783645.1 Ctenochaetus hawaiiensis
CTTTTAAATGAGAGCAATAAGCAGTCAAGATCAAATGAACAAGTGCACATAAATTACATAAATAACATAAATTAAATATTTTGTTTCTTTCTGGGGGGTGGGAGGGAGAGAACTCCCTCTGGGGGGGGGGGCAGACCACCCCCACTAGTCAATGGCAGAGGAAACACTGGATATGAGTAAACAGGCCAGATAGTATTTTCATTCATAAGCCAAAATATTCACATGAATATAGTGCGGGTGCTCAGAATGTGCAGCACGCAGTGGAGTTCTCAGTTTGGGTGAGATGAGTCAAGTTTCACTGGAGTCTGGTAAGACTAGCGCAGTTTTGACTGAAAGTAAAAGGTGTGTTTTCAGCTGAAAGGCAGAGCTACGGTGGGCCTGTCTGAGGCAGTGAAATGTCAGAGGAGCTGAAAAGAGTCAGGACGTTCCCTTTGAAGATCGCTTTTAGCCACCTTTGGTGTTTTACTCTCCTTTGCTAAGCCCCCTTAACATTTCTTTTCTGGATCTTTTCTGCTTATCAAGTCTGAGTCAGAGCAGTGCAAACTACAGCATGTCCTGTTTGTCAAATAGCAAAGCCTTTGTTCCTGTGGCTTTGAGATTAATTGGACTTTGTGGACTCCCGGAGTCAAGATGCTACATTATTGATGCTGTCTCTCTTTTCTCTGTATACAGACAGTATACGAACAAACTGCCTCCCCTCTGACACAAGCACTGAGACTCAGTGTATGTGTTTGTTTGCAGTAATTTCTCGACTCGCTCACGCTCACACCGTGTTGTCTTTTAGACAAGGTCTGTGTAAAAGCCATGAACTCATACATGCACACAAAAATATACCTTCATGAATATACTGATGATACTTCTTGTGTTCTGATGTTTGTGGAATATCTCTGCTAGTTATCGTATTGTTCTGAGAAAAAAAAAATCATCCTAGACGGAGCTGAGCTGGGCGCTATGGTTCACAGGCCCATATGTCTTGACAGAAGGAGGGGTGGCAACAAGAAGGAGGGTGTGGGTGTGGGTGCTTGGTGGGAGTCTTGCTGAGTTGTAAATGAAACAATACTGGAAAATGATAATGAGTTGAAAAGCAATCAGCTGATTAGAACAGCATTTCTTAGGTCATCAGTTTCAGCTTATGTGGATGCTCCCCCAGGTGCTTCTCACCAGCTCAAAGCAGCACACACGTGTCAGGCAAAAAGAACCTGAAATAGCTACTCAAATTAGTTTTTACCGCCATCGATGAAGCCGAGTCGGTTAGGTAGGTGTGTAAACTCCATGACTGCCTGCTCTGACTGTTAGGGAGCAGATTTAGCTTGAGTTCGACTCAAGCAGGTGTGTAACCAGTTCATGTATGTGAAAACTCATGGCAAGGAAGGTTGGGGTGCCATCACATTTTCAGAAGTAATGAAGATTATTTCAGGCACTGTGTCTTACACATTGCATTTTCTCATGTATAACAAATCCATGTAATGTGTTCACATACAGCAGGAGTTGTGCACAAATATGTGCAGGTCTATGTAAAGTGGAACTATGATTTTGGGAACATTGATATAAAACAATCATATAAACAATAAAGTATATTCAAATAAATAATAATAATCTCAGGGTATAAAGAAAAACCAACAGCTAGTATTGATTAGCTTTGTTTAGTCATGAAAGAACGGACACATAGCAAACTTGGTAAAACATCATATTTCTGGATTTCCTCATACTGTGTGTCAGTTCCTCTTGAAAACACTGACTCACGGAGAACTTATTCCGACGCTTTGTACAAAGCTGCTACAAGATGAATCTCTCTTTTTGTTTAGCTGTTTCTATGTAATGAATCTCTTTATGCTTCAAATCTCATAAATCTCAAAAAAAATATCTAAAGCCTTTGCGCACCAATGTTCATCTAATTCATGGGTTGTTGTCAGGCTAACATGAAACAGTGAGACCAGTGTACAGTCATACTTAAGTTGTTACAATCACTAAAAAGTTGTCTGTCCAGTGTTGCTTACTGGAGCTCTCCTCCTCAGCTTTGATACAATTCTTACAAGGCCTCATAAATATTCTTTTATACATAATTGAATTGCTTTGTTTTGTAGTTACCTTCATAAACTGTTTTTCCATAGTCATGCATTTCCAAGCATTTCTATTTATGTTTGTAAAATAGAGGCTTCTGTTTTGATTCAAGTGTGAGTTTCTTATCAACTCAGCAAAAAGATGAGTTTCTGTAATTACAGCAGCCTTGGAAGTTAGAAACCACTAACACACCATTCAGCATTTATTGTAAAATGACCCTCTCTTTCTTTTGTGGAGTTTCTTGATAATTTTTTTAGCTTCACCTGTTGTGAAGTAACCTGAAATTGCTGTAAACTGTAAAGTTGGCTTCTGTTAACTAATTAGCTTAGTTAGCTGTGCAGTGAACAGCCTTTGGCCTTATTATTAGCTGGCTCTCTTTTCTGGAGGCCCCTGTTTTTGGTATAAAATCTCCTCCTCTTAGCATTCTGAAGCCCTGGTGCTATAAACGCAAACTCCTCTGTCAGCTAATATTGCTAGCTGTCCAACCACAGAGGCTAACTAACTAACTAAAAAACAACCATGTCCATCAGGAAGGTCCATAAATTTCAGAGTAATTTTTTCCCATAAAATATGACCCAGTTTCACCCAAATGAATAAATGAAATAATGAAGTAATTATACAGTACAACCACCAAGCACTGAAGACACTGGATGAACATAAGGATTTTTTTAAATGGTGAGTCATGCAAATCTACTCTAGTGGGTCCCCACAATAAAATATAGAGATAGAAATGAGTTAAATGAATTAAATGAGAGGTTGTCTCTTGTGTAGGACATCCTCGGTGACCCTCTTAATATAAATACAATTTATATTCCTTTAGCATTACAATGTAGTTAACAGATTAGTTTTAACTGCAGGTTGGATCTGGCAGCAGTAGCAGTTGGCATGCAGTGCAGACCTTTGTGAACCAAAGGATTTTGTTGAATTCTGAAGTGTGCACAGAGCTGAGGATAAAGTTGATGTTTTTTCAGTAGCGGTTAGTTGTTAGTCTCAGCATGCTACTCTGTTTTGTTTGCTGCAGTATGGTCCGAGGCTGTCGCAGCCAGATGTTGACTGCAGAGCTGATTAAATTACACCAAGATACTCTCAACTAAGCTTTATGAGAGAATACGCCTTGAAAACTTTTGGTGATGTAAGTGGAGCAGTATTCCTGTGATGTAATTTGGGCCACTGGTATCGTCCGCCCATCCTCAAGAATGTGGTTAGTCTCCGGTGTTGTTAAGTTGTTTTTATGTGCCACATTGTGCTCACAGCCTCCAACAGACAAAGCACATTGTTTTACACCAGAAGAATTTAGAGCATCATTGAAATATGTGAGAATTATGTTAATTATGAGAAAACATGAATTTAAAATGACTGTGGGGCTGTTTGTGATTGGCCTGCAGTGCCTCTGTTGTCATCCTCCTTGTCTATAGCTCTCAGGCCAACAGACATGATGTAAGAAACGGTAATAATGTGATCATGTTGTGGAGTAGTGGGGAGTTTACTGGGACACTGTCTTCTGGTCTGGGGGATGTTGTGTGGGCTCTGCCAGGGGACCTCTTTTCTACTTTTTTTTTTTGTTTTTCTCAGTATTCTTCTTCTTTCTTCTTACTTACAATTTCTGGCCTACTTAGTTAAAAAGTCAGTTGAATTACTCCTCGGTTAAAAAGATTTTTTTTCCCAGTGCATTTAACAACAGACATGATACGAGTGTCTCAGAACTGCGAATTTTGTAATAAACAATATTGTTTAGTTTAGACCCCCTGCCTTTCCAGGCACCAAACACATCGTTGATTCTGCATTCGTCCTGTGACAAAGTAAACATGGTGAAAAACAGATTGGTAAAAAGAAAAATGAGCCAAAATGAATCGGTATTAATTGTTTATTTTAATTTTTGCCAATACTGTCTCTGTGGACTCCTCAGGGGGAGCCAATCACTTTCTGCGAGGAGAGCTTTGTGAACCATCGCTCGAGCACCATGAGGAACTTCCTGTCCAAGGCCGTCAACCTGCAGCTCTTCAAACAGGTACAGACAGCTGTCTGCGTGTGTGTCTGTGTGTGTCTTTAAACCAGCTCTGGATACTTATTTTGGCATCCTGTAATTAATAAAGTTATTACAGGACTAATTAAAAATGATCCAACCCCAAAATATGTTTAAGTGCTGGACATGATTTTTAATTTTATGCATCAAAACAGAATTTTTACTCACCATGAAATCATAATTATATTTGACAAATCTGCCGTCACTAACATCAGTACATTGACAGATGCACAGCTCTATTCTATGAGCTAGAGACGAGCACAAATAGAAAAAGATGACTTAGTGCTTATATGGCAGGTTACTCTGTCCTCTCCCATCAATGTCAGGTTATTTTTAAACTGTTTATTTTTTGAAAGGGTTGAGAGTTTTCCTTGTTTTTGACATAAAAGTTTTTCTCTCAGTGTGCTCAGAAAACTGTCGACTGGGTAAAGTTAGCATTTAGTATCTTGACAGTAAAATTGTTCAGAATGAGGAGAAATGGAGAAGAGAGAGGCCTGGGATTATAGACGGTTATTGACCCCGAGAAACTGTCTACAGTGGTAATCTCTCAACACAAAAATCTTAATGTCTTTCTGTCTGCTCAATTTTTCCTTGTGTACAAACAAAACCATGATAGGTCAGGTCTTTTGAAAGTATTTTTACTTTACAAAACCATATCAAGGTTCTCTTTTTTTTAACATGGATCCACAGACCTGGAAAGCAAAAGATGCAGTACGAATTTTAAATTGGTCCTCAGAAAACTGAATATCCACCACTAGTAGATACAGTATTGTCAGCTCCACTGTGGTCATGCTTATATTTATGTGCTGTGTATGTGGAGGATATGTGTGTGTGAAAGCAGGTATCCTTTATTCATGTGTGGTTACACGAGTTTCCCTTAAAATCACTCATGTATACTTAATATGTTTTTCCCCCAAAATCCCCTCAGCAATACTAAACTTAGGCGATGCAGAGCCGAGCGGAGAGACACCTCTGGCTCCACAGAAAATTTCCTCTCACCCCTCGCATTTTTCTTTTCGCTCTCTGACCCATGATAGTAGTGTGATTTACCCCTGAGAGTTACAGCACAGCGGCCCTCAATCAGCCTTTTGTTTCTCTGGACACTCTGCCCCGTCTATAATTTTCCCAGGCAGAGCAGATAGCAAGCAGCAGTTCAAAGCATCCTCCCGGCTGGCTCCTGCCTCGGCGGTAGCATTGGGAAACAGGCCCTTATCTTCTCCTCCTCCTCTTCTCCTGCACGGGGGATGGGGTGAGCTTATCTCCTCCACTCCTCTTTCGACTAAAGTGAGAGAGGCCAGCAGTCCGCCCGAGCTCTGCTCTGGCCATGACCCACATCCACTCACAAACAACGCTCAACCTGCATGGCCACACACATGCACACATTAATTTTTATACTCATAAGTACACGCTGTGGGACTGGAGATGTTTGGATTTGTTCCAGTACTTCTGCTGCTTGTTTTGTTATTGATTGTGTTTACACCAACTGTTATTATATTTTAAGCCTCTCTTCCTGTTATGCACCGACGATCCAATATATTGTCTTTATTGTCAGCATATTGCACATTATTTATAGGCCTGTAAATGGGACTGCTGTCTTTTAAGTATCCTCCCTAATTAAAAAACATAAATAGCATTTGGCCAGGTACAGTGAGTTATAAACTTTGGCTGCCATATATATATATATATAAATTTTAAAAAAAGATTAAAATCCACAAATGTTGCAATAGATGCCATAGCAATAGGGACAACGATAGGTCATATACTTAAAAAAAAAAAAAAAATTACTTAATAATTTTTGTTTATTTACCTGTTCTCCCGTTAAAGTAACAGGTTGTGCTTTATTTCCTGATGGGATTGCTGCCATTTTTAAGCCTGTGAACAAACAGGTGGAGTCACTCAGTTATCAAGAAACCGATCATTGATGCTCCACTAGACTGAAACATGCCTGATACAATATATTCAATGATATAAATAATTTATTCACTTGCACGCAAAGTGCAGGATTTGTCTCCATCACCTAATATGTAAACAGTGCTATGTCAAACTTGAGCCAAATTCAAACCATATTTTTGGAATTCATAGACCACAACACACTTTACACACATGGTGAACACACATACATAATGCAGAGGTGTTACCTGAGTACGAGGTGTTGCCATCTCAGCAGGAAATTGCTTTTCTACAGGTGATTTTGTTGACATTCCTGGTAAAGCAGCTCTTTCGCTTCATGATCTGCCACAAGTAATTTCATTTTTATAGGGGGAACGGCACGGAGCTGTCGATGCAAATTCATAGGAACATTATTAATACTTAGGGAGCTGAACAGCCTCTTTGGACAGAGAGACGATTGTGTGCTCGAACATGACATTAAGTGCCATCAATAACTTTCAAACCCTCATTTCAGTGTAATAGCGCAGTGCCAGTTCTGTACCTGTGCCTGTTCTCAAAGGCCAATTGCTTGGCCTCCGATAATGCTGCTCGCAGGTTTCTCAGTATCATAGATCTGCAGAGCCAGAGAGCCCCACACCCACCCCACCCAACCCACCACCAATTTGATTAGTGACAAAGAGAAGCAGGGTCAAACTGACATTTCGCTAGAGGGCGTTGTGGCTCTGACTTCATTTAGCTGCCGGCAAGCCTCACCTGGACCATTTTAGTACAAACACAACGTGAAAATCACAATCGCCAACCTGCATCTAACTCTTGGAGACAAAGGAGACTGATAAATAAAGTTTTGTTTCACGCAAGTTGTGAACTGTTAAATTTCACCTATAAAGGTGTAAAACCACAACAGAGCTTGAGCTGACCACCACTTCAACGAATGTGGCTCCTGAGGGAAGTCAAGAGATTTTGCTAGGTTACTAAAGAATATATTGATACAATATGTTGATACATCAAGTACGAGTACGATACAATGATTTTTCGACAATATTTATTGTCAGTCTTTAGAATGAACCACGGAGATTTTAAATAATGAGCATTCTAATAATAAATAAATGCTTCTTATTTCAAGTAAAATGAGTACCGTGTTTAAAAATAAAAAGCATAAAAGAGAGCTTCTGAAAAGTGTGCATCAGTACAAAAAACAATTCTCAGTTTTAGAAATATGATGTAAGAATAGCTCAAGTTTCCTTTGCCATATTTTTCTTAACTCTATTTCACATCTTAACAGTCTCAACCAATCTTATAGGAAGCAACCTCAATTCATCTTAGCACATGAACAGCTTTAACACTCCTGTTTATCTTCCTTTCCCCCTTTTATCCAAATCCCCAACTTTCTCTTGTTCAGTGAGAGAAGTGAGCTTTAGTTTGTCCTGCAAGGATTTTGTTGTCAGTCCTTGTCAGGATTCTGGTGAATCGATCTTATTGTCTGTTAGACTGTTTATTTTCTGTGCCCTCAGAGTTTGGATTTGAGTGAGATGTTTCCTAAAAGATTTTGTGTGCTTCGTACGTAGTGATGCTTTAAACTGTGGTTTCTAATAGTCACCACATACTCAGAACATATGATTTTGAACTGCCCGTGGGAAGAATGAATGTGTAAGAGTGTGTCCGTTCTTGTTCAAAAGCTCTGTCTTAACTGTTTGTTGTCTCTCTTCAGAGCAGGCCATATGAAATTACTTTTCTCAGACTCAGTTCTCCAGAGCAGTAAAGTGTGAGGTTGATTGAATTAATGGATGTCAAGAAAAGCAAATCACGGTAACCAAACACACACAGACAGATTTTTTCATTTTAAGTGAAGTAACTGTAACAAATGTCTTAATATATGTAGGATTATTTTAACAGATATTGTGATATGAGAGTATAATTTGTAGACCCAGGTGGCCCTGTAGCACCACAGTGCTTCATTTATAATGCAATGTTGTGACACATTTATCAGAAAAATACTCAGTCTTGATACAGGCACCTTTTACCAGTGAACCTGTTTACCTGTGGAATGTTTTGTTTCTCTAATCCACACAGATCAAAGCTTTCTCTTGCATCTTGTATTATCTTGTGCCTCTGTGAAGTTTATTTACTAAACTAACTTTAAAGTGAGTATACACATTCACAAAATGTCACCGTTTTAGCCTCTAGCACACTTCTGTTAAGTTCCTGGATGTTGTCCTCTCTGCTCGGTCCAGCAGCCCGTCCTGTTTTTGAACAGAACAAGTGGGAGAAGTCCTCAAAAAGAATGCGGGGGGAAAGCCTGTCGACATTAACCTGCTTCATATCAGCAATCCTCAGCTCCTACTCACTTTATGCACACACACATACTGCTGCTGCTGTGTGTGTGTGTGTGTGTGTGTGTGTGTATTGTGCTGGCAGAGACTTATTCAATGAACTCTCTTCCTCATATTGACAAAACTAAGCCATACACAGTTTTATTGAGTCTGTAGGGGACTTGTACTGTGATGATTTACTGCCAGGAGCCTTTGTAGCCAGTGTGCGTCCCATCAATCAATAATCATCTGTTATTCTCTGTGTGTATGAATGCAATAGCTGAGCCATTTATCAAAAGGGGAAAGGTATGTCCTTGCTAAACCAAATTATTTGATTTAAAAAACTGATCGTGTAGTTGCTACATCCACTCTTTTGAGTCTGCAGCACTTCAGTAGTTTAAATAATCTAGAAAACTGGATTTTATATTAACAAATATGAATTATGGTTAAAAAAAAAGAAAAAAAGTAGCTTTTACCACCATGGCCAATAATTCAACTTAAGTACAACTAGTACTTCTGCTCCTTCTCTCTCTGAGTTAATTTCATTTTTTTTTTTAACTTCATTTTAAAATACAAAATCAGATTTTCTGTTATACTTTGTGGTCTCGATAGTGTATTTAAAGTCTTCTGATGTGGCCCTTGAGAGTTCTTTGCTGGTAACTAGATATTAAGTCTTAAAAAGAAAATGTTTTGCTCCGCCTGTGTGTGATTGACATGCGTCATGCAGCGGCTGTGGTTGCTACTTGATCTCCTTCTTTTGGCCAAATTTTGACGTCCGGGCTTTGTAACTAGCAAAGATTGCAGTAAGCTGTAAAATCTAACTTTGAAAACTCCCCCTCCAAAACCTACGAGTGACGTGATTTCCGCTATATCCCCCAGTATCTACAGTTAATGGGCTAAAATTCCACAAATGAGACCCAGGTTGCCAAAAAAAATTACATTTCCTTTTGGCCATCCATGTGCATCTCTGTAAATGAACCCCTGTAGAGTCCAAATCCCAACTTTTGGCTCCACAATTCCAGAGTTTAAATAAATCTAGACCACTGTGACCGACCTGTGAGTGAGGCAATGTGCTGCTGGTAGCCAGATGGAAAAACTCTCTAATGCCTGCAACTAAAACATCAACAGGAAACAAGATGACATGTAGACATGAAGAGATGGTGCAGGATTCACATCCAAGTGTGGAACTGATTGTGCCTGGATTTGTTCTGCATGTCTTAGCTTAAGTTGTTTTTTTTTTTCAAATCTAACTATGGGTAAAAATAAAAAGCCAGCTGAAAGTGCTTGTAGTTTGGTTGAGTTTGTTTTGGAAAAACAACTTAAGCTTAATGATCTGGATTTTACTGTAATGTATTTAATTTGTTTATCATATACATTTGTTAGTTTTTTACTTCAAATTTAAATGCAGCTGACTCTATATGAAATTATTTTTTGTTTCTTTAAGAGAGTTTTCTTTTCTCTCTTTTTTTTTCATGGCCGCTCGCTCAAAACAAAGAGAATGAGTCTGTGTGTTGTGTACGTGGTTTTGTGTACGGGCACATTTGCTTGCTGTTGTGATCACAGTCTGCCATCGTTGAGTAATGTCTAATTAAGGCCCACAGTGAGGCAGGTAATCTGGCCGGAGTGTGTGGAGGGAGATGGGGGAGGTGGGGGGGTGGGGGGTGGGTAAGTGGAGGCTTTGGCTAGGTGATGATTTGGGTTGATTATGTGCACTAATTGGGCCGGCTAAGTAACGGAGCAGCGGTTGGAACCTGCAGTCTCACCTCTCATTAAAACAATCTAATGATGAGTCTCCAGCTCTTCTGACCAGAGGAGCGGGTGGCCGTGTCGGTCGCTAGTTAGCAGGCTCTCCCTGAGGACACACACCCTTAAACAACATATAGTGTTGTCACACCTTGGACACACTTGCAGAGGTGGGAGTAGGCTCGCTGCAGTTAAGAAATGATCTGACAATATATTGTTGTCGAGTTTTGTTTTGCTTTTTAAAAAAAAGAATAACATACCATTTGTTGTTGTTCCTCAGGGAGGTAGGAGGTGTTCACTCTTAATTAATGCAGTCAATAAATTTTTGCTTTAAATCCAATTGCTTTATTTATACTAATTATTTTGAATGACACCATTGCTGATTGTTGGCTGCTTTTTCCTTCTGCCTTTATATAAAGAAACAGAAGAGTTAAAAAAGATGTGTTTAAGTTAAAGATTAAACAAAGAAAGAAAAAAGAGCGCAGACAAACTTGCAGAAAGGTTGTTTCTCAGGACTTCAACAGAGCTCATTCTCAAATCGTGAAAATAAAAGAAAAATAATACATTGCAGCTGCTTGTTTCTTGTTTTGTTTTTTTTCACTTGAAACTTGGACAAATTAGCCGAAGGATTTCACTGGAGATTATTATTTCCACACAGAGCTTTGCTGATACAATAAGTGATTGGACAGGAAACTAACAGCAACTTCAGGGTCAATGTGGTTGAATTTGACTAATAGGAAACAGTGCGCCACATCTGTGACTGAGTGATGTACATTCAAATGAAATGTTCCTCTTGTTGAATGTGAATATAGATCTTTTGGTAGTGGAGATAGACAGAGAGAAAGATAATGTCACATAACCTGGTCTATACACTGCTCAAAGGAAACACAAACCATAACAAATTTGTTTCAAGCTTTTAACAACACCCCCCCTCCCTTTCTCCTCTAATCCCTGATTTTTTTTTTGGCTTGTAAAAACATTTCTCTCATGCTTTAATAACTGATGAACGCTGTTGTTTTTTAATTGTTTTGATCACAAATGTTGACGTATGTGTCCGTGTGTGTGTGTGTGTGTGTGTCGGTGTATGTGTGTGACTGCTCATGAAATGTGTAGCTGTCTTGGCTGTTGGGTCCATGTTTATGAGATGAAGTTTTATGCGCTCCATGTTACAAAGGGAGGAAATGAAACTTCCCCATGTCTCAGACAGTGTGCAGCATGTCGTCTGCTGCCCTAATCCCTCACCTGCTCCGCATTACCAAATCCCTATTACCTGCAACCCACCTAATCTTGGGATGTAGTTTCTGTCAGGTAGGATTAATAACTCCCCACTGTGGCCTGAGTGTTTGAATCTGTGTGTAAGTGTATGTGTATCTGTTTAAGTATATCTCACCCCCCCCCCCCTTTTTTTTTTTAATAAGCACGTTGTAATTTATGGTTGCAGTTCATCGACGGACGGTTGGCCAAATTGAACGCAGGCCGCGGCTTCTCCGACGTGTTTGAAGAAGAGATCACAGAGGGAGGCTTCTGTGGAAGTGAGTAGTGCTAGACCTGTCCATCAATTAGCCACATTATTTTTATTTGCCATATTTCATGTAATAGGTAAGGCAAATTTATTTATTCAGCACTCTTCAGGCAGAAGGCAATTCAAAGTGGTTTGCTGTGTAGGAACACATTTAAATTCAAAGACAAAAAACACAATAAATCAACAAATAATTAGTTAAGATTAGGAAAAAATAGTACTTAAAATTCAATAAAAGCAAAGCACCTAAAGAACCAAAATAGATATGGATTGAAAAGGCCTGATTTCAGCCTGATTCAAAAGAGCTAACTGTTTTATCAAACTTCAGGTATTCAGCTTGTTCCACAGGTGAGGAGCAAAGAAACTAAAAGCTGCTTCCCCTCGCTTGCTTTTGATCCTGTGAACACTTGAGTAGCCCTGTCCCAGACGACCTAAGGGGTCTGGGTGCTTTGTTACCTACAAGTAAATCAGAGGTGTATTTAGACCCGAGACCATTTAGTGTTTCAGAGACAAGTAAAAGGATTTTAAAATCTGTCCTTTGACACTCAGAAAGCCGCTGCAGTGATTTAAGGACACTTTCTAAGAGTTAGTGAGGACTCTGGCAGCACTCTGGACAAGCTGCAGCTGTCTGATTGATTTTTTTTACTAAGTCCTGTGCAGACACCATTACAACAGTCTTGTCTGGTAGGCGATAGTTCTTGTGCTTTTGCAAGATTCAAAAGTATCGAATAATGCAAGAAAAACCTTTAAAGATATGGAAATTTTTAAAAAAGGCACTGAGAGCCTCACTGCCCCACTAAACTCATAAACAATCAAATTAGCAGAAGTCTTCTTAAACAATAATAAATAAAGTGGGTAAAAATATAATAAAATTCTTATGAACTGTTCAAGAAGTTGATACATAATAAAAATCATATTTTGTGTTGGGACAATCAACCCCTCTTATTTGTGATACAATCGCAACGCACCACAGCCCGTTGTGAGCTTTTGCTTATGTCTGCTCTGTAGTATACTGTGCTTCTTGTATATGTTTTATGACAAACCATTACTACTTACTGTTCAAGTCACCTTTAAAGGCTGCTGTAAAATATCTCATGAACACCACTTGTGACCACATAAAGCCCTTTAAGTACTAATGCACTGTGTTGTCCTTGGAAAAACTAAATTTAATTATTACTGACCAAAAACCACAACCTTACAGTGTGCTTTGAATTATGCCTTAAAGTGACTCCTCAATATTTTGAAATTTCTTAAAAAAACTGAACCTCTCATGGTGAATTGGTTCATTTTTCATTTTTGACATGCATCTCAAGTGTAAAAATCTTTATTGGAACTGATACAAAGGTTACTTGAGAATCTGGTTGAATGTGGCAAAAGAAGACTGACTGAGGAATTAATCATGTTTTGGCAGGATTGAGGATTATTACAAGTGACGACTGTGCACAAGACATCAGAAGTTTGAAATCCCACTGGGGCGCTCTTACAAATTATATCGTTTTGATCACAACACTTTAGGTTTGAGTCATATTTATAGGACAAGAAGAAAGAAATGCCATCCAGATGTTGTGGCGAAATATCCATCAAATTAATTGGGCTAATCATTTCTGATTAGAAGCCAAACCCACACTGTCATCTGCAATTCTTTTCTCAAAACATTTGAGAAAAAACCCGGGAAAAAACTCTACTACAAAGCAATCCTCCATTCTGACCTCATGAGTCCTTTTCACCTAGTTATTAATGCTAATTAAACATTATACACTACTTATTTATTATTGATTATGTAGCAAAAGGGACAAAAGTAGAAAGCAAATCGTGGCTGGGATTACAGTGCCCTGAATTCATTTTTTATTCTATCAACCACATTATCTGTTACTGTCACATAAGTGTCCTGTTCAATATAGAAACTGTTTTGTGTACAATTTAAAAAGTGTCATAGTTTTGTCTACATAAATACCTAGATACCATTGCTATTCAATGTTAACTCAGCACCCTCGAGTGCAAAATGATTAATTCATATTCCCTGTGTTTTATACATCCCTCCAGGTAATTCAAGGTCTTACCAGCAGTGGATGCACACCGTAAAGGTATTCACAGTGTCCTGCATATCATACCTAAATGCTTTTATCTGTGGCGTATTTTTTATGTTTTGCTCATTTTATTCCAGAGTTATTTTTAATTGAAAGTGTGATTGACACGGCTCAGTGTTTGAAGTCTTGGCGTTGCCTTTGGAATGAAGGGGCTGCCTGAATGTACAGATAAAGCGTGAGCGCGGGTTTGGTGTGTGAAGCGGCGCGTGCAGCAGGACAGTGGAGACAGACGGGGAAAAGGGAGACAGAAGTGATTTGACGTGACAAGACGTCCTCCGACATGACATGTTGATCTGGCAGCAAACACAGGCGTTACTCCGCTGAACCGACCCAAGAACATAGATCTCTCCCTCCTTCATCTCCTGTCTCTTTCCTCCTCTCCTTTTCTCCCACCATCTATCTCTCTATATCTTTCTCTCTCCCTTTCCCTCTTCTCATCTCTGTCACAGCCCACCCTGTTCCCCCCCTCCCTCTCTCTCCCTCTCTCTCTCTCATTGAGTATCTCTCCCTCGCCCTCCCTCTCTCCCCACGCCGTCAGCTAAGGCTGAATTAGTTCTCTAGAGTGCTCTTCAAAGGTTTGTTAAAGTTCACATTTCCTGACTGACAGGGATCTATAACAGGGGCCTTCACCTCGGCCCCTCTCCTCCTCTCCCTCTGCCGACTTCAGAAACGCCGTCTGCCATTTACACTGTTTAGCCGTTTAGCCGACGCTTTGTGCTTACACTAAAGACCAAGCAGAGGGAAGGAATGAGACTCCAAATGAGAGATGCAGCAAGAGAAGAAGACACGCACAGAGAGATATTGGGTGCCATAATGTCAGCCTGTAGAACTCAAAGTAGAAATCAATCACACACAGTCCCTTCCTTCGCTTTTAGGCTGCTTCTAAATAAAAACATCGTGAATGCTATGAAACATGCAGTTTATCACGGCTCAGTGATACAGTACTTTATCTTGTGTCCCCATTTTGTTGTCAAGTTGTATTACAACATTACTTACAGCTGCACGGGGGGTTTTGGTTTTGTTTTGATATTGAAAATTAGTCCTGTGTGACTATTGTGGAAGTCGGATGATATGGTAGAAATAATTATCTCATTATTTATAATGAGTCGTACATCACAGTGTGACAAATGTATGCATAAATCACATGTAAAATAATCGAACTGGTTGTCGCGGCAGTGGACAGAGTTCACCTGTTGTGTTTTACATGAAACAAACCTCCTAAGTGAAGCATTTTTTGTTACACTCCATTTTTTAGCTTGCTTCAAATCATAAGATCATCACCATATGATGGCAGTAATGGTAGATAAACATTAACATCATTGCCCAGCCCTACATTTGCACATGTATGAATATTTTATATGAAAAATAATTGGTTTGAATATGCGTATGAATGGAAACTCACCCGAAATGCCTCCAAGTGACTGACTATTAATTTTCTGTGTCTGTTACAGAGAGGAGGGGCACTCTTCAACACAGCTGTGACAAAGGTACGCTCCTCTACAAAGCTGCAGCGCAGCTTAATGCACTTTTTTCTTTAATGTGGTACATAACTTGAAACACCACGTCCTGAAAAATCCCGGTTAAATAGCCCTAAGGTGACATCTTGCAGGTTATTTGGTGAAAATGAATAAGTCTGCATGAATACACAAGAAGTTCATTTAAAATCTTGTCTGTTTTGGAACTGACAGTAGAAGGAGTGGGAGCATTGTTCACCAATAGTGCATGTTTGATGAGCGGCAGCACGTCGTTATGTGCTGTGCAATAGGTGGTCAGGGTGCCCTTTCATGTTATCGCCTCCTGTTAGTGTGTGAGGCTCTCTTATCCAGCCTTTTGTCTCCATGTTTTTGCCACAGGGATCAAAGCATTTCTCGATGTTACATGAAACCAGAGCAGAATGTTAATGCAACATGTTTTGATTAGTAATCCTTCTGTGTGTGTGTGTGTGTGTGTCTGTGTGTGTTGTTTTTTTTCTCCTAGGCCAAGAGTCATGCCAAGAGGGGCATCCGGGACATTAAGGGCAGACTTAAAGCAAGGGTGAGCAGCGTGGACCTTCACACCTCACGTGCACACACTCGCAGAAGCATGCGTACACACACTTGTACACATAATTCTGTTCCGAGGCCCACAGATAGACGCACGCCCCCCCTCATAGAAACAGACAGGAAGGCTGCTTTACATGGAGAGTGTGATTCTGACGCAGGGCCCTTTTAATGACTGTTGAAGCCTGCTTAGCGCTTTGTTCAGGGCTGTACATTTTTAACCAACGCCCCTCTGGCTATGGCCTGTCATGTCAACCGAGCCCCGGCCCCTCTTTCTCTTTTATTGTCTGCATATTTCATCAGTGAGCCTGTGATTTCCTCAAAGCTAATGTAACGAGGTGTATGTTTCCATAAGCCTGATGGATTTGATAAGGCAATAGCAGTTTGATCTGTCAGTGGGAAACTGAGGGGAGAGGGCACTGATGATGAACAAGAGGAGTACACACTGCTCTGTTGTGTGCATGTGTACACACTCACACACACACAGGGTATCTAGGTGAGGAAATCTGTGTGATTTTGAAGTTAAACAGATTTCATGTGCACTCATAAATGAATTTACAAACACACAAATGAATTAATTCCAGTTTCTCGGGATCACTCTCAATCTGTATTGCATTTACATGGCTGGCAGCTACAGACAAGGGCCTCACTGCACACACCACTGAAATTAAACCCATCAGCGGTGGCTACTTTGAATATAATTGTTGTAACCTGTTAGAGAACAAGGCTGGTGATATTCTGTTTGCCTGTTGTTGTCAAACAATCCCATAAAAAGACCAGTATCAACAGCACATTAGTTCTTTTTCTCAGTGCTTTCTAGCTTTTAGTACCAAGTCTGTGGCTCTGAGACTTGAACTCACTCTTTCTCACTCAAGATTTACACCTTTAGAAACAAGTCATGAATATCTTCTTTAATTATTAAAAAGCCTCAGCGATTTTTCAAACAGCTGGGCACTGTAGTTTTCGGCAAACATTACACAACCAGAAGTAAGTGATGCCTTTGTTTGGGACTGCCCAGATGCAGATTTAGCGTGCTAGAGTGTTTGCATGAAGTGGAGTTTGTGCAGGATTGTCTGAGGTAAACTACAGTGCCCTCTTAGATCATTAAATAGGAAAATGCCAGCAAATAATTAACAGATGTATATGCTATGTAAGGCTTTAGATATAGATTTTTTTGTTGGTAGGATCTGTTGATAATTTAATGGGGTTTGTTGGTGGTAAGAAAATAAAGAATATCACCAGACTAATTTTTAGAAATGTCAAAGAGAAAAAGCAAATAAAGGAGAAAAAGCATCACTTGTTTGGTTCAGTAATTTCTTTTCAGTCTTTATTTAAAATGGAAGGGAGCAACATATTGGATGTTTTGTGCTGTGGCTTTTACATAAATGCAAATGCTCATTATCCTCCAACTAGCAGAGATTTGAGTCAGTTTAGTCAACTTAGCTCATCTCAGATTTACATTTATTGTTTTTCTCTCAGGAAGAAGAAGATGAGGGGATGACAGTTTGTGCGGGGTCTCCCACC
Organism: Ctenochaetus hawaiiensis; assembly: GCA_029783645.1. Lineage (NCBI taxonomy): Eukaryota > Metazoa > Chordata > Actinopteri > Acanthuriformes > Acanthuridae > Ctenochaetus > Ctenochaetus hawaiiensis. The sequence goes on from JAPZDY010000021.1 coordinate 9,979,074, forward strand.
AGCACCAAGAGCCTGTCTCCAAGGAGACTGCAGAAGATGAGACGGGTATGACACACAGGCACACGCACGCACGCACCCAAACACACGCGCACACACACACACACACAGATACACATCAGTAAATATGTTAACTACATGTACACTGACTGATCATACCAGAGCTCAGTTTTCACTTGACCGACATGGATGCAGTCTTCCACTTCAGCACTCTTTTGGTCCACTTTTTGTTCTCATTTCTTTCCTTCCTCTTCCTTCCCTCTCTCCATCACCACATCTTTCTCTCTCCTTTCATTTTCATCTGCTTCTCTCTTTCTCCTCCACTTTTTTTTTCTCTTCTAACAGCTTGTGGAAGCACAGTAGTTTGTCAAGGTGCCAAATGTAATAATAAGCATTTTTTCTTTCGACGCACTCATGTTGTACATTCAGTATTTTTCTCTGAACAGCACGGACAGTTGAAGCGACTCATTTGCTGGTCAGCATTTCCTCTGAAGAATTTGCTTGTGCACCATAAGTGGATGGCACGTTCATTTTTTTTTTTCTTTCTTTGTTGTGTGCAGAGCTGGCATACAATGTGCAAGCATGCACGCTCACAAAACACACATTCATCAATAAATTTATCAGGAGAGTAGAAAATGTTTGAAAATTTTAGGACGCTGTAGTGCAGTGTAAATGAGAATGTGCACATTAGTGTTGGAAGTTTTGTGTCATGTAGATAATATTGCGCAACTCTGAACAATATTAAACACATGCATACAGCCTCAGGGTTGCGAGTTATATCCCCTACCTCATATCTGCAGCTGTGTACTCTCAGCTGGTGCTTTTCCACTTTTTACTGCTAAACAGAAAATGGCAAGTGGACTCTGAATTCTGTCCAAAGAAACACACACACACACACACACTCACAAAAAAAGAAAAACATGCCTGTAATGCACACACTGACATTTTGGTCACAGTCATGTAAGAGTGTGATTAGGAGAGGTTGTGCTGTCTCTAATTAGCGTTGTGTTTCCTGTGTGTGTGATGAGGCTGGAAAGCCTTAGCGCACAGGAAGGTGTGACGGCCGTGGAGAGGAGAGGAACGGCAATTAGGGCTTTTCTAAAGGCCTCCTCGGACACCCTCCCCCCAGCCAGTGCACACACAAAGACCAGGCCAACCCAAGACACACACACACGCAGACAGGGATTAACAGTTAACATGCAATTGATGTGCGTGCACACCCACAAACACATATGCTGTTTTTTGGGATATACACACGCTCACACCCCTGTCCCTGTCATTGAGGCCTGTTCATTGCCACAGTAACGGGTCTCCAGAGACCACTGGAGGAGGGACACACAGGGACACAGGATTGCATGTCCCACAGCACTTGTGTTGTTTGTGTTTGTGTTTATGTTTAGTCCACAATGCACTTCCCATTCCTCTCTGTTCACATTGACTTTCTTAACAGCACTTATAGGTCATAACCCAGGTTTATTACTCAATAGCAAAGTGAAGACGCAAAACCCAGGAGGAGAGCGCAGTCTGACATGCCGTGATTTTTTTTCTTCTGTCGCCTGAAACTAAGACTGAAAATTGAGAAGCCACAAAAGCCTCGATAATTTATGGCCTGTCAGTGCGCAGTAACCCCTGAA
>JAPZDY010000021.1:9980967-10034822 GCA_029783645.1 Ctenochaetus hawaiiensis
TAAAGACTCTTTTCAAGTCTCTTGTTGATTTTTTCTTAGGTAGCTACACTTTATAATGGCCATTTATCTACTTTTACTCTATATACATATTTCTGTTACAGTTTAAAGGAAATTTACTGAAAACATACCTGTTCTTTCTGCATGACTTATCTCTCCATCTCACATTTTTATTCATGTTGTTTTTATTTTTTTTTTTCTCTTGGACCCATTTTGTTTTAGATGCTTCCTATAAAAATCTTGATACTGTGTTTTGCCCACAACTGACCAGGTGTTCCTTGCATGAAAATTTGCTCTTTTTGGACTCATCTAAATCTAATCTAAACCTAGTTAATGATTGAGTAAATAAATGAAAAATGCTCTTTTATCATCATAGTACCCCAAGCCTCTGTGTGTGCATACAGACACCTGTAGCAGGGGCTTCTATTATTTTTTGTCAGTCTTAAAATAAGTCCCACTTTCTCTGTCCATACAAAAACAATCTTATTTTTTCCAGTCTTATATATTATTATCCAAAAATAAAATAAAAAAAAAATCTGCTGTTAACATTGCACCCCATGTATATCATTAAGGAATTATTAATTACAAGAAACACAGTGCCACAAAAAAACCCTCCTTAAATATGGCCACTGAGTTAAATCAGCACATCTTTAAAACAGTTAATCAAATACTAAACATTATAACCATCATGAATCATACTGCATTTGTGTGTGTACATAATAAACTGTCAGCTGAGTGCTTTTTAAAGCTAGTGCAGCGGTCCTGCTAATTGACCAGTATTCATTGGCATAAGTTAAACTTGACTCGACTTCATTTGCAAAAAACAGAAGGTACTTTTACATATTTACCTCTGAACTACCAACATATTATTCTGTAATTGTAAGCAGTACTCTAAAAACCTACTCACTATGTCATTTCCCTGATGTCCACACATAGACAGAGTTACCAACAAAGACTCACTCACCTGCCTTTTAAATTCGGACACATTTCACTGTTCCAACGCTCCAAAAATGTGATCTGATTAACGACGTTCCTTCCCTCCTGTGTGAGAGCAAAAGCCTGATACATTTTTATCATTCATCATGTTTCTTTTGCATACCCTTCTATGTCTGTCCTTGAAAATGAAATGAATGATCCTGGAGTAGCTCCTTTTAATTAATCATAGCAAAAATAATCAGAGTTATAAAATTCATATTCTATTTGATCAGCCAACACATGTACCAAAGTGAGAGTGCTGCTGTCATTTTGCGTACATATTCCTGCCGTATCTGGCAATGTGGGTGATTTGTTCTGTTTGGTGAGCTTGTTGATTAAGAATGTAGGAGTTATCTTTTCATTTGACAAAAACAAGACTGATTTGGACTGCTGACTTCTTGTTGGATACAACAAACAACAACCAATCATTGTTCTGGCCCTTGGATGTGTGTGAGTTTTCAATATTCTGTGTCAGATTTTGTATATCATTTTGCATGTCTGTGTGTGTGTGTGTGTGTGTGTGTGTGTTTACTTTTAATGTGGTATTTGTAAGCGCCTGCAAATAGAGAGTGTGTCTGTACAACAGCCGTTTTGTACATGAGCATGTAGTTGAGCTTGTGCTCTGTATGTACACAAACATGCTTGCATTTAGCAGTTTGCCTCGGGTGGGAGACAACAGGATGACAGTTGTTAGAAGTGAAGAGGAGAGCAGAGGTTGGGACACTGTTATGGACAATGACAGCCAGCAGGCTTGTGGCCGGGCTCAGCCTCAGGCTCTGGACTTCTCACCTGGTGAGGCAGGAAAGATGCCAGCCCGGAAAACACCGCACAGCTCAGGGTGGAGGGAAAACGAGGAGCTAACAAAGACGTAAAGCAGCACCAAAGTCACATGGATACTTCAGTGTGAACATGATTCTTTCTGTATATGTGTGTTTGTGTTAGTTGGATTTGTTTGTACACTCCATCTGTGGGAGACAGCTCATGTGTTTATGGCCAGTAGACACACATGTACACTGCATACTTACTTGGGAAGTATCTGTGTAATAACGAGGAAGAATGTCCCTGAGATCAAACATGCTTATACTAGTATGTATTTTTAATACAATAGTACTTAACATGAAGTATGGCTCATAAGGCTTTGCGTAGACTCTGGGTTGCATTATGTTCACTACATGATTGAAAATGCCATAATATGAACAATACGCTAAAGCAATGATTTCTGGGAAAACTGAATAGCTTGTAACTTATTTCAAAGCATATACTACATGTACTGTAGATTATATAGCACAGAGTTAGTGTGGGTTTTTTGTGTATGTGTGTGTGTGTTAGAATTCATAGCAATGGCATTTTTTGACAAAATTGCAAATAGAAAACAGTTCAAATAGGCTCATAATATTCACTGTAAGATTTATATTGTGGATAAATTTTGTTACGTTAATAGTGAAGATGCATCGCAATGAACTTAAAGTGCAGTGGCTCTGTCTGTAGCTCTGTCCCTGTGTGTGAGTGTGTGTGTGTGTGTATTTGCATGTTTATTTGTGTGTGTTTGTAGTCTCCAATTTGCTTAGTTTCTCCCCGCTTCAGAGACCCTGGTGGCTTCCTTGCTGAAACTAAAGTGCCATCTCCTGGCCCTGTCAAAGTACTGCACTGCACGCATTCACAGACAGACACCTGGTGATTTCACTGGATGAGTTTAGTTAAGTGTTACAGAATGAGCGTAATGCACATTTTTCCTTCTTTTATATGGCTCCTGTTTTAAGCGTGAGGGAAGTGGGCTTTCAGCAACAGCCAGTTGGACAGACCAGTAGTGGATCTTGCCTCAAACGCTGTGTTTTTTCCTCTCTTTTGAGTGAGCAGCTCTTAAACAGGCAGACAGAGACTTGGCCATACTTCTGCAAAGGCTCTGCCTCTCCCCAAGGTTTGTTTGCATTTTACCGGCATCTCTTTACATACACTGCCAAGCTGTGAGATCAGTGCCCACTTAGAAATACCATATGAAATGTATAATGTAAGACTGGCTATTAAAGTCCACTAGCGTTTGGCCCTGTCACAGAGAGGCATAGTTGTTCTGCATAACCGGTCATGCAGGGAAGGACGGGAAGAGGAGGGGAAAGTTTGTTTCTCCAAATGCAGCTGCTAAATGGATGGTGATGACTATTTTCCCCTCATAACCGCAGGAATAAAATGTAATTTGTTATATCAAATCTGAAGACTTTTTTTGAGGCCCCTTACGTTTATTTCATAGCCTTGCTTATTGCATTAGGAATAGGGTAGGGTATACAAGGTCATAGTGATGGATTAGTAGAGTTAGTCATGTTTACAATCCTGCTCTCATTTGTTCACAGTCCACGACTGTAAAGGCTTGTAAGCGAAACTGAAGATGTGAGCGCCTGCGCTGCTTTTTATGTCTGAAGCCTAAACTGCAGGCAATCGGGATTCTTTGACTTCTTTAGCCAGGTACTCAGGAACTTGGATCAAAGTGAAATAAATTACAAAGTAAAATAAAATAATTAAGAAATGGTTCCCTTAGCGTTGGTAAAGTCAGTTTAGAGAGTTTAGTGTACAAGAGAAGCTCAGATGTCAAATCATTCATTTAAGGAACAAAAGAGGATTTTCTCCTTTTTCCAAATTTCTGGATTGAGCTACAGGAGTTTTCACTGAAATAAACTGACTGTTTTTATTATTTTCCGGACTCCTCTTCCTCTGCTGTATCTCCTTCTGACTCTCTCACTGCCTGCGTTCTGCACAGTCTCACTTGTGGCGACGTGGTGGAGAGGAAGGGAAGCGAGAGCCAGATAGACAGAAACTGTGACATCTGTCACTGACAGTGGAGTGATGGAGGGAGAAAATGGGAGACGGGAACGTGTGGAGGAGGAATCTCTTTTTCATTTTCACCTTTCAGCTTCCCATTAGCCGACAGCAAGAAGCTAATGAAGGAGCAGTATGATAATCTGTTGTTCTGCTATTTCATGCTTTCCATGGTCCTGTCAGGCCTGGGGAGGTACAGGATGGTGGCAGGGCTGTCACAGCTTTAACACCTGTTTGCAGTGGTTGAGAATATTTCATTGTGAATGTCTAAATTTGAGGAGCCTCCATATTGTTGTTGTTGTTGTTTACATTGACACACAGAACGTCTGATTTTAGATCTCAGATTTAGCTGCCGTTGCTTGTTTTGACAGCTTTTGAGGAGGAGAATAATATGTTCAAGTACCTGACAAAAGCATACTTCGTATCTCACATTACTTGTAAAATGAATGCAATATGGTGTTTGAAAAAAAGTGCGATAACTCCACTCCTGCGCCAAATTTGGCGCTTCTATCGTAAAATGCTCAGTTGTTGTAAATAGTTCCATCTTAACCGCTGCTCTAAAGGGTCACAGTGAAGAGAGAGAATGACAAATTGATAAAGCCGTGAAGTGAGGTACCATCCATTTACTGCTCCCTATGGAACTTCCTCTCGTAGACGGCACCAAAGCTGTAACAGAGATCAGAGGGCCAGGCTTCGTGACCTGTGTCTGGTTGTGTTTGGGTTCACCTTGCTTTAATAAACACCTAGACGCAGAGAGAGGCCCCGCTCCCCTAAACACAGCCCTCTCACACTAATGCCCGGCCTAAATAACTGCACGCACCATGAACACACAGCGCATGTGTGTGCAGTGTTTGTGTGTTAGTGTTTCTGTTCAACAAACCCCACCCTCTCCCAAGTGTCTCACAGGTGCATCTCCGCTCTGCCGGTCCACTCTGGCTGGCATGTCGGCCTGGCCCCAGATTTACTGCCCTGACACAGGAATCCATTAAAGGCTGTTTAGGGATCCCAGGCCTGAGCCCCTCTGAAATCTCTTTCATTATAGCTCCAAGCTACCATGGAAGGGGAGAGGCTCGGCCAATCAGCAGTGCCACCACATGTGTTCGTGTTTAGCCTGATGGCTGAGAGGCTTAAGTGGCTACTGCACACATCTCCTCCGCTGACTTTTATGGAGAAAATGGCACTTTAACTCTTTGTGTTTTTTTGTAATAGGGTGCGTATGTGACTAAGTGTGTGTACGGGGTGTGGGTGTGGGTGTGCATGTCTTCCCTGGCCGAACACAGGCCCTAAATGAGGCCAGGCCAGCCACACGTTACATTCCGCCTGTCTGGCTGGCCCTGCATCGGCTAATCAAGACCGGCTTGGTTCTCAGTTACAATATGGACACCCCCTAAACACACACACTTGCTCATACACACACGTTCACACATGCACACACACTTTTCCATCAGTCTTTGGTGCTTCTTTCCTCACCTCTCAATTTTTCCTTCCTTTTTTCATGCGTTTCTTTCCTCCTTGGTTTCTTTGCTTGTGTTAAGTTCTTTTTTTTTGTTCTTCACCTTTGTGTCTCTGATTTTCCCTCTACCACAACCACAACACAAGCACAGAAACACTGCTGTCTCCACTTCTAAAACACACCCCCTGTGCTCCTTCCACTTTTTACAGGTTGTAAAGAACCTTTTTCTCAGTGTTTGGCTTTGATAATGTGGCTAACGTGAGTTTAGCAGAGAAAAATGCAGAAAAATCAGAGAGGAGGAGCTAAGCTGGTGCAAACAAACAGGAAAGAAACTGCAGTTCCCTCCAATGCTAACACAGCAGTGCTAGCATGGTGTGTGTACAAAAAACAAAGTTAGAGATGTTACAAAAAAAAAAAAGACACAGGTGTTGTGCAGCAAAATTTAGAAAGGTAAATGGGCAAAATGCAAAGAGTGTAAATTAGAAAGTGAGACAGTGTTAACATAAGTGAACATGCACATGCGGAGAGAGGAGAGAGGAACATGTGCGTCGTAGTGGAAGGCATGTTAATAAGTGGCCCGAGGGCAGATTTGGGCTCCCATGGGGAGAGTCCTGCCCTGCTCTGTGAAGCTTCTGTCTCTTCTTTAAAACGCCCATTAAATATGGTACACAGGTGGCTTATTAAACCCGCTGTGTCAGACAACTGTAGTACACACTGATCATTCAGCACTCTACAGTGACAAATACAGTCACATTCACTGGTGTGCGTAATGCAAGTGATTAATGTGTTTATTCACATCGAACTCACTGTGTGTAAGTAGCTTGTAGTTTGCTTATAATGCTGAGTTTGATAAAATACTGCAGGGGATCTTAAAGATTTTTATCCCTAGACCAAAATTTGACAAATTTAGTCTCAACCCTAAGGTCCAACTCATTAAACAAGCTAGTGCTTCAGTCTTATGGGGACCCACCAGACACAAACCTGCATCTTTTCTCAATCGCATTCCTAATTGTACTTTTATGAAAAAGCGGCACCTCAGCAGAACGCCATGCTCTGTCTAGACTCTACCAGTCCTCCTGAGTCCACTTTTACTGTTGAACATCATTATTTGCATCCCAAAATATCCGTTTTCTCTTTTCTCATTAATAGCATAACTTCAACAAGTCTCCAATGAGCATGGGCCCTCGAGATCTTGGATACGGGCTCGATGATGATGAGCTGGACAGTGCAAGCAAGTAAGTTTTTTTTGTTGTTGTTATTATGGGTACCACTTTCCTGTTGTTTCAAGTATCTGTGTTGTGTGTTTTGCTATGAGAGTTTTTTTGCTGGTTTACCGATTACTGAAAAGTTGAAAGCAGGTTCAAAGGTGCTGTTTGTCTGTTTTTAGCCATGATAATACTGCCCCCAAGTGGACATGTTTATCAACAGAACTAGTTGAAAGGGATGTCAGTCATAGTAACTCTAACTCCTTATGTTTAAAGGAATAGTTCTCACAGTGTAATTATTGATTTGCTCTGTAATATTCACAGTATAACATGACATATTTTTAAACTATCCTATGAGACATTTCCACATCTTAATATCAAAAAATGACAATAACGTTGTATATTTGTTTAGATGTGCACTTACACAAATCCAGATGTTTCCAAAAATGTTCCAGCTCAGAGAAATTTGTAATTTTTTTGAGAAAATATGGCAGTTTTATTTTTTCACCTGTCTCTAACTCATGTATATTTCTGTCTGAGACAGTGAGCATGATTTTCATCTGAAAATGTGGTTCTAAAATAATAAATTAAGCAAATCCTGTAACATCAAACTATGTCTTCTGTTTTTGTGTTTTTGATTAAATTTTGAGCATTTAAATATTATGTTTTAGAATTTCCCACAGTAAATACAGTTTTTTTGTTAAACAGCACATGAAACTGTTGAACTTTGTCTTTCTGCAGGATTTCCTCAGAGGACAGCGGGGATGTCCCTTCGTACACTGAAGACAGCGATGACTCGTACTCACTGGAACTGGACATCGAGTCCCGCTCAGGCCAGATGAACCTGCTGGAGGAAATCCTGGACTCTCTCAACACCACAACGGTGGAGCAAGGCAAACTCAGTGCTGCCAAAAGCCTGGACTTCTTCAGATCCATGGAAGATTTAGACTACAAGCCTCCGGTACGCTCCATAGCCACATTATTACAAGACCTCTGATTATTTACAGGAAGGAAAGAGAGCAGAGAGGTGTAACAGAGTTTATGTTGATAAATGAAGAACTATGTCCACATCAAGATACACTGATGGAAAGATGAGTGAAGATAGATAATTATAAAATCTGCATCATCGCTCATGTCTTATAAAAAATGTAAAACAAACTAATGAGTTTCACTCTAACACACAACATCTGTACTGTCACATCTGTTAAACTCTCTCAGCCCTGAGCCCAAAGCTGTGTTCTTTTAGTCCAGGTACTTCCATTACTATTCTCTGGAAGCAGTGCACATAATCTTTTTCAAGATGACTGAAGCTGTTGAAAATTTTAGAAATATTTTGAATTAATTCACTCAAGTTATCTGATGAGTTCTTTAGATGCTGAGGTCAGGCCCACCTATAAAGAATATGTGCTAAAGTGCTTATGCAAAGCAGTTACTTCTGTTAGGTTCAACTGAGAGCTTTTAATAGCCTCAGTAACTAAGATATAACAGAGGACTTTAAGAGTGCATTAAAATGAATTTAATCAAAGTAACTTGTATTTCATGAGTTTACCACAAGTCAGACCATGTGAGTGGTCAACACCATTTGTAGAATGTTGAATAGTTTGCATCACAACAGTAAATAACAAAGACATGCGTTTATTGAACTCTTTGAATAAGACTTAATTTCTACTTAAATGCTCACATGCTGCTTGGATCATGATATGGGATCGTGATAACACACTAGAATGTTTAACAGCCAAGCACAGTATCTCATTTTGCTCTGAAGGACCAGGGCTGTTTTCATGTTGACTCACAGTGACACGCAGCAGTTGGTGCAACCTAAATTAAACAGTGTGCAGAACACTGGCTTTTCTATCACCCACAGACTTCAGTAGGGCAGAGAAAAGATGACACCCAAGTCTCTTCATAAAGGTATTTAATATTTTCTTGATTCTTCTCTTCCAGAGCAAGGCCACAACTTCCAATGAATCTAAACCTGCAGATGAGAGTGGCTGTGTTGGGGGCGGGGATCAGGGCAGCTGGAACATGGGCCAGGATGACAGCGCGGTCCACGGAAAACACCTTCCCCCATCCCCGCGCAGACAGCCCAGCAAGAGCAGTCTGAAGGTGTCAAAGAAAACGGCGACAGCACCCACAGTGCCTGTCATCACAGCTGCACCTCAGGACGCCGTCATCTCCGAGTCTCAGCCTCATCTGCCAGGCTCTGACCCTCATCTGCTACCTCCAGGGCGACAGCCAGGAGACCGCTACTCCTATTCCCCTTTAATGTCCCATAGAGTTACACCTACACCACCGTCTCCCAATTTCTCTCATTCCCACAGTTATTCTGCAAGCTATTCTCCTGTACCAACAAGCCGGTTTCGGACCAGCTCGGACCCCCAGGCCAGCACAGAGCCTCCTCAGGCCCAGAACCAGACTGCCTCCACCAGCATCCTGAGGAGGAAGGTGCTGTCCAAGGAGACTGTGAGGCACTACCAGGAAAAGGCCCTCCAGAGGCAGAGCAGCAGGGGCCGGCGGGAGGGTCAAGGGAGCCCGTCCGGGAACAGCCAGTCAGCTATGCAGGTCCCGTGGGAGAAAGAGGTGTCCAAGGAGGGGCTCCTGGGCCTCGGCCTGTGTTTGGGTCAGGGCAAAGATGCAAGGGCGAGTGTGGTGCAGGATCAAGGCCTCCTGGAGGAGATTGAGTCCATGTGTTGCCTCGGCTCAGTCCTCCACACCAGCCTGCAGCTGTCACAGGTTCACTGCAACAACAGTCACCACCAGGTTCAGGGCAAAGCCACAGACGAGTCGTAGGGACGTCAAAGACTCAGTGTCTGTAAATGCCATAGGTTCTACTGAAATCTGTTCACTTTAAATCGTAAATCTATTACAATTAGCTGCAGTTTCAGAGATGTTGCTCAGTTCTGACCTTTTTTTTTTATCTCAACACTCAGCTGTTAGGAACAATTCTTAACAAGTTTGATGTCATACAGGCAGAGAGTCAGAGCCTCTGGAGTGGGAAACAGGGAGAGAGGAAATGATGCACAGCATGACTCTCCATCTTTTAAAGCCATTTCTGTGCAAAGCAGAGCCCTATTTTTTTTTTTAGTCAAATAACAAAATATCTCAGTTTGGTAAGAATATTTCAACCTGTTTTCAATAAATAATAACTTGTTTCTAGAATATTCTGCAATTGATGGTCTGTTAAATTTAGTTTGGCTCAGAAGTTTTAAGATTATAGTTTATTAAAACAATGACTTGTCTTATGAAAAGAGAGCCAGGTAAAGACACAATTTCCATGTTCACAAACCTGAACACAAACAAAAACAAGTTGATATGAGGGAGATTTTTTTGCAGTGTGTTTACTGCTCATCCTAAGTTCTCTGTCTCCAATTGCTTAAATTAATGTAAAACACACAATTTTATCTATTTTATTTTTCGTCCTGTTACATATTTTTAATGTTCAAGATTTTGCTAATTGGAGGTTTTTTCCATTCAAAGAGTCTCTAGTTAGAAAAGAAATTAGAAAAGTCTCAGTACTTTTTCAGGATTAAGAAGGGATGATATCTCATCACATACCATGATGTCAGTCTTGTACTCACTGTGTTCCAAACATTTCACTTGATCAAATTAAATTTGCACTTGTAGGCTAATAAATTATACTCAGTCTTGACCACCTGCTACTAAAACCACTGAGCAGAAACAACAGAGGCGGATTTTTCCAGACACAAAGTCCACTCGGGCCTTTGGAACTAATTATACACTGTGTACGTGAATGAAATATTTTTATTTTATCACCATGCCTTAAATGGACATGTGATTTGTTTTTGATACTCTGGTGTCTTAATCTATTGATACCATAACAGGTACTTTGTTATCAGATTCCCTGATACTCTTAGATCTTACATGCAACAGTCAATAGTTTTTAAACAGCACTATATTTCTCTTGAATTATAGTAAAGTTAGTATAGAGATGACGTGCTTTAAGCTGCTGTTTTAAATTGCATTCCAGATAACGAGAGTTGCATATAGAAACCTCTCTGTCTCCCTCCTCTGTGTTCCTCAGGACACTTCTGTCACTTTGAAGAGGAGCAAATACAGTCAAAAGTTAAAGAGCATAACTTTTTAAATGCCAGTGCGCCATGTCCTCTTCCTTCATCACTCTTCCCCCTCATGTCGTCTCTCCTAATGTCTGTCTACAAATATAACTTTCACTCTCGACCTCAACAACGGTAGCCAGTTGTTGCAGAGCTAATGGGGTTTAGAGTGGATGTGAAATAAGTTGAATTTTAGAGGATAAAGCTGGTGATATTCTACATTTTCTTACTGTTAACAAATCCTGTGATACAATGGATCATCTGATCGATTCATAACTTCTGCACAAATCTACAAGTCCTTCTTGCTCCTGCTGAAAACTTTAAAAATAGGTTACAAATATACAGTTTCAGTTTTTTTAAAAAAGGGACTGTAGTATTTGTGAAAGATAAAGAGGAGCAAGCTGTGCATGTCTTGGGTACTATCTAAGCCACAGGTTACATATTTGTAGTAATGTAATTATGTAATTATTTAAAGTATTTATTATTATTCATAGTATTTGTGCATATGAAGAAAAATGAACAGTATCACCAGACTTAATTCACAAAAACTCAGTCTGTCTTCCTCTCTGTGTCTGTTTCTTTCCTCACAGAAGGAAATGCAATCTCTGTCCTTCTAGGTTAGAGTCACACACTGTAAACTAATGCAGTGGTTGATGATTGTACTGTAATAAAGCAATACGGTTCTCCTCAGAGAGTAGCTTCATGGATGTAATGTGTGTAGAGTCAGAAGTATTTCTGTAACAGACTCTCCTGTGGAGAGACGCGCCCGCGTCTGCAGATTGTGGGTTCCCAACGTTCTCTGCGCCGCCACAAACCCAGAGAAGAGAAGAAAGCTTTTTCATGTGCTTGTGTTGGGATTATTACATTTATGGTTCGTTGTTCTCATGATTTATGCCAGACGCCAGTCAGTGTGGCAGTTTAATAGCAGCTATTTCTCCACGTTTTGAGTGCTGCTCTGCGTTAACGATTTGCTCATAAAGTCCTTGGCGTGCTTCTAAAAGCCCGGGACTCAGTCTTAGTAATTCCAAAAAGGAGGAAAAAATAACCTCCAGAACAAATTCTGCACTGGCCTTATTCAATGTAAACACTTTAAAAAAAACTTATTTACTATGCAAATGTTTAAGATTATAGAGCAGGTCAGTTTTCTTTAATGTAGTAACATTTTGATGCACAGTTCTACTTGAAAAAATAATCACAATCAAACTAGCTTCTAGCTGTAGACACGTCCCTGAGTAAAGAAATAAACATTAAAGTCTATTTAACTGTGTGTGAGCTGAAGTGTGTCTAATGACAGGTCGGTGTGTATGGTGTGCCTTATACAGTAGGAGAACCACCCAGCATAATCAGAACAAGGTACAGCATTATAGAAGGAGATGTATGTGTTTTCAGACAACCTTTAATGACAGTCAGGTACGTTTTGGACATAATGATGTAAAACCTCTTTCAGTCCTCAAAAACTGACCTGAAATGAACTTGAGTACTTGCGTTGTTTTAACAGCCGCTTTGTTTTTGACTTTCGGCTTCAGTCCAGCTGCAGTTACTCAGTGTTTTTCTTTGCTGTGGTGTTCGGTGGGAATCTTCCTGCCTATGTTTAAGAGAAGGTCTCTAAATTCCTCTGGGTTATATGACTTTTTGTAAATTAGGTACTTTCTTCGGTTTCACTAATAGCTGAGTACTTGGTTGTTTTCTTCCTTTTGGTTTTTTCCTTTTTTTTAAAAAAAAAAAACCTTGAACACTCATTCTGAGCTGACTGTATTGAAAGACGTTTCTCAGACGGAATTCCTCTAGTTGATTTCTTACTGATGAAAGCTTATTTTCAACTGAAAAGACATGTATTTTTGCTGGCTCAAGTTTATTTTACATGGATAATATATGATTGGTGTTATATGTTGTAGAAAAATGACACCTAATATTTGAATGTTTTAGATTTTATTTTTTGAAAGAAAAAAAAAATAGAGAGAGAATATTAACAAACGTCCGATGTAGCCCTTCGTGTGCAGAAGCATTGTGACATCTTCCAATGAAAAAAAAAGCCGAGACTGAAGCTTGCTTGTACATGGTACAGTGCTTAATGTTGTATCTGCATGTATGCACCTGTATGTGTTGTATACTGATTTTGTTTGTTGACTTTTACAGATGTGCTCTATTCTGTTGGTATTAATTATTTTTTCAGTATTTAGCTCTTCCATCACTTCGAGAAAGATGGGAGAAACATCGGCTCTCGTGCAGTCCACTCGTTCTGCCTTGCATTGGGTATTGTAGAGTTAAACGTCATCTGCCTTGCATATTATGCAGAAGCAAATATTTCTACTTTGGTTGCTGGCTACTGTAAGTCTAACCATAGAGGTTTGTGGGGAGAAATACTTGAGGAGTCAGCTGCTGTTAAGGATGATATAAAAGCTTCTGTTCCTTTGGTCCCGTTTACACTAATGTTGAACAACAATAAAGAAGTGATTGTCAGGGCATTTCAGTGTCTGCCGGCTTGTGATAGCTTTGGAGACCTTAAACTCTCTGCAACAGAGTGTAAAGTTCTGGAAATACATGTTTATGTTGAGTATAGTTGTCCTGAAATTACAAAATTGGAGAGAGTTGGAGGTTACAGATTATGTAGCAGCTTTAACTTTGGAGTGAAAACTTCTTTACATCACTTCCCCTTAACCACACATTACAGATGTGTGTGTTCAGTGTAGTGACAACCTTTGACAAGTTACAGTAAGCAAAATTTTAGTTGTTTTTTTTTTCTTTTTTGGAGGGTTTTGTTATAATGATTAATTTTTTCGATATACCATCTACTGACTTTCTGATTCTGTGCACACTTGCATGTTGTCATTGCAGATAAAACAACTGAGGTCAATCTAACATGCTATTCATGAGTAACGTGGTACAACTGCACATAATGTATGCACTGTGAACTGAAAATAAATTATACTGTTTCATGCTTATACATTTCTGGACTCCTTTGTGTGTTTGTTTTTTGTTTTTGTTTTTTTAAAACAAAATTCAGTAACAAAAGTCCAGTGTGTAGGATTTAAGGGAGTCAAGTTGTAGAATCAGGCAGTAATAGAATTCAACAGTTAAGTTTGTTTTTCATTGGTAGAATCTAAAAATTACAAGCATTGATTTTTCCTTCTCTTAGAATGAGCCTTTATCTCTACAGAGTGAGCAGGTCCTCTTTCATGAAGTCCATGTTATGCCACTATAATTTTACAGCAGCCTTGAATGAACAAGACAAACATTTGTGCACAGCATTTCTTGCAAATTTCATGGCCACAGAAGGTTCTACTGCACACCTAAAGGGGGGGGGTATCTACTGACTTGCAATATGCAACCTCACCACTAGATGCAACTAAATCCTACACACTGGACCTTCAACAGATAGAAACGTAGCAAAAACAATGCATTTTGTTAATTAAAATAGTTGGTGTGTTGTATTGTGTATTCACAGTTTACCCAGCGCACACAAGGAAACTGCTGGTTAATTGTGTTTTATATGTGTGTGTGTTTATGTCTCAGGCTACTTTTGGTGTCACATACTCAGACCAGCTAAATGGGGACGACTTGTGGAAGAGTGAAAAAACAGTATTTTCAACTGGAAAATGACTGAGTTTTGGGTCAGTGGTTAAGGTTAGGATAAGTCTCTGGAAAATCAATGTGAGTCTAAGTAATTTTCCCAAAAAGTGACATTAGTATGTCAGTGTGTGTGTGAGAGAGGGAGAGCTTATAAATGCACTGTCTAAACTAATTTAGCAAACACCACAGTAAAACTACAAATCTGTTTCTAGAGAGCACTTAAATGTTCCCAAACATACTTTTGTCAATATAAAATAAATTAACACAAAAAAACACTTTAATTAAGCAGCACATTTTGTACATTTACCAACAATTAAGGGCAGAAATAAAATTCACAGTCGAAAAAATAAGAAACAAATCATCATTGTATTATTTACACTTAGATTACACTTCAGTGTGTAGACGCTTTTTGTGTCTAACAACATACAAATCAGCCTATTGGAAACTAAGAAACTATTCTTATCTTGTGAGCTGACATTAATCAGTAAGGAACTACAGTATGAAGAGTCCAGTGGGAATGTTTACTAAAGATGAAAATAAATCAATACTGGCTGCAACATTCCTCATAGACAACACACAAAGTGTTAGAAAGGCATTTCCTGTAATAAATATACACAAATGGAATTCCATCAGTTTAAATGACGAGTCTTGTAATGTCAAATCTCTTCATCTAAAAGGAGGCACTGCTGGATGGTGAGACCAGGTATGAAACATCACAGTAAGATGGATGACGTATTGGGAAATACAATAACACCAAATCTGATACAGTCTTGCAGAATGTGCATATGCAAATTAAGGGAGACAGCTGTAATTTCAGACAGAGGAATTGTGAAAGGAAGATCATGTTTACATGCAGGCTGCAGTTCCCTCAGCAGAGTTCTGCATTCTCTTCACTTTATGATGCTTGAATCCAAGCTATGTGCATGTAATCAGGCGTATTTCCAGTGTTAGCTCCTTTATCTCAGCAAAAACCACATTATCAACCTGCCTGTAAACAGTCCCTGCTTGCGTCTCATATGAGTCTCTCCATAGGCGGTGGCTGGGTAATGCTCCACATCTCCACCCGGGATCCCTCCTTCTCTTGGCGGCTGGGACTGTAGGTGCCATGGGTGGCGCGGCGATTTAACGCCATCACCAGGCCGACGGAGGTGAGGATTAGAACCAGCAGCAGGACTACGGACCCCAGACTGATGGACAGCAAGAGGTCAGAGGTCAAACCCTCAGTGGTCAACTGGAGGAAGGAGACAGAACCAGATAAAAGGTGCTTACTAGTAATTTTAAATGTCTAGTTTAAAGAGGTTCATGCAGGGGATGAAACTGTTTATTCCTGTCTCTTTCACACACTGTGTCTCTCACACACACTCCTCCTCTCCTCACTGCTTTGCACTACACCAGGCGCTCCACACGTGCTGCCAGAGTGCTGATGGATGTGTTTTCCAGCTCAGCAGGTGGGCTGCGACCACCAGGAGCCTCGAGTTCCTGCGGACTAAAACCTCCCTCCGTCTGCCGCCTCTCTCGCAGTTTGGCTCCGGCCACCGCCAACCCCACCATCACCACTATCGCCAAGCCAACCAGGCACGGTGCCAGCACGGCAGCCACCCGCGAGCTGTATGGAGCACGCTCCGTCTGTGAAGGATCACACACACACACACACACACGCACACACACGTAAGCACACCCACACACACGCAAACACACACACACACACACAGGCAAGATGCTGCCTGATGATCCCATTAGCACATACACAGCAAACACCACCAGAAACACACCAAAAATAGCTCTCACACGCACACACATGGTTCTTTTTGAGCAGGGAGAAAAAGCTGCTTTACATGAAGCTTCTGAAAGCATTTTAATGACTTGTGAAACCTGCTAAGATTCGTTTTTTACTTACAGCCCTGTGGGCTCTTTGATGATCACACACCAAACACACACAGGCAGCTTCACTACCAAACAGAAACACAATCAACCTGCATGCAAACACACAGATTTTTGACCTCGCATGTCAAACCCAGCGAATCAAGGCAAATCAAAGCTTCCAGTGCAGCAGGTGCGTGATTGTTAACATTCATTAACCAGCAGCAGAAGACAGAGCGGCAGATGCACTTACATCAGTAGTTCTGGTTGGCGTGATCGTCGTGACACTCTGAGTGGCTGCTACAACAGCACAACAGCTGTAAGTATCACTCTGTTACACTTGAAATTTTGGCTGACACCCGCTTCATAACTAGAGCCTCTTCCTGAAGTTGTCAGGTGACACGAGGCTACCAAAAAAATCTCAGAAGTCAGCAAACTTTACACTGAGCAATCAACATGGAAACATAATTCTAATAAAAATACAACCACCCATATCCCGAGGCAGAAAATAACTTATGCACTCATGCTCAACGCTCTACACTTTACACTTTCTTTCTCTTGCCACAGGTTCTTTGTTGACTCCTGGAAAGTGCTTACCTGTCACTGCAGCACAGTTGGCTGTCATAGCGAGTGTGACACAAGCGAGCCGGAGCAGCCTGCAGCCAGGACCCGCCATCAGTCACCGACTGCCACACACACAGACACGGAGATGTCTAACTAACCAGTCTCTAAGGTACACAGCAAGGCCACCCTGAAGCCTCTGCAGAGCAGCTACACACAGAGAGACAGCAGCAATGCTTCCCTGCTGTCAGCACTATCAACCTGCTCTGTGTGTGTACCTGTGTGTGTCTGTGTGTGTCTGCCTGCCTGCCAGATAAGCTGCCCTCATACGTTTCTGTGAAGCAGACCGAACTTCTCTGAATGCCACCAGCTCTCTGCTGAAACTGCACTTCAGCGCCAGATGCTGCTTTTTCGCTTGCGAAGCACATTTCTACCTCTCCGCTTCTCTCACTCTCAAAGGATGGCCACATCAGTGCAGACACTGAAAAAACTGCCTCCCGTTTCCTCCCCTCTCTTTCCTCACCATTAGAGCTACCTGTGCCTGCAAAGGACATACACACTCACATGCACACACATGTACACACAGACCTGAAATACTTGATGGAAGCGAAGCGGCAGGTGTAACACAGAAAAGTGCAACTGCATATTGAGAACATGGATGAAAGTGTGTGGACACATTACATACACATATGTGATGTGTGTTAACCATTTTAATCTGCTAATGTAGGAGACTCCACTCAGCTGGGAAGACCCTCAACAACATCAGCGATTTGCTCCCACAAGAGTGTGTGTGAGGTCGGGCGCTGATGTCAGGTGATAAGGCCCAGGATGGAGGTCAGGACTCTGTGCAGGTCAGTCAACTTCCTCCACATTGAACTCGAGAAACCATTTTTTTTTTTTTATCACCGAGTAGATTTGTGATTTTTCAAGTGTGTCTTATACAACAGTCAGGTGCCCACATAAACACTGAAACTGGTTTTGCTTGCTGTAATCATTCTACCTGCTCAAAGGATCCCTTCCTAATATGCTTTGAGTGTAAATGATTGTTGTCAAACTCGGCAGCCTTCCCTCTGTGCATAAATGTATGCAAATGCTTTTCTTAAGGTAATATAAGAGTTCTGCTGTCCAGGTTAGAAAAATCAAGGGGATTTCATTAAAAGTCACGCTCATTTTGTACAAAATAACTCTTTCTGATACTGCAGCTCAAAAGGGGAACACAAAGAAGTCATTTTATAAAAGCTTTTCTATCTGATTTCACAGAAGTTTTGGAGAAACTTCAAATGCATTTTGCAGGAATAAGAATAGAATAGAATAGGAATAGATTTTGAACCCCAACAAGTTCTTGAGCTTAATGTCTTTTGCTCA
Source organism: Ctenochaetus hawaiiensis (assembly GCA_029783645.1). Classification (NCBI taxonomy): domain Eukaryota; kingdom Metazoa; phylum Chordata; class Actinopteri; order Acanthuriformes; family Acanthuridae; genus Ctenochaetus; species Ctenochaetus hawaiiensis. The sequence goes on from JAPZDY010000021.1 coordinate 9,998,835, forward strand.
TCAGGCATTGTAGCTAGTGATTACAAGCCACTCATTAAAGTTAGCAGCCAGTATATATATACCATGGATAGTAAATATATGTTAGTGACCAGCAGGACATTTTCAGCTGTGTTTTTTGCTGACAAACTGGGAATTTTAAACAAAAACTTCATGTTTTTCTAAACCTCAGCATTGCAACATAAAACTGTAGGCTCAGTCAAGAGAATAAAATATTGTCATTGGACTTATCTGTGGTTTGTAGACATGTTTAATGCTGATATTTAGTCTGGTATTAGATATCTACTGTTCAAATAGGGATGTGCAATTTACATGCAGTGCAATTTATAAAAAAAATACTGAGGCCATTTTGTTGTACAGTTATAAAAATTACCAGGGGATATTTAAAAATGGGCTGTGGGCCACAGTTGACCTGTGGGCCACAGTTTGGCTACCATTAGTATAGTCTATCTGCCAGTTATTATCAGCCTACATGAGTCTCGTGTTTTACCAGCAAGACTCCTGTTTTAATGCCTCTCTTCATCGTCTGTGACATGAAACCAGCAGATTTTTTTACAGAACCTGAGAAAGTAAAAGTGTGCGTCCTGCTCACAGTTCAGTTATAAAATCTCAGCGCGCCACAGAGCGTCTCTGTGCTTTTAACAGCTGGGGTGCTTGTAACTGCATCACGCCGGGCTGCTGGCAGCTCTATTGGCTGAAGAGTCTGTAACAGTGGACAGCAGTAGAGGAGGCTGTACCACCATCTGTTTCAGAGTGGGTAAGCCGACTGGTTTAGACTTCAGTGACAGTCATCACCACAGCGGAGAGCCAGAAAAACCCGACAGACTGCAGTGGTGCTGCCCTCTGCTTCGATCACAGTTAATTTTGTGGTTTGTGGTCATTTTGAGACGCTGACTGGAAGCTTTGATGCTCATGCTGCTCCTGAATTGCTCCGAGTTCAGTGACGCAATTAAATGACACAGATTTCACAGCACTGTATCCAGTATATTACAGTATATTACTATACACATAATGCCAGAGTGACTGTGTGACGCGCCACTGATGAAGTCTGCCTTCATTTGGAGGGTGGACAGCTGCTAACATCAAACCTTTACTCAATTTCTGATTTGATAAAGAAGTGTGAAAGAAGAGAGCCAGTGAGAACAGGAGGATTCACTACAGCAATCCAAACCTGTTTCAGTGTTCACATAAGCACCTGACTTTTGTTTTTAATGACAAACTTGTTTATGCCTTGTGCAAAAACAATGTAAAATAGCTTCCGATCGACAGCAAACGCACATGGATAAAGGTGTCCAAATCTTGTAGCACTGTACCTTCACTCTGAGTTTGTGACTCTACGTCTGTGAACTTGCCTATTCTGAGATCTACTCACACTACATCCTGTTAAGACAGATTAAGTATCTATGTTTGGTGTCACGGTAGCCACCTGAGCTCAACACATACACACTCAGGAAATGAATGGGAGGATTTGGACTGCAGTTCACCTTCCGCTGACGTTTGTTTGGAGGAGAAAATGGAGGAAAGAACTGGAAAGGAAAGCAGGTGTTTGGTGATGGAAGGGAAAACTTGGAGGACAGAAGACAGACAAAGGCTGATGAGATTGTTTTTTTTTATTGGACAACAAAGAAACAGACAGAGAGTTGAATTAAACTGAGACAGGACACGAAGACAGAATATGATGAAGGACAGACAGACAGACGTCATTGTGTTGTGATTTAAGACTAACATACAGACAAAAACACAATCAAGTCCATGAAGAAACAGACAAGTTCAGTGATTGAAGGAGTTATGAAATGTTGACCACAACAGCATCGGTGAATGTTGAGAGGTACAGTTAAAGCAGAGCTGCAGAGAATTTAGGCTTAAAATATCTTCGTCTCACTCAGAAAAGGTTTAGAGACAGAAACTTCCTCTTTGGTACAAAACAACGCACAGCAGTCAGTCAGTCAGTCAGTCAGTCAGTCAGTCAGTCAGTCAGTCAGTCAGTCAGCATGCTGCTCTGAACGCACATCAAGAACAAAGTGAGACATCTTGTCGTCTTCTAGCCCCTCTAGGCGCCTTTGTAGCTACAACACTGCTTTTGATAGTTCACACATTCATCCGTATGGAGCTCTCAAAATCCAGTTCAGACAAGACTGACAGGATATCTTCAATGAGACGCATTATAAATAACACATATTTCATAATGTTCTTCACTGCATCCGAAAGTGCATTACTGAATCTTTTCCTTTAGACCACAGCAACTATCCTACATAGTTTTGTGCTGAAACGATTATTTGATTAATCACTTGGTCAACCGATTGGAGTAAGATTAATAATGAAAGCAAACATTCTTTGAATATGTAGAGGTTCAATTTGAATTTCTTTAAGTTTTGGACTTTTGGTGGGTTTTAAAAGCAATACTTTTTATCTTGAGAACTTGTGATGAACATTTGTCAGATTTTGTCCCTTGATTTAGATTAAGCAATTAGTCAAATAATCAAGACAGTGATAAGCAGATTCATCAAAAATGGAAATTGTTTCCATTTGCAGCACTAAACCATATTCATGAAACATTATTGTATCTTTGATCTGTAGCTAAATAAATAAGCATATTAAACTTAGTAAAATAATTAACTCTTGAATAAGGTGCTTTTGATTACAACAGTCTCATTTAAGGCACAGAAGCAGCTCTGTGGTACCGTTAACACATCAGACTAGAGAAAACCTTAATGTACGAGTGTGTCATCATAAAAACTTTGTGATCAGTCTGTCACCTCAGACCTGCGCTGACAAACCTCACTCTGCAACCAACCCCTCAAACAGACCCAAACACACGTGCACACGCACACACACACACAACCACGTTCAGTCGTTGCCTCCCCAGTCTATTTCTGGCTCATCGTCCAGCCTGAGGATGAGGTAGGAAAGCAGCTGGAACAGGTTCTGCCACAGCAGCACGGCCACGTAAAAGTAAATGTCGCTTACGTCCGTCTGGCACATGTCCCCGGCGAAGCTCATGTCACACACGCAGATGAATTTGTTGATGAGGTTGCGGCAGTAGCCTCCATTCAGACACGGGTTGGACTTGCACTCGTCCGTCTCCTGCTCACACCTGCAGACACACAGTCAGCACCAGAGACATTTTTGTCAAGGAGGTGACCACATAAAAAAAGTTTTTAACAAAAAGTAACAGTAAAGTTATATAGAAATGAGTTATTATCTTATTAAATGCAGTAGTTTGCAAAAAAAGAAAATGTGCATTTTGGACATTTTCTTTTTACTAGTCGTTAAAAATTACATGTGTCATAGGAAAAATAGCCTAAAATCTTGAAACTTTGCACCTTGCTTTAATACACATAGCTAAATCCCTCATAGCTAATAAGAAAAGAGCTGCTACAGCAAATAACATAGATGAGAATGACTGTGAGAAGTGTGAAGATATAATGTCTGCACGGTGCACCTGCATGAATATTACTGGGTGTTAATAGTCGGCTGATATCTGATGAATAACTAAGTGAATTTCTTTGGATACATTTTTGCCCAATCATAGGTTTTATTTAACAATACTCATGTCTTTTTATGTCCCACCGGTGTCCGATGAAGCCAGGTGGACAGTCACAGGACAGCTCTCTGTCGGTGCAGTTGCCTCCGTTGAAGCAGGTGTAGTTTTTAGTGTCATCGCCGCACACAGAAACAGGCAGTTTAGGCCGTCTGGAAGAAGACAGTCAGACACTTAGGAGGGGAAATACATGTGTTGTTAGTGCTTGGCTTAAAGCTGTAGTATCGGGGGTATGCAGGGTTCAGCAGGGCATGTGCAGCAGAGTTTGACGTCTTCACGTCTGCCGGAAGCAGAAGAATCAGCCAGGCAGGAGCTGTATTGTTCGGCTTCCCACAGGGGAGACAAAGAGGCTTAGGAGGGGAACAGGATAATAAGATTAAAGACCTCTGGAAACCATTCACCATCAGGATGTCAAATCACATGTGCAGGAATGAAAAAGCCAACCATTTCTCTTTGGACTCTATAACCTTGTTTTTGCCTGAAGCACAGCAGCTGTTCCAAAATGTCATGTATCTGTGGGGAACTTGAAATTCATCCCTCAATTGCAAAATATAGGCTTTTTTTTTTTTTTTTTTTGGAAAGTGTAAAAAATTTTAGTGGGGTGAAGTTTTAATTTAGATGAGAGGAATCATTTGAACTACAGCTGTCACTCATTTCAAACAGCAGGTATCTCAGTTTTTTTAGACAAACAATGTCAGAGGGAGCGTTAATATTAGCTTTGCTTGGCATTTTGTTGCACGCAGTTGAACAAAAAAACAGGAGACATGGTACATGACATTTGAGAGACAAATATCTGAAAGGAAACAAATAGCTTACACCCGAGAAACAGGGAAAAAAAAAAAAGGCAACTTACACATTTCTGACAACAATGTACCACGGAATTTCTTCAATGCGTTCACTGGAGAGGAACAGAAAGAAAAGACGGGGGACGGGGGTAGAAAGAGACACAAACAGGAGACACAAACAAAAAGAAGTCATTTTGATGAAAACTTTGCAGCGTCGATGTTCCCCGTGAAGGGAGATGTGCAGCTTGTCTGGTGTCTTGCTTAGCGAGACTCTTGCAAAGGTTTTTTTTTTTTCCTTGTGCAAAAAGGGGTAAAATGCAAGAGGCTGTGTGTTTACAGGATAAATGGTTGGAGGCGTTCCCCTGCTGGTTCTCCGAGGCAAACGGTAGATGACAGGGGAAGAAACTGGCGCTGAACCAGAGCGCCTTGTGTAGTGAGACACCACAGCAGACTGAGGCCTTTTCTGGCTGACACTAGAATAGAAATGCAGCATCTGAGACGCTCGCTGCAGGCGTGGTTGAAATGCTGAACAGAGGCAGAGATGTGGAGACACTTACAGTGAAGGATCTTGTTTGTGTTGTTTGTGTGGTCCCTTGCTTCTGCAATTTAGAGCATTTATTTGTGTACCTTGTGTTTACTAACTAACTAAACTCTCAAAACTGTTCACAGGAGAACAAAATCATCTTCAGAGCATGAAATGTTTAAACTGGGATCGCTTTTTTCACTACTGATGGTCTTTATATTTTCCACAAGCCTCCTGCACCAACTAAAAGAGACGATTCTACTCTATTTTGTCCTATTCTATCGCCCTACTTTCTGTTTATCCAGCAAACATGTTGACTTACTTGCAGAGTGGTCCAGTGTAGTTCTCGGGGCAGAGGCAGGCGTACCTGTCCGGCCCGTGCAGACAGGTGCCTCCATGTGCACACAAGTGGTTTTCACACATATCCACCTCCTCATCGCAGTCCGTGCCTGCGTAGCCAAACTCACAGTTGCACTCGTAGGTCAGCCCGTGCACGCTGCAGTTGCCGTGGACACAGGGACTGGAGGCGCAGGTGTCAGTGAAGAAGTCGCAGCGTCTCCCGGCCCAGCCTTCGGCACAGCTGCAGTTGTAGGTATTGAAGAAGTCCTGGCATTCCCCTCCGTTCATGCAGGGGTTGGGCTCACACACGGGGGCGCCGCTGCAGCCGAGAAGCGGAGGGTGGGGGGACGTCTGGATGAACTGCTCCTCCTGCAGGCGTGGCAGGTTGACATCAGAGGAGCTGAGGTAAGGCAGGGCGATGCCACCCAACTCTACTGTGCCCAGGCATCCAGCCAGGGACCACCCAGCATCAGGACCCAGCCCCCCCAAAAAGATTTCCACCCCCTGCCTGAGGAAGTTCAGGTTGCCTCCTTGGCTCCTGGAAGTGCTGGCTTCCTCTATTTCTTCATCCAGCACCATAGTCCACTGGGAGGTTTGAGCCCATGGCGTTACCATGAACAGGTGGATGCTGTGCCACTCGCCATCACTGACACTCATCCTGCTGCTGAGGCTGACAGTCGATACACCCTCCTCCTCCTCCTCCTCCTCTGTGTCATCTTCAGTGGTGCTGTGAAGCTCCATGAACAGGAAACCATCCTGTACAGAGAGTGTGATGAAGGCTGAGCCCTTCTCTGCGTGGAGCAGAGCTGCGTTACGCTTTCGTGTGCGCAGGTTCAGAGAGAGGTTAGTTAGATTGCGAGATATGAGGCCGTTTCCCCGGTACGACAACACAGTGCTGTCATTCAGGAAAGTTGCATTGGAATAACCTGGGAGGTCAGAGAAAATACCTGTTGAGTATATTTGTTCTCACATTTACACATTTTCTCACACTGATAAAATTCCTTTGACATCAGTTATCTCGTTTTGATCACATACTAGAATCCAAAAAGGACATAGGGTAAGAGACCTCATTTTTAATTCAAAGCTTAGAAAACATCTTACAGCATGACATTAACCTGTTTGATAACACTACAGTTCTTTTAGGCAACCTCGTGAGGTTATTTATCAGAATACTCGGGTAGAAGCAGGTATTCTTAATGAGTTAATCACTGAACGTGGGGTGGCTTACAGAACAGACTGGCAACACGGCAAATCATCACTAATCCCAGAAAAAACAGGATAAGCTGGCCTCAGGCCAATCCGTCTTTACCGAGCACATACTGTGTGGGCGGACTGAGGCCGCTATATAACCAGGCATGTTGTATCACTTGCTTACATCGTGGTAAAAGAAGTCAGAAACGATCAGCTCTGCAAACAAGGTCAAAGATTTGGTGATGTTCACTGTTAACAACTTCATGTGTGAGTTTAAGGGCCTTTACATAAATAAGAAATGTTTTCAACAAGAAAAGATGGTAGAATTCAACACTTTAGCTGTCAGTGTAACTTTCAGATTAGAATGATCACATTACATTTTAAAGAATTGCTATGTGTCATTTTGTGTTAGTACTATTGACCATCTGATGGCCTTATGACCTGCAGCTCGACCTTCATTTGATTTCTAATGACCTGAAAAGCAACGTGGATGAGTCTCAAATGGCTTAAAAACACAGAACTGCTGAAGTCTTACATTCATATCCCTCGTTCAGCATCCTGCACTCTGAGTCTGCAGGGCAAGGTGATAGCTCGCACCACCTGACCTTTTCACAGCGCCGCCCTGCTGTCCTGGGAGGGCAGACGCAGCTGAAGTCATCCCACATAGAGTAGCACAACCCTCCATTTAAACAAGGGTTCCTCTGAGGATGACAAAATGACACAGAGGCCTTTTTTTTAGCCAAATGCTGCATAATGCCTGACTTCCTTGCACTAAATATGAAACAAAGCCATCATCAGTGGTATGTAAATGCTTTCAAATCCATGCATGGGGTCTCTTTTAAATCTAAATTTTAAGTTTAAATCCAGTTCTACATGCCCAGAGCTACTACAGGGATACAGTGACAATGGCTGAAAACAAAAAGATGAATAAATATTAATGAGAGTGAAGTGTTACACAGGCATTTTACTCACACTGCAGGTGTTGTCCCCAGAGCATCCAGCAGTCACATTTTCCATGAGCTGCAGGGGGAAAGATCTCACTGAGGCGTCCAGCCCAAAGAACTGCAGCCTCCTGCCGTTGATCCTCAGATCCTGGATGCAGCCTTTGAAATATCCACCAAACACTGTGGTCATCCGTCTCCCCAGCAGACCTCCCACATACACAGTGTCTCCTGCTTGGACACTGACCGTCCTGACCTCCACATCAGCCTGTTTCTTAGATTCTACATACAGCGCCAACCGATCCTTCACCATCTCTACACTCACAAAGTGCACTTCCCCGTCATCAATTGCACTTTCCGCCGTCAGGCTCCCAAAGCCGTTGAGCTGAACGGTGACCTTGCCGTCCTCCAGCCACATGTGCAGGTACTGGCTGCTGCTGTTGGCGAGTGCCAGGAGGAGTCCGGTGCGCCTCCGCGTCCGTAGGAAGAGCGAGATGGAGAGGTCATGACCCAGATCCTCGGTGACAGTGAACCCTGCATAACTGTGAGAGTCCTCATTCCCAAAACGTGCAGTCACGTGTTCTGCAAACAGAAGATGTTAAAATGTTTTCAACTGGATAAAGACAAGAGAAAAGTAAGCTGGCTGGCTTTCAATATCAGTAAAACATTAAAACTTTCAATAGCTTCAAAACCTTTCTCATGGCCAGCATGCATTATGGGATAAATTTCTGGGGTTTAAAAATAAGTGTATTTCCCGTCCTTTACTTGTAGTTTGAGCACAAAGGTAGAGAAACCAAAGATAAAGGCAGAGCTGGGGTGCAAATACAAATCAGCTTAAACTCCTAAATCTATCCGGCCATTTTCTGTTCGGGAAACATTGCGATTGTGCCCCATTGAGGTTATTTATGCAGATGTCCCTTAGAAAACAGGCACAAGAAAAGGAAATTTAAGCAGCCACCAGCCCTCATGTTCTGTTTGTTCTGTGTCCACTGTCAGCACTTTCCACTGTGGGTTTGTCACCTTCAAGGTGGGCAGGACAATGAGAGCACACAAGGCCTCAAGGCAAAGAGGACATACAGTGTGTGACCGCTCATATAAAAACCTTGTGAAAACTTCAATGTGTGTGTATGTATGCATGTGAGCTGATATAGAAATTCTTGGCGAAAAATTCAAACTACAACATTTTCACATTTTCATTCTACTTATCGTTTTGCTTGATTGCAGTACGCGACTGTTTACTAAATGTTGTGACTTTTCCTTGCATGTTCTGTGTATTTCCAAAATAGAATCCTTTATATCCTTAATCCAGTGCGTCAGATAAGAGGATCTCTGCCTCTGTCCTTTACTGTGGCTTTTGATTGGCCTCATTCCTACTCCCTTACCTTCTGCTTCACATCAGCTACAGAGGATGTTATCTAATTATCCACTTAAGAAATGTGGTGAGAATGATCTGCAATGCTTTTCTCCGTCCTCAATTAATTAGTTTAGTTTAAAGCTGAAAGACTCTGGTGAGTTTGAAATCTGCTTTTGGAGATTAACTGTCACTTCCATTTCATTTTTGCGATTGATAGGACAGGCAGAGTTAAATAACCATTAGTTTTTACAAAATTTTGCTGCGTTTTCACAGTACAGTTTCCCCACTTTGAGCAGCTGTGCACATACCCTCCTCACAGTCGTGCCCCTCATAAGGCCTTGGACATCGGCACTGGTAGCTCTGCCACAGGTTGACACACTGTCCTCTGTTTTGACAAGGCACGTCCAGGCAGCGGTCCCTGTGGCTGCAGCCAGGCGACACATTAACAGCAGAGTCACTTAGCCACTCCTCAGGGACGACAAGCTGCCAATCCACAAACACATCCCGCATGCAGCCAATGAATGCTGGAAGTGGCGAGTCCTCACTGGAACCATTCGAGTCCTTAAGCACTCCTCCTCCAATGAAAGTGTTCTGAGGAGGTGACGCCAGCCCTGCCAGGGTGCTTTGGACTGGGGCCACCTTGTGGCACGTCTGGCTCCCACAGCTCCCAGTGTCATCCAAGAGTTTCAGACTAAGCACCCAGTTTCCGAGCACAGCCTCTACAGTATGCCACTCTCCATCTGTGACATTGTGTGGAAGCTCTAAGACCTGGCTCGGTCTTTCTGTTTCGGTCCCAGCTGAGACCTCCTTCCTCAGTGTGAGCTGAAGCTGCCCTTCATCCAGCTCCAGGCTCAGCAGCAGCCCGCTGCTGTAGCGCTGGAACAACGTTGCTCTGAGCAGAACGGTCTTGAAGCTGAGGGTGATGTTGCAAGAAACCTCGGTGTCCACCAGGGGACTCTGCAGCAGCAGGTAGCCTCTGTGTTCAAAGGAGAAGGTGGTGGGGGTCTTACAGAGGGGTCCAGTGTACCCAGGCGAGCAGGAGCAGGTGTATCCATGAGTGCCATCCAGTAGGAAAGGAGAGCAGGAGCCTTGGTTCTGGCACTGATGTCCCTCACAGCCCACAAGTCTCTCATCACAGTTCACACCTCCGTAGAGGAAGCCATCATGACTCTGTTTGAGGCAGTGACAAACATGGCCTCCAACACGGCTCTCACACCTGCCCCCGTTCTGGCAGGGACTGGGGTCACACTGGTTTATTACATCCTGGCAGAGAGAACCTGTTAGGAGAGGAAAACGGTAAAGTCACATGACTCAATCAGGCTTAAACTTTGTGAATACACTCATTAAAACTGTGGTCTGATTTTAATTATTCTGCTCACTGCAGAGGGAATTATTATCAGTCTTTTTTTTGTTTGTGGTCTTGTAAACAGTAGATGTCCTGCGGCTGTTTGTTTACTACAAACATGTCACATTCATACACTTGTACAATGTGTGCAAGTAGCATAATGATGGCAAGTGAGGAAAACACTGGATATAAGCCCAGTTTTTTCTTCCGTTTTCCTCCTTATTTTGCCAACACTTGTTGTTCTGTGCATCATAGGTCCTGTTTTTTTCAATTATGTATGATGCTTTGGAAATGTTGTAGATGACTGTTATTCCTCTAATGCACATCAATTCAGATTAGCACCATCTGAAGCCAAACTGTCATGCATGTTGGTGGTGTGTTTGACTCTGTGCACCACCCAGATACCCGTACAGCTGGCTATAGCATGTTTGTGTTCGTGTTCCTCACATTGTTTGTCTGTTTGTTTTGTTATGCTTTAGACGCTAGCAGCATTTTAAAGTTGTACTGTATACAAATGGTTGCAATGAGCAGGTATTTTGTCATATGGAGCAACAACTCTATGTTCTGTCATACAACACAGCACATTGTAGAAATATACTGTAACATCAGTGTCCATACAGTTATTTTTTTGTTTTATATCAGTAGAAAGAAAAGATAAAATAACACAGAGATAAACATATATTATGCAATACTTAAATACTGTCTAATTATAGAAAGGAACATATTTTGGTGTTACCTGTTCCAAGCAACAAAATCCCCCAAAACCATGGTGCATACATCCACATCATGCCGTCACTCTTTCCCCCCAGATTGCCCCAAAGTTGTCTAACTGCACCATATTAGTTTGTGTGTTTAAAGGCCGTCCAAGTGAAGATCTGCTCCTTGCCTACGTCTCTACAACCACACGGGGACTGAGTGGCTCCAGTCAGGAGACCAGCAAAGCCAGATCCTGGGGATTAAACTAATGCTATTTGGCCACCTTACTGAGTCAGTGCCACTGAGACTGGCAGAGGGACAATTTTTAGAACGTAACTCTCAGCAGACAACGGCTCACAGTCTTACCTACATTGCCAGATCAAGTATTGTGTAAGCAGGAAAGCTAGAATTTTCTGCTTTTGCAACTGGGAAGTGTAGTTTGATGTAACTATTCTGCAACAGTGTTTCTTTGGACATCAGTGCAAAACAAATTTTCCAAGCCTATTCATTTAGCTTATTTGTATTGATTCAGTGTTGTCCCTGTTGTCCCTCAGCCTTCTCACGTGAGTATCACAGTACAAGTCCACAACAGTGGCAAGATGAAAACAGCATTTCAATGAGACTCAAGTAAAAGCCACATGTAGTTATGTGATTACACCACCTTTCCTCTCTCTTTATAACCACCAGGGGGTGCTAATATCAGAAAATGCCGAAGTCAACAGGTAGTGTCTGTACGAGGTCAATTCATCAAAATCACAGTTTTCTGTCACAGCTTGAGGTGCTGATCTGAAGCTTTCCTGGGGGATCACAAACATTTAATCTACCATTCTGGGGTTCATGATCAATCGTCTACTTAAATGGTTCGTCGTTAGTTTTACTCAGTTTACTCTGTTTTCCCTGTGCACACCTTGATGAACCTTAATTTTACTATTAGAGACACAAACATTAAACTACCTCCACTTCAGTAGTCAACTTCTCTCATTCAGAGAGTAATGTAGTGAGCTCAGTGTCCTTGTCTGAGACCAGTTCAGTTAAGTCTTGTCTGTTAATTCTAAGAGAAACTTTTGTTGTTTTTGTGTTGACTTAGGCAAGACAAATATTTTAAACCTGCGGAGGCTTCGCTGCTTTAGTGTCAGTTAAGCAACATTAAACTTTTTTAATAAAAACTTTATTTCATCAGAAGTTTTCTAGTTATTTATTTGGAGATAGTAAAATCTGTAAACAAAGGTAATGGATTATTAGTGGGTTACCTATTCATGTACCTGATTTGTTTGCTTGTTAAACACGGCAAGCAAATCTGGTTAGTTTGTTCAATGTATTTTGAGTGATACCAAAATATTTTCTTTTAAATTGACCCTTTAACCTTGCTGTTGCTTTAGTCAGAAACTTTTCATTTAGACATCTAACTACATGCATTTTTACAGTCATGTGATGAGGTGACATCGATTTATACGTTGTTTTTTTTTTTGTCTGCATTTAAGCAGTGTAAACAATGCAAGTCCCCACATACTGCAGAGTGCACTGGAAACTACCCACTACTTTAACCATTATTGGAGACTGTGTAAGGCATAATGAATTCCATTTGGTTGGTGAGAATAAATACCTGTTGTTCCTCGAGGACAGCTGCAGATGTAGCCCGCAGCATGCTGCTGGTCATAGTGTTCAGGCAGCAGAGGCTCGCTGCCATACAGAGCCTGCCACGACCTCTCGATGCAGCGGCCTCCGTGCATGCAAGGGCTGCTGCCACACTCACTGATGTCAATCTCACACTGATGTCCCTCAAACCCTGAAATAAGAGGGCAGAAAGTGTTTTAGTAGGAGTTATGTTTACAATTAATGGCACAAATGACATACCATGTAGATTATTAATGGTGATGTAATTCTAGTTTTGTTGTTTCCATCACGCATTATTCTTATAAACACCTCCTGTTATCAGTATATTACTGTTTTGAGTATACATCTGTGTCATTCTTGTATTTTACTCTCACCACTATTTGTCTCATTCTTTGTTTGCAAATGAACTTCTCATCTTTCACTCTTCCTGCTTGTTATTTCTTAGCCTCTTGACCTTTTTTAAACAAAAAAAAATTATAAAAACTCCAAATCCTGCAGCTCAGACGAGCATTAATTTCTCTGTTTAATGAGCCAGAAAGCGCGTCATGTACCTGGCCAACATCTGCAGGTGTAGTTACCCTGGTTGTCCTCACAGATGGCGCTGTTGAAGCAGGGCTCAGAATGGCATGGTGGTAGTGGTGTCTCACAGTGTCTGCCAGTGAAGGCAGTGTGAGAGCAGTCACAGCTGTAGCTGAGAAGTATTCAGAAATCATATTATTGAGATCATTTGTAGTATTTCCATCCAGTTTACAGTGATAAAACTTAATCTAATAGGAATCTACACTGCACAAAACATTTTTCTCCTATTTAAAACTTGGCAGGAGCTGCAGTTTCTTCTTTTAAATGACTGGAGCTGAGCTACTTACTCATTCACCCCATCTACACACAGAGCCCCGTTCTGGCATGGCTGCTCTTGGCACTCGTCAGTGTCGATTTCGCATCGATGTCCTTGGAAACCAGACAGGCAGGTGCAAGTAAAACCACCGACATAGTCATGGCAACTGCCGCCATTGTGACATGGCTGTGAGTGACACTCATCAATCTGGACCTCACAAGTGGGGCCTGTGAACATCAAAGCAGTGCAGATGTCAGAGGTTGAGTGAGTCTGAGGGCAGGGGGCAAAAACGAACAAAGCTTTTATGTGTACTGCCTGTGATCATGTTTGGACCGCTCTTTTATCTCTCAACAAGGCTTCATTGGTTGCATTTTTAAAAACAGCACATTTTGTACAATATATTTTAAAAATTAAATCCCTGTACAATGAAATAATTATCCAAATGTGACATGAGAAAAAGATGAAGAATGAAAGTTTCACATGAAAACTTTCATCTAATAAGATGTGGTTCAGACCGCTAAACACAAACCTGTATGAACAATGATGCCAGAATGCTAACAGAATTCTTTCAGTAGATTCATCCAATGAGGTCTAACAAGTTCATCTTCTTTTGCCATAGCAGATTTAGTGACATTTGAAACATATAATATAAAACATAAAAGATATAGAAGAGATGGAGGCCATGACCTTAGAGCGGGAGACATTATAGGCTATCCCAATAATATTATGTCAATAATCCCAATAAGAGATTGACTGATTCATTACATTAGCAGTAGTGGGATGAGGTTTTTGTTTTTAAAATGACCTTTTACTACCCCACATTACTTTAAAATAATCATGAGTTTTGTTGAGCACGCTAACATGCTCATAATCTAAATCCTTCATGAGATGCTCCTAGGAGAGCCAGAACTGTTCTGTCCTCTCACCTGTGAACCCAGGAGAGCACAGACAGAAGAAGCTTCCCACTCTGTCTACGCAGGTAGCTCCGTTTCTGCAGGGCTGTGAAGCACATTCATTCACATCAATCTGACAGTGTGCACCCTGGAACCCCGGCACGCAGAAACACGAGTAACCGTCCCCACGGACTCTGCATATGGCCTTGTTTTGGCATGGGTTTGGAGAGCAGTGGTCCACTGTTAAAGGCAGCCGGTCAGGGGATGCACCTATGAACAGATCACATTTCAGTGACTTAATATTAGTGTAGTTCACTGTTCTCGGTACTTAGTTAGCACAGATAAACAAAAAACAGCATTTACATAATTAAATATTAGCAGTGCACTACTACTTGTATTGATTGTTTTAGTCTAGAAGCAGAAATAGGGTTTATTGTAACTAAAAAGTGCACTTGTGACTAACTATGAAATGAACTTTGTAACATCTGAGTTGCAAAAAAATATCAGCCTCTTTTAGCATGTTATCCTAAGATGCTACTTGAATAGGACATAAGAACTCGGTCCAATCGGTCACTCAAATGACTTGTTTACTTCTGCAATACATAAAAAATGTTACTATTAATGTGGTTCATGTTTCCTATATTGCTTTGTTGGCTTGATCACGTCTGGCATGAAGTTCTTCTATTTCTATTTAGCTATAATTAAAACACTCTATCTCACAGTTGTCAGCACAAGGTCTTGAAATTTGAGGACCTCTCAAGGTGTCATGTCTGGTTACCATGGCAACCAGTTCCACTGTTTGTTTAGCACTCAATCTATTTCCATGGTAACTGCATCAAATGAACATTTAGGCATTTACTCCTTTACATTTTATGGTGTGTGTTTTAATTAGGTGGACATTAATGCCACGCTGCCCGAGCTCGGGCTTTAGGTCTCATTTCATTCAACACATGCTATGCATACAAATAAGAGGATCAGCACTTTACCTTCCACAGAAATAACGATGAATGGCAATTATTCTAAAGCTTTTTACAACTTATTTATGTAATTGTATAACTATAAGTTACAAAAAAACACTTTTATGGAAAAAATATTGTGTAGAGATTAGTTCATGTTACACTACCTACAGTGAAATCACAGTTTACTCTTTTTGTTTGTTTGTTGTTGTAAACTTAGTGGTCTGTCATAAATTAACTTAAAGGAAATGCAACAAAATTAAACTGCACATTTGCAGGAAAAAAGTAAATTCTCTCATTCTGTTGTTAATTATATGTAGTATTATATGCTCACTGACATGTTGTTGAAAAAAAAGTGAACTCAGCAACAACTCAGGCAATTGAATGTATCATAGTTGCATGATGGTTTTTCTCTGTATATGACCTGAAAAACAAACTTCTTAAAATCTCAAACATGTGATAATACATTTCTTATTTCTTCACTCTTCTGTCTCTCATCATATATCATGTCTTCCTTGAGACTTGCTCCCTTCAGTTCTTACATGTACAAAAGAGCATCAAAGAAAATAGGTACCACTGAGGCACCTCAAAACTGGCAAACTAAAGCCGCACAAATGGGACCAGCTCAGAGGCAATGATCCTCATAATCCATGGAATGTGCACAAGGGGACACAGTGGCATGATGCCACAAAAAAGGGGCTTCAAAATCAGGCGAACAAGTGTATTAAAAGATGATAAGACTGCACCATGCACATTTCTAAAAGCCTTTAAAGCAATTTAAGCATACTGAATGGATCTGGCACCATTTTAAAGTGTGTAAGAGTATTTTGCATGATGGGAGCAAAAGGGATCCACATCATTATAGAGCTGGGGGCAACAAATGCACCCATACAGTTATCAAAGGAGACTGTCCAGCAATATTCCTCACAGATGATAATGTTGTGCAGTAATCATGCCTCAAGAGCACAATCAGGCTGAGTGCAGACTATAAAGGCACAGAAGAGTGCAATTACACTCACTGATTCTTCTTTACAAATTTAGGCAGCAATCTTCTGTCATTGGTGGAGGTCAGTCAATTTCACAGATACAGTTGTCAGGGTTCTTCAGGAGCAGCTTATACATGTCTAGACTTGGACTTGGAGATATGGGCTGAGTGTTCCATGGGTGTGATGGAGATTATTGGTATCAGTGGTGATGTTCTGACCATATGCCTTATCAGCTCTCATTACAGCGAGGATCAGCCAGTACTTCCAGACAAGATTAGAAGCAAATGTTCAGAAGTGTTTAGTATACATGTCTACAAAAACATAGATGGACTCTTACAGGAATTAAAAGCTTCCAAACTGCCTATGACAGTCTATGCTTCTCAGAACACCATGACAGGTGTTTTTTGTTGCATTTGCTCTTTGTGAATCCACTGCTCTTCTAGGCAGAGTTCAGATTTACAGCCAGGCCTGTTGCCCAATTTAGACACAGCTCCAGCCAACCGCACATCCCCTCCCACAGCATGTAAGGTTTTCATATGCAAATTTTTTCTGAGGGTCTTTGTTTGGTGCTATCTGCAGGCCCTCAAATGGCTCATGTGTGGCACCTGACACCTCCTCCCCACTTACGCAGGTTGCCTGCGTATCTGACTGTCTGTTTGTTTCAGTGGTGATAAGCCCACATGTAATTATTGGATGTTTTGTAGAGCCACAGAGACATACAGTGCGTCCCCCCTTTTGTTCCATTACTTATCCACCAACCCCCCCAATTCCTCACACCCCCACATGGGTCACCACACTGCCCTACATTGTTAGATCTCCTTTTGTCTTTTTGTCATCTTTCAGTCCTTAGAAAACGTCTAGAGAGATCACTATAGGCAGTGATGTCACCTCACACTCTTAATTTATATTCTGAGCATGGACTGGTTAAAATGCAAGCCAAATACTGAACTCAAATTCAAAACACACACACACACACACAAGACGCCGTTCTAATTGATTTTGGGGTTTAAGAAAACTTTTGCAAAATGATGTTAAAAAATCAGGCATACTTTGAAAGGAATGCAAGATGAATTTAGTTCAGTTTTGCACGTGATCAAATGTTAGAAGCCTCAAGAGTCAATTTCTACAAAGTACTGGTAGCCAGTTAACTAATGTATGATGGTGATGTTATAGCTACAGCATGGCATAAAACAAGCACTCATGGTAAACAATATCTAAAAACTAAGACTCAGCTCAAAGCCACGAGAGGACAGCGGTTACTTACCATTTGTCACTACCAGTGGTGAGATGAGAAATGTGCACGCAATTAATTCAAAAACATTACAACGAATTAAAGCCATAATCGGGACAACAAATCATCCTGCACGTTGTGTTGGAGTCTTGTCCTACACGGATCCCTCAGCTTCTGCCTCTGCTTGCTGCGACTCATCTGTTGTCAACTCCAGATCCACTTGATGCTCACTTCTCTTCTCGCTGGAGCACCATCAGGAGCCTCCATCACACATGCAATTAAAGAAGACCACAGCGTGGCGTTCAAGAGGCTGCACGCACCCTCCTACAGAGCCGAGCGGGGACAGATCACGCGGGGAGGGAGTTCCAACATCATTGCAGAGACAAAGGACAACTGATGTTAAGGAATAAAACATAGTGCAAAATGTCAAAGCAATAAGCTTATGGCACACAGAAAACCTATATTTCATTTAAAGCCTATTGAGATGTGGTTGCTAAATAGATCCTTAAGCTACAGCACGTGCTTGTAAACTTGTGACAAAATAAAACATAGCATCCGAATATCCTAATGGATCAATAATTATTAGCCTGTTATTAAGTATTGATCCATTCAATACTTGATTTTATGATTAGAGACAGGTGAGAAAAAGAGAAAGGAAGAAATAATCAAAAATTAAAATGGCATGAGGCTACTGATTTAGACAATAGATCAGGGTAAATAAATCAAATCGAATTGTAACTTAGATCTTAGGATGAAATGGGGTTTTATGGTGAAAACATGTTGCTGTTTGGGCTTGGCTAAGTGCAGCTTAAAATACAAAATATAATATAATATAATATAATATAAGATAAGATAAGATAAGATAAGATAAGATAAGATAAGATAAGATAAGATAAGGTAAGATAAGATAAAATACGATAAGATAAGATAAGATAAGATAAGATAAGATTTATCGGTTTGTTTATTTATCTATCCAGTATATTTATTTGGCCATGTCGCTTTCTGTTTATGCACGGACAACACATGTTTCCATGGCAACATGACCAGGAAGTTGAAGCCCTGGGGAGACTGGAAGAAACGGTCCTCTTTTGGCAAATAAAAGTAGTTTTAGCGTGCATGACTGAGTCAAAGTTTCAAAATTTTATTGCCAGGATCTTCCTGTAAACGTCTCCACCGTGAGTCCAGGATGTCTGTGTCTATGAGAACCCGTTCAGCTCCAAGTTCACCGAGGCCAGAGCGAGCACCGGACACCGGGGCGGACGGTAACGTTACAGTGCAGGCACGAGAGGAGGCTAGCTTAAAGCTAGCAGGTGGATGATGATGATGAGCTAACAAACTGTTATCAAATATTTGGAAACGTTGTTCACTTCGTATGCTTAAACATACACTAAGTTACAAAATTGTGTAGATAAGATATTTGAAAAAATTATTCTGAGAAAAAACTAATTAACATTAAGTCACAATTAGTTTGAAGCGCCTCAGAATTTGTCTCATTATTTATTGTTTTAGAAATCCAATGAATCTTTTTGCAGCCATTATGTTATCTTATATACAATATTTGTTCCTCACAAGTTGTGATAAAAGCTCACAAATATGGGAAGCTTGAAGTGCATTAAATACACACGATATTAAACATAAAAGCATTAAACCGTAAGACATTTATGCACAAACATACCATCCCCTTATACCAAGATGATGATCACAGTTATACACTTTCTGTTTTGCTTGAAACTGGTTTTATTTTTCTCAGTGGCTGAACTACATTTACAAGTCCAAGAGGAGAGCAGAAAGACACAGCTTCCTCCTGTTACCAAACAGATCATCCCAGATGAGCTGCTGGTCAGTCTTACCTCGGCTGTCTGCAACAGGAGCTCTCTGGGGCAAACTGCACACCATCGACACTGCAAGGTATGTTCAAGCCCTGAACTATTTCTGTGTGGCTGATATTAGTTTATATTAGTAATTCCTAAGATGCCTTTGTATACAGGGCTGTGGAATCAGACGGCCGGATGCAGTCTGGAATCACCCACTTGGGCGTAAGAAATACAAATACTTTCTGGAGCAGCCAACATCAGTGACTGGAGCTGGCAGGTCAGCTGGTGAACAAAATATGCAGTAAATTAAATGTTGCTGCCGCTGTGAAGTTTCTCTGACAGATTTTGTGCATGTTTACTAATGACACTAACACAGGGCATGGTTAATACAACACCAGTTTGGTTCAGATTTTGTGGTAATAACTAGACAGCTTTTAAAAATGCTAGAAACAGGGCAGGACTAAAAGTCTTAAAATCTTGACTCGCCTTTCTGCAACATGCATATGACCTTAGGCGGTTTAACATACTGTATGTAACTGTTTTCTTTTTTGTTTGGATGGTTTCCACTCAGGGATATTTCGTTCCTGTGTGATTCTGTGGCAACCCAGAGGAAAACAGCACCTCTACCACCACTGAGTGACAGGAGCAGCATTGGGGATACGCAGGTATAATGCCCCAGCTAGCATGTTGTGACTATCTGTTCCTTGAAACAAACAAAGAAAAGACAAAATAGTAAGGGCCTGACAACCTGCCTTAATTTTGTTTTTTCTATTAATGTGATTTATCTGATGTAATTTACTAGCAGCCTTTGTGGAAAATTAGAAAATAAAAAACAGTGCTTCACAACACAACAAAACTAACAAGATGTGGGAAAAAATTAAGAAAACCTTAAAAATTACCATGTGGACCACTTGTACTTTGAGATCAATACAAGAGTCAATGAAAGTTTGTTTAAAACATGCATCTGTTATATATCTATGTAACCATTTCAGAAAAATCAAAATAGGTTTTTCATATTCAATTGTAGGAGGTTTTACATTTTTCTTAATATAATGTAATTTACTATAGTAAACACTGACTTCAGGTTCACAGTTATTGCCATGAAACTGTATGTACACATGTATGCAGTGTGAGGTAATAATCACAGCATCTCTGTCTTTCAGAGCTTAAGTGTCTCAGAAAGTCTGATCCCGGAAGAATATCACATTGTGAAGAACAAAGGATTGCAGAGCCTTGAGTTGTATGAAGAGTGAGTCTGCTGTATAATGTTCATCCATATTATTCATGTTAACTGTGCCTAAAAATTATCATTTTCAAATTGAGATGTCATTTTCCTGTCAACTTTATTGTTACCTCTGTCTGTCAGTGCGTTCACAGTGCAGCTGCAGGATGACGAGCAGAAGCTACGAGTCTTCCCTTCACTGTGAGTTCATACCTATTAATTACTCTACTTCACAGATGAGCCTTAGTCTAGCGGTTTTTACTTTGAGATTGTTTTGCCTAGTTCGTAGTAATGTTACTGCTTATTTGCATCAATGAAAATAGTATTGTGGTGTGTGTATGATAAGGGATGAATGACGTTAAGAAAGGCCCTCAAATGTATGGTGATACAGGTTTGTGTGTATGCCCTGTGTGTGTCCAGACGGCCCAGTGGCAGACTGGAAGCTGTCCAGCTGATGAGGATGATGGACGACATGCTGATGAAGGCTGGAGTGGATCAGCAGAGGGAGGAGCTTATTGAACTCTCTCAGGTGAGACATTAAGACAAGCAGAAAGACAAAGGCTGCTTTGTGCCTCAGTGGCTGACACTGTTCCTGTACTGCATCGCTGTCCGCAGAATAATGTTAACTAATGCAACCTGTAAATGGAATACATTTAAAAAAGTACCACAGGTCAAGTTTCCCATGCTGATGACTTTTATCCGACTTTTGTGCAGCATTTAGACAGATTTATTCCTGCAAATCACATCTCTCTCATCAAAACCAAAATGGGCAGAGTTTACTTGTAGATAGCCATCTTTACATAACACATGTCTTACAGATGGAGGCTCTGCTTGAGCTGGTGCAGGTGGAGCAAAACATCTACAACATTGTTTTCCATGAACTGATCAGGCAGGTCAGTGTGAACTGTGCTGAGAGAGGACAGCTACTCGCCAAACTCAGGTTAGCAGCCAGCACATTAGGACAGCACTGAAATGGTAAAACATTACTACCTGATGAGAAATGTACAGGATTCAAACCGATCAAGAGCACATTATGAAAACAAAAATTTTACAGAGGGATTTACATAACTTGAAGCACAATTCTTTAACTGTTTTACTTCTCTTGTTACCCCAAGTTAATTCTGAAACATACTTTATCATATAGTTTGGGAGTTTTAGGAAATACTATAGAATAAACTAGGGATGTAATAATGACCCAATCCTATTACCAGCAGCTCTTGTGTTTGTGTTTCCAGACAGCGATACCAGTCTCTGTTTGAGCGAATCCCCCACCGCCTGAAGGCTCTGCACACTGAGGTAGTTGCCCAGCGGGCTCTGGACCGTCGGCTCACCGAGGAGATACTGCGCATCAAGACATCCATCCAGCAGCTCAGCACGTACGTAGGTCAAGTGTCAGTCTGCAGCATGCTTGGTCATGATGGATAGAATTGCTGTGATAGTTATTATATTTACAAAAATATGGGAAATGCAGAAAAAAAAATTAGCAATCTTTACAGTGTGTGAATGTGAGAACTGCGTTCTAATTTCTGTGTGTCTGTGTGTGTATGGGTGTACATTCTTATGGCAGGGAGCTGTCCAGGATCAGAGACCACGATGCCTTCGTCACCCAGCAGGCGGAGCTGGCTCACCAGCAGCTGGCTGAGGCACTTGAGCAGACTGAGAGCAACTCAGAGTCAGTCCCTTCTAGGACTGATATACTGTTCATTCAGTATAAACTCACAGTTTCATCATGTTGATATGCTCAAAAATTAGCCTTGTTTATCTGGTCAACATGAGTGATTTATTTCAAACAAAAGTTATCCTTAATTATTACTTTGGAAAATTGTATTTTAGATAAATTAGTGTCACAATAAAGCTAAAAACTGATTTTTTGAACCTTTCTTCAGAGATGGAGTCTAAGTGCAGCAAAAGTACAAAATGTGAGCAGGTGTTTCCTCTCAAAGGGTTCATTGTCTCTTCTCAGTGTGGTCCAGGGTTACCACGAGCTGTATGAGCTGCAGAGGGGCCGCCTCGAGGCACAGCTGCTCCAGATGACAAAGGACAGAGACCACTGGAGCCAGCTCAGCTTCTGCCTCGCCCTTAAGGTGTGAGAGTCACATTGTAGTTATTTTTCTTTCAACCTGACTGCCCTCGTGTGTCAGTTTTGTGTGATGGCTGATAATATGGATGGTTTCAGTAAATAGAGGTGTAGCCTGCTTGTTGGAGGCCTCAGCTGACAAAGAGTTGTAGCAGATAGTTTGACAAAAGCTTTTTTTGTACCATCTATCCATCTATCTATTGTCATTTGATTGGCATGCCCTGATAACCTCCAAGGGCATCAGGATGCCTGTTTCCCACCACATATATTAATATCACAATATGCTCAAAGGTCGATAACATATTCAAACTTAATATTTTCTTCGTTGTAATTTTTGGGGGTTTAGAGTCAAATTTCAGATGTAAGGTGCTTAGTAGAAACAGTATTAATTGAAGTTAATCCAAACAAGTTCATCATGTTTTTTTGTGATTGTCAGCTGATCAGCATAAAGAAGCTACGTATGATCAATCAGCTGCACATCAATGAGCAGAGCTGGTTCAAGACAGCAGAGCACTGCAGACTTCACCTCAACTCAAAGGTAACAGTGCTGTTCTTCTGTTTTAACATTTGCTGCTGGCAAAAACACTAAACCCCACAGATTACTTTCTGTAAGTGGTTCAATTGCACTCTAAATATGACAGTGACCATCCTGCTGTAGGACACAGAAGACCTGAACATCATCACTGAGCTTACCGCCTTCTGGAAAGAGCAGCTGGCTACTCTCATGTCCCAACTGAAGAGGACTGAATACGGTCAGTGTGAACGACTCAATGCCATCCATCAAGGCATTGCTGAGTGGCTCAACATCTGCACCACCCAGAACAAGTGAGGACAGTCCAAAGTTGCAATGGAGATTATTTAACAATGTTTTGTTATCCATTATGTTTCCTCAGTTAAAGAAAACTAATGAAACCCAATGTAGCACTTTAATTGAAACTGCACTATGCCCAGTTTAGTGTCAATAATTAGCATATTCATTGTGAGCAATATATGGAGGAGGAGGAGGTTTGTGTGTATTCTTTTAAAGATGCTCTTTTTCTATTTGAAGGTCTCCTGACCCAAAAAATCAGAAAACTTCATTGGAAAAGATTCATGCTGAATTGAAGCAGTGGTATAATGTAAGACAGTACATTTATCTTCTCTATGTGTTGTCTTTTTCTGAATCTCGTCAAAGTTTCAATCTGATGTGTCTCAACCTTATTGTTTGCCTCACATTCCTGATTTCTATTTGATCCGTTTTTTCTGTGTCATGTTTTTGATCCAGTCACATCGTCTCACTGTTTTGTCATGCATTACATTTTCACTTATCACATCTGATGTGTGACATCCTTGTCATGCTGTCAGCAGTCTGCTGTGTCTGGCCTTTGTCTGCTGTCTCATTTCACATATTTCATCTGTGTGCACCACTGATCCATTGCTACTAATCTGAGTCATCTGTTTTAAAATCTTATGCTAATAGGAAATGGATTAATTATGAAAAGTAACGTGCATAGGTCTTACCTGAGCATTGTAAACACAGCCCTAGTATGTTTATAGTATTTTTTCCTTATGAGGTTGTGTCTGTTTTGGCAGTTTTTGGTTGAAAAGTTTTCCAAACATCTGGTAGATATTGTATAATGTATTTCTTATATTTAGTGCAGCCTGCAGCAACTTTTCTTTGCTGTCCTTAAGTCCTCCTCTTTGTGCTGTTTGTCTGCAGACTTTGGCCTTCCATAGTGAGCGCTACCAAGGTGAGAAGCTGCTTTGCTGCAACCGTACACTGGATGAGCTTGGTTGTGTCCAGGAAAGATGGCTGAATTTTAGTCATCAGCTGTTAAGAAGACATCCCTCTCCCGATGGTGAACCCCCTCGAGACCAACAGGCCTTAAAAGAACTGGACACCGTCCTATCTGAGCTCCTCAAACAGCTGGACAAGCAAGTCAGCAGAGCGAGAAGTGAGGGCCGACAGAGACACAGTTTAAGTAGTTTATGGAGAAACTAACTCCTGCACTGCTTTAGTTCTCTAACAGCTGCCAATTCACAACCTTGTTGTGTGTCGAGGTGTCACACTCACTCTCATTTTCTCACTTACATACTCACATAAACACACACACACACACACACACACACACATACACAAGTTTTAGTGGCAGGATCATTGTTTTTCTGGCTTGTTTTTTCTTAAAGTTTTAATGGGTTTTTAATGGGATTGCATCACCATGTTGAAACTGATTCCAGACATGTTGTTTCAGGGATCCATGAGCAGATCACATCACTGCTCGGGTTAATGGAGTCCTGGGCTTCCAATCTTGGTCAGCAAGAAAACACTTCTGTCTGTGATTGGCTGAAACTGGAGAAGACACTTCACAGTTGGCAGAGTTTGGCTGAAAAAGTCATGCAGACAGAGAACGGAAACAAAACTGAGCCCAACATATAGTAAGCTTTGATTCAGTGGAGTAACACTTTTGTTACTCTCCAGGTAACAACTGGTTTAAATAATAGATGCAACAGAAATGACTTTAGTCTTTAATCCACACAGGAAGAAATGCCAGAATGTTCATTGAAGCTAATTTTTTCAAGTTGTTTTCCTACCTGTAACCTTAATTTCTTTTTTTTTTGTTTGTTCAAACAGTACAATGACAGAGGAAGCATCAGACAAAGTGCGGGTGTTTATAACCAGCCTGTCCCACTTCGCTGATGTTGAGAATCATAGACTCAGTGAGGAGGTGAGTATCAACCAGATTCTGCCAAGCTGCCAAAGATTCCCATGAAATGTTTTGAAACGGACATAACAGCTGAATGGGATGCTCAGTTATTGCACAGAAACACACATCTGAAGGCCCAAAACTCATCCTAAGGTTTCTTATTTCAGCACCTCATATTGGAGACCAAAATAATAAATTTACCACACTATTAAATATTCAGAGAAATTGAATGTTTTCATGATTTTGCTGGATTATATATAACAAATGAGTGCAAAAGAGCTTTCTAATAAAGTATATTTTTCTCATATATATGTAATTTTTATTCAAACTTTGATCAATCTGCTTGTCTTTTTAATGTTCCGCACTTTCTCTTTCCTCTTCTTCATAATGTCAGCTTTACTCCCTGTGCTCTGTCCGTAGAAATGCCTCTAAATCCCATATATCTTATGGATCTTTGCCGCTTTAACCCACATACTGTTAATCTAGGTATCCTGTGCTTATTTGAGTGCTTATTTTTGGTTTTTATTTGTACAACTTAATTGTTAACCTTTTCCAACAACCCCTCGCTTCGATTTGTTCAGTTTCTGATAGTCCTGTGGTTTCGTGATGAAGGACATGTTCACAGGTTTCTGAGGGAGAGGAGACTGATACAGTCAATATATCTGTTTTGTTTTTGTTTTCAGTTGGGTTGCCTTTTCTTTTGCTTTTGCTTTTGCTTTTTTTGATGTTTAAAGATTTGCTGCATGAGCCTTACTGTTCCCTTTTCGACCAGGCCAGTTCTATTCACATGGCTCAGATCCGCTGGATGTTGGATCTGTTGGTCCTCATGGTACCTGACTATAGCAAGGACCAGAGCTCAGAGCAGGATCACCACTGCATGACAAACTTCTCCCTAAAGAAACTGGATGAGGATGCCAAGTTGCTGATTGAGAAACTGAACTATTTTTCCAGATACATCACCAGGTATCAGAGGGGTTTTCCTATGTTTTCAACTTACATTGAGGCTATGCTGTTTACTAGAGTAAATAACCATTAGTGCATCTTGTAAAGTGTTGAAATGTGTTGTCTTACACAAGCATTGAACTGGGTTTTACTGCAGGGGGCAGTGTTAACCTCTTTAAACTCTTCAACCAACTTACAACACACAGATATGAAATGATGGTTCACTTTATCGATAAAATTTACTTTGACATGTGTGGATGATGTGTGTCTGGGAAACAGTCAGAGAAGGAAGATTTTCTCCTAGATTTACTCATCAGGAAACTATTTTTTGACTCCAGCTCTTGCAAGTTGATTCTGGAGGAGCAGAGTCTGCAGAGCCCACAGGAGGATGAGAGTGAAAACGAGATGAACGAGTGCATAAAGCTGCAGGTAAACACTGATCTGATGCAGATGTGAGAAAATAGCAAAGGACTAGAAACAGAAAAGGAAACATCAAGGTTGCATGTGTTACATTTCAAGAGGTGCACTGATATAATCAAGAGATACCTTAAACTAACATCACAAGTTGAGACCAAACAGCTTGTTGTGCTTACATCTGCACTTTTTATAAAAATAAAAAAGTACCATCTGACTCAAGAACTTTTCCATGACTGTTTTTTGTAGTGAAAAAGAAAATTAATAATTTACTGTTGTTTTTACACACTGCACTTGGTTTAGGATGAAGCACTGTTGTAATAGTGGTTGCTTACCTGCCAACACATTTTTTATCAGACTTCCCTCTCAAAGATAAAAAACAGCATTGCACTCGAACATGTTATATTTAGGTTTAAACATGTACTCATATCCGTGAGTTCATGAATTTTGACTTGATTGTAGAGGACAGAAATCAAGGAGAGACAGCACCACAGTGCAGCTAGGGTAAAAATAAACTTAGCACATCTACACCTGTGTGTGTGTCTGCGTCTGTGTGTGTGTGTCTGTCCTTTCCCAGGCAGAGTGTGTTGATTGGGTGGAGATCTGTTTAATCCTGCTCTCAAAAGTGAAAGGTGCTTCTGTGGAGGCGCCTGTCAGACAGGCTGACCCCGCCTCCAGCTGTGACGCTGAGATCTCTCCAGCAGACACCATGGAGACTCTGGTGAGAAGTCCATTAAATACAAGTCACATGGCTAGACCTTTACTGTTTTAATTAATTAATTAATGACTCAATTCTGACTTTAAAACAAACATGCTAGAGAGGAGTTTGGCAATGATTGCTCCTATCATTTATCCGAGGTACTTTCTTTATTATCATCAAAATGAGCTGACAGCTTAGTGTTTTATTTATTTATTTATTTATTTATTCATTATTTGATGATGATCTTCTGTGTGTATCTGTGTGTTTACAGGTTAATGAAGAGGTTTCAGCAAAGCCCACAGCAGACAAGGAGGCCAAAGATGAGACTGAGACAGAACCCAGAGAGGTGAGTCACAGTAGAAGATGTAAAGTATAAATAAATGAAAACTCAGTTACCTCTAAACACTGAGGCTGTGCTTCAGAACAGTGATTCTTGAACTTATTCTCATCGTGATCTCCAACCTGGCACAAATTAGACCACGGACCCTTTATTTTGCTTGCGTATGTTTTGTTACAAAAAGTGTTTGAAACCAATAAACAAAATGTTATGTATTGTGTATTTATGAGTGATGGCTGGAGTTATAGTGTAAAAAATTACTTACCTTTTTGCTGAAGACCCCCCAGCACCCCTCAAAGAACCTATTCTGGGAATCACTGATTCAAAAAATCAAACTAAGCTTGATGTGAGTACAACTCTAAGTTAACTTTAGAGTTTGTCTCTTGTTACTTAATACAATATGGATGTACAAGTTTATAACATAATTTAAATAGTTTTCTGGTGAGTTAAACTTTGAAGGAAAGGTGTCTTTGTTTTTGGTGATAAAGAGAACTCAGAGAATCAGAGAACTGTTATTTAACCAGACTATCAAGGCCCAAGTTCCTGTGTCAGCAGATATCTGCCCTCCAAAAGTTTCACTAAGCAAGGCACTGAGGCTCAGAGCCATTAGGGTTCTACTGTGTGGGAAATCTGAGCTTTTAATGACTCCACCAACAACTCTCTAAACACATTGTCACTGTCTGTAAGCCTCTTTCAGTTTCAGTTGCTTAAACATTTCTGTTTGTGAAGTCTAATTCAAAGAGGCTCACTTTTGATTGTGTTCCAGAAAGTAATAACAACTATTATTTAGGTTGAATAATTAAATTAAGTCAAAAATTTGACCACCACTGCTGAATTTTCCTTAACTTGTATGGCATGCATTGTCACCATTGCATACATGCAACTGTTACCAAATGAATGCTAATCATAAAGGTGGTGATGACAACAGTGATGGCACTATTTGTTTCTGTTATGCCCAGCCTAGGGGACAGACACAACAAGAAAAGACCCCCGTATTCCCCAAGTCCCAAGTAACCACAGAGCCAGAGCAAAAGCTTTCCGAGTGAATACTGTCTTTATTTACAAAAAGAAAATGAATGAAAGAATGTTCGAGAAATAATGGCTTCAGGGTGGACCAAGGCCAAAACAACACACAAAACAATTCTAACTGGGGAGGATATAACTAACCTAACAAAACAAAAGAACCAAAAAGACATACGCCTTACAGGAGGAAAACAGGTTAACAAAACTGGCAGTCCGCCCCTACTGACAAACATAACTAGAAGAAATAGCAGAACTAAGTGTGACCGGTTGGGAGAAGAGGGAGATGAGGAACGCCTGCTGCCCTGTGCTGGCTGCCATCTTGGCCTTTTATATAGCAGGTAACCTCCGGAAACAGCCAATCACCAGCCAGGACCGAAACCAACTGACCCATCTTCTCTCAGTAATGACACACACCAATCTACATAAACAAGACAAAGGAACACAGACAAGGAAACACAGAACACAAAAAAAAACTAACAGAAATTACGACTGCAGTCATAACAGTTTCACAACAGTACACTGCTGAAGAACATGAAACCCAACAGGAGGTTTAGAGTCTGATCTAAAAGCTGTGTTGATAAATCGTGTTGATGTTGAATAAAATATATAGGCATCATATTATTCACCTAAGTCTGGAATTCTTTTAAACATCCTTGAATGTGGAAATCTATGTCGAAAAGGGAACAATTTTATAAACTCTTTTTATAAAAAATTTTATGGACTTTAAATTGAGACAGAGCATTTTAACAAATTGGTTTAATCAGAGTAGCACAGCTTGATTTGCATATTTATTGCTCAGTGTTAAACTTGTTAAAAAATTAACATGTCTGTTGTTGTCCTGCAGGGGGAGCTAACGGTTTGTGAGAGCCCTGTAGTGAAACTTGTTGGCTCTGATGGAAACATCACCCAAAGAAGGCTGGGACAGAGCAGCGTCCACCTGGATGGGGTCAGACACTTGAATCACACATTTTTTCTGTGTTTTCACTGCATTTATGCAGAAGTGAACCAGCTGCCTGTCTGTCTCTTCCTTTCAGACTGAGGAGCTGGTTGTGTCTCCAGCAACAGATGAAGCCCAGAAAGCTTTCAGTGATCTGACCACAGTGGCTTTACTACAGCAGGAATTGCAGTGAGTTAACCTCTGATTATTCAGTAAAACACTTTTTTGTTTTGTTTTTTTTCAGTAATCAGATGATTGATTACAATAACTTTTAGTTCACAATGAATATTGTCCCCTTTTTTTCAAACTGTCAGTGATTGATTTGTTTTGTTTTGTTTACTTTTTTGTGGATGTTCCAAAGAAAAGGAAAACAGTGATGATAACAATGTACATCCAGTTTTTAAAAGATGTTTATTTACTTTAAAACACTTGATGATTATCAGTTAATTTCTGCCTAGGTGAGATGATGTCCCTTTTAGCTTTAAGTAAGAACAGCATCAGCAGCAAAACCATCCTGGCAAAACACTGATCTCTTGTATTACCTCTCATAATTGGTCTAAACAATACTTTTACATCCTGCAGACTATATTTAACGTAATTTGGCAAAATACTCTCAAAAAGACATTATTAAATAAATATATCTTACATTTGCTGTTAAGTTTGGTAATGAGCTAACTTTGTCATCTGAACATTGTAATCCTAAATGTTTTCAAAAACAGAAAGATGAAACCACTGAAGTGTGTTTTTGTAGGTCCCAGAAAAAATTGTGACTGTTCAGAAATGGAGGGTGAACCTCCATTGACTTGTACATCTACCAAGGATATCTAGGTTAGATTTTTTTTCTGTATCTGTCAGTGATTCAGAGCTGCGGGCCCAGAGTGCTGAGCAGCGAGCCCTGAGGGTTGAAGAAGCCCTGCAGGCAGCATTGGAAAAGATTCAGGACCTTGAGAGACAACTGCAGGGTCGACTCAGTCTGGAGCCCAAAAGTAGCGAAGGTATTGACAAGATGAAAAAGTTCTAAAAACACTGCACTTAGGTAGCGAGACAGTAACTCATTATTAAATCATCCCTTTTGTGTGTTGCAGAGAAAGAGGAAACACCACCACCAGCAACCCCCCCAGCTCCTCCAAAGAAAGCCACGACTGAAGCCAAAACAACAAGCAGCAAAAGAACCAAGAAACGGTGATCTGACATGTGATTACGAGGCTTTGCAACTTTTACTTATGTATGGGGTTGTTCAGGAATACTGCATCTACGCACAAAAATCACGCCTTCAAAACAGTTAAGGACACAGGGATGATAAAAACAAACAAAAAGGCTTCATTCACTAGGGTTGCCAGTAAAGCAGAAAATATTTCCAGTATCAGGAAGTTTAAAATATTCAGATTGCTTTGCTGTTATATGAGAACATATTGTGATGTTACCATTTAAATAATGGCTTGCTGTTGTGTTTAACCTTGTGATAAGTCTTTGAATCCATGTAAACGCAAATGTGCTTTTGTTTCCTTCCAAAAAAAATAAAGTTTGTGCAGACATCAAATTTCAAAACGTTCAGTGTTATTTTAATCTCTCAGAAACAGATTTATTACGGAGACATATTTTAAATCGCACTGGAATAAAGACTCAAATTTCATAAAGACTTGATTTTGGCTCAAAGTTTGCCTTCTTTAAAACGATCAAAATCTCTTGAAACCATAAGCTGTCAGACATAAGCTGATGAAGATGACTTGACTCTCATTAGGTTTTAAATATATGTCACAATATTACAATAATCATAAAATTAATCTATAAAAATCTATCACATCATTGGTGAGTCTGTCTCTGGATCCTCCTCTGTCAGTCCTCCATCTTCTTCCACAATAGGAGGAGGAGGGGGGGGTAGGGATGAGAGGTCAGGGGTCATGCTGAGGACATCAGGAGGAAGTGGAAGGACCAGGGCAGGATGGAGGAGACGGAGGGAAGCCCTGAACCCCTCCCAGGCATCTCTGTCCCCTTCCACTGCTTTTGCCTGGAGGAGAGAAGGACTGCTATTAGAAATATGTTTGCTTTACAAATTTGCTGAGAGCACAGAAACAAACTCACTGGCAGAGTTAACTTCAACTGGCACTGAAAGAATCATTGTTTTGCAGACTGAACCAAGGCTGCACTTTGGGCAGCAAAATGTTTACAAATGGAAACAGAGGCAATGGTGCGATGAGCAGAGTGATGCAAGGCACTGAAACAGAAATTGGCCACTGACTGTTTGTCACTTACTGCTTTTTTAACTGTATACTATTAGTTGGATATGCCAAAATTTAGACATGTTCTAATGGGAAACAGAGGCTTTAATTTAAGCCGCTATGTTAAGTAGAGCTTAACCTCTTACCTTTTTTTACCTATCCAGTGTTTAAAAAGCAATGCCGAAAATAATACATTTCCTTATTTCATATAATCTTTAGATAAATGCCACATTTCACCAAGAAACCAAAAATATATATCTATAAACATTTAAAATGCAAAAGTAAGCACTGAAATAAAAAACAATAAATATTATATCATGAAAAGCTGGTCAAGATACTCACTCTGGCCTGGTGTTGTCTCCTGGCCTCTGCCTCAGCAGCCAAACTTTGCTGTAACTCCGCAGGAAAACTGAGCTCATCTCTGACAGACAATCAAACACAAGCCTGGTCAGCAGGAAGTGCATCATGCATGACAAATCTCCTCATTCGTCTTTGCTATCTACCTGCAAAAATCCCAGGGTGCAGAGGGAAAATCCTTTGCACATAGAAAGTGATACATTTTTCAGAAGTGCTGTTTCCCTTTTTGTATTTTATGAGCCTCTTTTTCTTTTGGGCGACAGACAGGTTTCTTCGAAAATTGTCTAAATTCTGTTTAACCATTTAAAGTATCAGCATCAGGTTTTGCTGTGAGGCCCGAATAATGCAAGAGCTTCCTGCAGCTGATGTTTTGCACTATTGCTCAACAAAAATCATACATGGTCACTCAGTGTCAGAAGGGCCTCAAGATCAGTATTCATCTACAGTAACTAAAGACCGATCTAATGCATGCATTTTAAGCTCCAACTGTGGTTATTCACTAACTGAAACAGATGAAGCTAAAGAACACTAATACAAGAAAAATAAATGACAAGTCTTACATGTCTGCTCTCTCCACCCTGATGCCCCAGCGGCAAGCTACAGAGTCAGCAGCTGTTTGTATCTTCTGTCCCATCTTCCTCCTGTGCAGCAGGATGTGACTGAACGTGTGCTGGGCGAGAACGTCTCTGACCACCGCCTGGACCAGAGTCTGCAGCACTGTGGTCAGACTAGAAAGAGTGCCACTGCACAAAGCAATGTTCTCTATCTGGTAATAACACACTGCACTCAGCTCTGGCCTCACTAAGTCCTTCGTTACCACCTGATTACAGATGTATGAGACAAATATGAGCCAGAAATTTAGCGCAAATAAATTGTTGTCACTTTCTAATCAATAAGTTCAGTGAAATGACACCTAATTTACTCTGTAATAAATTGCCCTTTAGTGTCAACTTATGTGAAGGTACAGCAGTGAAAGTGACAATTTAGGTTTGTCAGCGAGTGACAAATAGGTTTAAACCATTAAAGTTTTACTGCTTATTTAGGGTAAACAAATTGCACATCCATTATAAATAATTTTTACATACAGAGCAAAATCTGAGTGCATTAGTTGTGTTTTTGCTTATTGTTCTGTACCGTATGAAGAGGAACCGTCAGCATTTTCAGTCGGATGTCAACCTTGTGACACACATCGAGGAGTGGCAGGTAGAAAAGAAGACCTGGAAAGAAGATGAAGGAGAGTTTGATCAAAGGAGAGATTACTGACATAAGTTATGTTATTTTAAATTATCTTTCTTTGAGTTATGGGCGAAAGAGATGTTTGATGTTGTGTGATTCTGTAGCTGTATGATCACAACACTAATTCAAACTCTGCCACATGTTTTCAGATATGGCAACTCAAAGGTTTTGGTACAACCTTAATGTAAACAGTTTTTTTTTTAATTCTGTTTTTAAATGTCCAATTACAGATGAGCATTAAAGATTTCCCTTATCAGTGACCACCTGGTCCTCTGGGTCTTCCTCGCAGTAGGTGACCCAGTCTGAAGATCACAGCTCTCTCATGCTCCCTCACCACCTGTCCATGAAAATGATGGACATCGGTCAGTCCATTGAAATTAAATATGGCGATGGCTGCAGTGTGCAATTTTCCTATAACTCAAGTAGGTCCTCTTTCATAGTGCATTGGATTAGAAATTAAAAAATAAACATAAGGTGGCAATGCTGACTCTGGCTCTCTCAAGTAGTCTATTTTCAAGCTTAAAATCTCCAAATGTTACTTCCTTCTCCAAATGTTTTACTTCTTTTCAAAACAGAAAAGGTGGGAGTAACATTTTTGAAATGAAAATGAAAAAAAAAACATCTTTGTGTTTTCCATAATTTCTGTTTAAGAAATCACTTTCAGTAGATCATTGCACAGTGTTTGGTTTGTGTCATGGATCTTACTTTGACACAGAACCAGATGGAAAGAGGGAGAAAGAGAAGAACAAGAGCCAAGACAAAGACCATCAGCAGCCACTCAAACACTCCCAGGTTCCTGCGCTTCAGTCCTGCAGAGATCCACAACACTTATGAAACAATCACACCAAGAAATATAGTGAAGTGAATATAGTGAAGCATTCCCAAAGGAGATCCCAAGACAACAACAACAAATATAGCAATAACTTCCTTGTATAATTACATTCCTGGAATTACATCCCCCTTTACATTATTTTTTCTAATTTGTTTTCTCTTATGTATACTTCAAGAAATTTAATGTAAGAAATGTTAGGTGACAGGATTACATATTTCCTTTTCCTAGGAACAACATACCAAAAACTAAACAACCCTATATCAGAAATAAAAGCACTGATAATCCCTACACCACTACTCATACAGTGTACCGGGTCTTTCTCCAGGCTTTGACTTACCGTCCTCCTGCTCTGCTGCTTCCAGGAGCCCCAGGTTCTCCTCCTTGACCTCATCCTCTCTCACGCTGTCTATATCCACCACAGTGGATTTCATTTTCACTTCTGTCACCTGCTCTGTAGTCACATCATTTGTCTCTGGCTTCTCCTTCTTCTGTAGCCTCTCTTTCCTCACTCTTGATGCCTCAGGGTCGCGGCCTGTCTTCGGTGGCCTTTGTCGAGGACTTCTGGGAGGCACCTTGGCTCCCCGATCCCTCTCCTTCCTTGGCACCATTCTGGGTCTTGGAAGTTGATCAGGGTGTACACTGGAGGACTTCTCCATATTGGCTGGAGGTTCTGCAGTTAAGAGCATAGGAGTAACAGCTGTTGGGATGTTTCTGCTTGATAGGCAGGTATAGGGTTTCCTTTATGAGTAAAAGCAAAGAAAAAGGAGACGTTTTGTATCTTTAACAGCTGTGAGATGCTTCCTCTTGCCAAAGGTCTGTTACTGGAGTCAGTTGTGCTGCCGTCTGCTGTGGTAATCAGACAGAATACATGGAGAGTAAATCAGGTTGACTGTTTGACTGTGGGAGGACAGTAGTGGGAGTGCAACTTATCACCCGCTCTGTTTTTCAGTCAACAGATTCAGGTCAGCGAAGATTAGTGTGCGTGGTTTTCAATGTTGTCAAAGCAGCAAAAATAAAATGAAAGAAAACACAGAGATAATGTAAAAGCATTACAACAGCACAAATAATGATAAATTCTACAGGCCATCTCTTGATCTACAAGCATACACACACACACATACATTTCAGTCATATAAACACAGGGCCCACTCAAACTCATTGAGACCATTGGTTTGGAAAGTTGGTGAAGATGCATGCAGGCAGGCGTCCTGTCGGACTTATATCATTTATGCATTAAGTCAGGCATTTCACATGCTATTTTAGTGCATTTCATATAAAATATAAAACATGCAGACATAATGCTTTAAAACATGTATAGCCTACTCATAAATCTTTCTCTCTGGGTCTTCTCCAGAGTATTACTATTGGACAAATTATGTCAGTTGAACTTGAGGAGTCAGAGTGTTTCTTCAGAGGGAATGTGCAAACTCAGGCCTCTCCTTTCCAAAGCGCTGATGTAGATTTTTTCTATTATTACAGGAAAAGACAGAGAGTAGCCTCCCCAGTGAATCCTTAATTAAACTGAAAATTAATTATGTGGCCCACATGTTCGGAAGTCTGTTTTTGCGTAAGGCCATGCAAAGTGTTATGAACCAATGTGAACAGCTGGAGCTCTGTCTCTCGTGAGCTCTCCGGGCGCCTGATAACGCATGCGCAGTGACAGAAATATTAGCACGCGAAGACTGTTATATGAGGTTATAAAACATAGACATATATACATAGACGCCGCATTGACTGTGGAGGGACGTGCCTAAACGCCGCCATCTTGGTACAGGGCTAGCAGAGGCGGAAGTGTATGTACATCTATGGAGGTAAGAGGTTCTCCATAATCTTTAAGTAGAATTATTTACTAACGGTTTGATTTGTTAAAAACGACACACATGTAGCTAGGACACAGGATGCTTGGATGTTTTAAAAATGCTGGTTTTACTACCCCAATACAAATTCTACTTAATATTTCAGGGGTT
>JAPZDY010000021.1:10046771-10072795 GCA_029783645.1 Ctenochaetus hawaiiensis
TTTGTACCTCTCTCGATGCGCCGACAGCTGGGTTTTTCTGCTCAGCACATTTGTCACATAAAAAAGGGTCAGCACTCAGCTTGTTCTTGCTCATCTCCTCAGAGAAAATACTGTGTGAAACAGTTCTGTATGGAACAACTGAAAAATTTAAGTGTCCAGGGTTTTATCTTTTCTTAACTTCTAATTATGAAAAATTAACCGAAAACTTGTCACCATCTGAGAATCTTGCTTTGCTGACCTCCAGTAGTTATAGCTCTAATCTCTACCTTTGTAATGTTTTAGTGTATTAATAGTGGGTGTAGTACATCCTGACATGACTCGCAGGTGTGATTTCCCATCCAACAGAGCACACCTCTGACTGCAACTCACAGTAGCATTGCAAATAACATAGTCCATGGGGTGGTAGGGAAAAAATCCAAAATGACAGAAGAGAAGTGTTACAGATGGTGCACCGAAGGCTTTCTTTAAACTGTTCTTAGTAGCACAATTGATGTAACAAAGGAATAACATAAAGAGGGTTAATTATGGAGTGATGTTTGATAAATCAGATTTAGCTCTGCAGTATGGAGCAAAGTATTCATCTAAATATTAATGCTGAATATTTTATTTGCTAGAATGGTAGAGGTAGAAATCACTTTGCTAATTCTCATCTCTTAGTGCAGTTTAGTTAAAGGTTCATACTGAAGTCAGTGATGATGTAGTTCATTCACTTTTTTCTCCTAAGTTTAGCAGCTGCATTAATGACATTCAGTTTTGTACAACAGTTGAATACATCACAACTTGGCTATTCTGTGCTCACTCAGGCTTCGATAACAAAAATTTTCCTGTTTTTTAGTTACTTTTAGTAAGTAATTATTGCACTGTGAAGCCTAGCTAACAACTGAGCTTTCAGTAACCTGTGAGGAGCTTCATGAATAAGGGAACGGATTGGTTCAGGTGTGATTCCGAAAAGTCAGCTCACTAAGTCAGTTTTTGCATGTACCAAACATCCCTAATACTAATTGTAATGTCTTTATATTGATAAAGTGAATTATTTAATTATAAGTGTTCCATTCTGTTGTTCAGGTGTTCCACTCCAACTGAGAAACTCTGGTATCCTGTTTCCTCTGTTTGGGTCCAGGTAGACTGTGCCTCCCGAACTAAATCTAACTCAAGCATCTGAATGGGTCAGAGCACAGACAAAGGAACAACTAGACAACTGATAAATACCTATCAGTATTTCTGAAGCACTTGACTTGTGTACTGACCTGTAAAAACAACAAAAAAACCCCCCAAAAAAGTCCCCAGGCATTTTTTTTTAGAAGTTCATTTTCATGTCATTTTAATCTATTTTAGATTTGTTAAATTGTATGTTTGGCTCTGTTTGTTAGTTTGATATCAGTTGGATTTTTGTAGCACTATGCTAACAGTTTAGCCTTTGAAAGAAATACAGGAAATGCATGGCTGTAATTGTAATGCTTTTTTGTTTTTAAATTATTTTTGTGAAGCATTTTATCAGATTTTTTTCCCTTACAGATATTAACATTGTTCAACATTCAAAATGCGGTTGCAACGAACATTACATTAATATGCAAGTCAGACAAAATGCATTTTTATTTCAGAAAATAAATATTATTTGATAACATCCTTGAGCATTTTTTTTGTGTACAATTTTTAGTAAAGGATGTTTTTACTTCCAATTTCTTCTTTTTTAATTCAAGATAAAGAGTGCAGTTTTGCTGTTGTTATCCAGTGAGCACATCAGTGGTTAGCACACTAACCTCAACATGTAGCACATTGCAGAGCTGTGAGGTATACACCCTCACAGAGCCGTAAACATGGCTGTTGTCTTGTTTCCATGCTGAATCTTGCAGAGTATATATATTGCCACTAAAACAGATAGAAATGAATATAAATACTGTATCTGTCTTTAAAAACCATGAGTGACTTAATTTTGTCTTTTAGGAAATCTTAATGCAACAGAACAGGTTGAAGCTTGGTTTTGTTATCTCTGCATATTTGACATTTAGAACCAGTTCTTTCAGTTTAGAAAATTCCCCCTTCAGTTTTGTGATTTGAGTGTTGTTGGTCCAGTACTTTTGCAGCTGTAGTACCTTTTCTGTTCCCTGGCTTTACTCTCCACCAGTACAATGTTAGTGTAACCTTCAGCCAGGCAATTATTTTATACTTTGCCTCATCCTTCTGAGTCAATAAAACTTCTTTTTGATTTATTCTGTTTTCCTGCATTTGACTTGTGTTACTTGACCCTGCCAGTGAGGCTGTGTGCAAACAGCTGCACCATAAAATCCTGCCTCAGAGGGAATATGATTGACTGAAGGAACTACGTCAGTGCACAGGAACAATGAATAAAACAAAAGACCTCTAAACCTAATTAAGCTCGTTACAGAGAGTCATGATGCTTTAATGTGCAAAGCTGACAGGGAGCTAAGATGTGTTTGTGTTATTTAACAAGGCACACACATAATCCAATACAGATTCAAAGCCAAAACCTATCATCTTCTTTTCATTCTCCAAAAGCTAATCTAAACATATAACCTTCTGAAACCTATGAAGAGGTTTGAGATTTAAACTAGAACTCAGCTTCCAAAATATGCTCAGGCACAGGAAAGTTGAAACACAATGTAGAGTCCTGGATCATTAGTCTACATCCTGCTGGGCTCCCTGACCTTTTACTGGCTTAGCCAATTAGTTTTCTAAAAGGCTCCTGATGGGAGTAGCTCCTCCTCTTGCTCCAATACAGAAACACAATGAAGAACATTAACCTACATACTGTACACATGCACACACACAAACACCCACTTCCTGCTTTAACAACACAGACGTTCATTGATGCCAGGTTTACATGTACAATGACACTACTTTTACATGCAAGGTATTGCAACACAAAGCTTATCTCTAAAAAAGCACACGCACAGATTATTAGTGTTTTTTAAGTCAAGTGCATGACGATTAAAACCATGCATACCCTTACCCTCTTTCTTATGGGTAAAAAAAGAAAAAGCTAATGAAACATTGGCCCTCATGAACAGAAACTGTACAGTGGCAGTGCTTTAATAAGCATTTACATAATCAGATGCACCACAATTTTTTTAACCCTTGGACACACAAGATTTTACAATTGTGCACTCACATTGCAAGACATTGCATGATATAGGCTGTGTGTATGTGTACTTGTCCCTGCTACATAGTGAGGACGAGGATAAGTCCTCAGAACAGGGTGGGAAGATCTTGTAAGCTCTGCTCAAGGTGGTAAGACTTTGTTTTAAGGTTTAAGTTAGAGTAAGGTTTTGGTGAGGTTTAGGGTTTGGTATTTAGTTGTGATGGTTACTGTAAAGTGCTGGGGAATGCCTGATTTGTCCTTATAAGGGTCCTCACAAGGATAGGGGTAATTGTGTGTGTTTGGAGGATGGTATGGGTTAGTAAGGCAGATGCACAGTAAACCTTGTTAAGGAGGAGAGTAATGTGGTTGCAGCTGATTAGCAGCCAGTAGCAGCAGAGCATCAGTTTGCTGAATGAAGCATGAAGATCTGATGGCTTCCATTTACAGTCGAAAACCTCAAACCACACTGTCAAAAAAGAAAATAGAAAAGAGGTTTTGTTTCACAGGTTTTGATTTGTGGATGACAGGTACTAATGATAATCTGAATGTTTGTTTCTTTTTTTCTTTTTGCTCTTATTTTGCTGTGAAATATTTTATTTTATCACAGAAGCTTGAAACAATGAAAAATGAATACTTAGAGGAACAGTTCATGTGAGAATATAAAATCAGTATTTATCTTTTCATTCCTGTGCCAAGGGTTAGCCAGGCAAAGTTTCTTAGTCCGAAAGTCTACTGAAGCCCCAGATTCCTTAATTGATTTGAAAAGCTGTTGTAACCACCTTTTTAAGCTAAAATGTTTAGTGTAGCTTTAATCCGAAAGTGTTAGTGTGCACTTTGTCTGAAGTGGGTGCATAGGATGGAACGGGTGCATTTGTGCCATTAGATGAGATCAATTAGAACTCACAATCTCTGCATACTAGTACTACCTGCTATTGGAAGCCTCCATCCCAGGCAACAGAAAGAGCTCTGCTGAAGTTGTAGCAACAAATGAAACAAATGTTAGATCTTATGTTATATTTGATGTCTTTTATCCAATACCCAGCCTCTTTTAGTGGCACTGTTATTTAAAGGGAGATTTCAAGTGTGCTCTTTCTCTGGATACTTAAAAAAAGAGTGACTTCAGAGCGTCGTACCAACACTTTGTGTTTGTCAACAATGATGAAAATTTCAACTTGAAAAATGGCATAAACTTTTTTTTTCACATCAGTTTAGGATCTTGAGGCTTTGGAGACTTAAGCTGAACAAGCAGTATAAAGCCTTTTTTAAATGTTTTTAAAAAGTCACAAGCTTGCTGCACTGCAATATTGTTTTTTTATGAAGCTCCAGGAGGTTTTGTGGAGTGAGAATCTTCACCCGACTTTCCATCAGCATGGGGGAAAGTCTCATTTTTGGCTGAACTGTAATTTGTTGATGTGCACCATAATTTCTCCACTGAGGACATGCCTTCTGTTGGCTCTAGACATCTTGTGATTAACATTAATTACTGTGCATAACATAATCCCATCCTATTTTACTGTGATCATTAAGAAAACCTCCTATTTGCCACTGAGAAAACTCTTGCCAACTATAATGAGGCATTTGTAAATTAATCAATCAGTCAAATCAGTTCCATATTTTCACTGTAACAGATGTTGTCAGCCAGCTCAAAAGCTGTCAGAGTCTAATCGCAAAATCAATCAGTCAGAAGGAACAGTGATGACATGATGCTTTCACAGTCAAACAGGAATTAATCATGTTTACTTACTTCGGTTGAGACGGTTGGTTGACTATACAAGACGAAGACTATAAATGTAGCCACCAGAGGGCAGTTTTGAAAAGTATCTAAGTATTTACATTTCTGTACATGTCAGACATTGATACTGCCAACAGACTGCATTTAAACTGTCCAGCCTCACACTGTGTGGGATCATGATAGCCTCCATCACCAATCTCTATTTCTGTCACTGTTTATAACAAAGAAGGGACCAGCAAAGATATTATAAAATCATTCATTTAATTGTAGTGCCAATACAGGCTCTGAAGTAAGACAGAAATACAGTTAGCACTCTATGTAAATGTAATAACAATTGAATTCTTAGATTCATAACCAATCCGCTGACTTAGCTTAATGTTTAAAGTAAGGTAGTTTAGTTCAGTGGTTAAAACTAGCTCTAACTTAAAAAGCCACTATTTTTTTTTTTTCAACATATTAATGCTTTAGTATTAACAATCCCCTAATTTTGGGTGTAACCAAAACAAAATTTACCTTGCTGGGCATCTTAATATTACAGTCATTTATCTTTTATAACCATGAACAGATACATTACCTCATCATGGAGCATCCTGAAAAGCAGCACTTTAAATAAAGAAAATAATATTTAAAATTTGTTGCACCTTTCTTTAACTTGCTCCCATAACATATACAGGCACTTGTCAGATCACTGGCTTTCTGACAGGAGGTGGTGGTGCTCATGCTGCTCTTCTCCACTGGAGCTGCCACAATCAACAGAAGATGATCACTGCTAATTAAGATTATAATGCAGAATTTTTTACCTTGAGTATATTATTTTTACATTGCATTATTGTAACTTTTGCTTAAGGAAATGATCCGAATACTTCTACCTGGTTTGATAATCAGTATTATAACTTTTTGGTAATGTGTCATTAGTGCATCATTATATAAATTAAACCCTGCAGGTAAAAAATATTTGATTCTGAGTTGAAAAGATTTTAGCATGTGTTTTAATGTTTTCTTTCAGTGTCAGTTATTCTGTAATTAACAATGGAAATGCAAAGAACAAAAGCGGCATATCTTAGATGGCCAGTAGACAGTACTTTCTTTGGTCTCCAATCTCTTCTGTTTTTAATGGTTTATTTTTTCAATCAAGAATTTCAATATTTTTCTATGTTTATACCTGACTGTCTGTGGTGGGAGTAGATTTTCAGAATGCTCATTGGATCAGTTTATTGACCACAGTTATTAGGAATGATAAACTGTTTTTCTTTTTCCCAGTCTTTCCTTTATTGCTCTTTTTCTTGTCTACATTGCAGACTGGCTCCGCCTGCTGTGCCTCTGTAATGTGGTTACTTTGGTGTGCACGAATGTGCTCGATCTGTGTGCTTGTACATGAGTGAAAGATGTGTGCAAGGAAGTGCATGTGAATGTTCTTGTAGGGTGTGCAGGATTTGAGGTTTCTGTTTGAGCAGCAGTTTGCAGTGTGAATTTTTATGCCGCATGTAAATGATTGTGTATTAAGTCATTCTCATCCACTGAGAGATAATTTCTAGAAGGGAGAGGCGCCTTTATTTTTATCCCTGTGTCAAAATCCTTATCTGCTGTATTAATTCTAGGACAATTCCAAAAAGGGTGGAGAGAAGCTTCATTCTCCTCTAATCCCTCAGGCCTCTAGTTCTGCTACTGCTACACACACACACACACACCATCACAAACTCTCACAAACACACACGCAATCACACACTAACACGCACATTCATATCAGAAGAGCCTGCACTCCTTATTATTCGATTTACTGTACATGTCATGCTTATGTAATAGTTTTCTTGTCCTTTCTACTAACTGTAAATAATAGTTAAAGGAATTTATCATGTTGATTATGTTGTTGGTATTTTAAGGGACAATCACTGTGCCATTCTTCATCAAAGGAATGGTCTATAAAGGCATCACAGGCCCACATGAGTAAAAAGGAATCTTGGGAAATGTACACTTAGATAAAAGATCACTGTTA
This sequence comes from Ctenochaetus hawaiiensis, assembly GCA_029783645.1. Classification (NCBI taxonomy): domain Eukaryota; kingdom Metazoa; phylum Chordata; class Actinopteri; order Acanthuriformes; family Acanthuridae; genus Ctenochaetus; species Ctenochaetus hawaiiensis. Next base: position 10,053,597 of record JAPZDY010000021.1, read on the forward strand.
CTCTCATTAAGCAACTAGATCAAAAATCAGCTCACCGACATCTCTGAAATTCACTGAACCTGATACATCTCATCTGTTTACATCTGTCTGTGTAAAAACTTAATGATTTTAACTAAATTAACTCAAGAGAAGATAATGATAGATCCTTTTGGCAGTTCTGTTTTCCCCCAACTTCAGATGTGATAGCTAGGCAGCACTGTCACAATTGAGTTTATTTTGTGGTTAGTTTACATCCAAGAACTGGTTGTAGAAGCTGTTACTTGTAATTTTTTCTTTATATTTTAGAATACTAACTTTCTATTTTTTTTTTTAAAATGGCATCTTGCCACCAGTCAAGCTCCTTATAATTTCCTGCCCTGCCTGCTGTCCATCTAAGAATTTATGGCTCTGTTAATTAATGGAGGCCTTGAAGAGACCCTGGAGGCAGCAAAGAGCTGTCTGTTGGAAGGACAAAGGGAAAGAAGGACTGATGGTTACCCTTGTCTTCAAAGGCTCCTGTTATGATTACATGTTTAACTATTATGGTTGTTCTTCATGAAACAATGCCATGTTAAGTGACCTCGTGCCATACCTCATATACAGCAAAGTGATTTTCTATAGCATTGATTTGAGTAGCTAGCTTATCCGCTCAGGGACTAATCTGAACACTTTAGTTGCACTGTCTGCTTGTTGCAGTTTTGCACAAACACCATCACTGCGTCCTTGGCTTAGCAGCATCCATGCTTTAGAGTTTGGTTTGAGGACATACAAACAAGCCAGAGCATTTTCCCCTATAGCAGCCACAGCACTGTGAGGACGAGACTATGCATCCCAATACATTTGCCAGACTACTACACTCTATTGTGAGTGATATTTAGTTCTGATTGACACTGTTAGAAGTATTCATTGAACTTCATGTTTATTAGAGAGGTTTGTAGTTTGCCGTGGTGTTGAACTGGAACACAATAAATTGAAAAATGTTCTTGATATTTTGTACAGACTACTAACATTCATGGGAAGGGCATGAAATTAGAAACACATTTCAATTTAATGCACTCTACTACAACACCACCTACAACGGCCTCAAAAATACACATAGTGTACAATAGCTAGGTCTCATACAGTGTCAGTATAAACTGAAAACTTAGAAGCTTTGTAGTGGTGGAAGTCATGGTAGAGCTGTCACATTGTATCACATGAGTTTGTACAAGTGTACTTTACGAAGTGGCAAATGAGTGTATATGGTGTGAAAAGGTTAATGATCAATAACAAACCCCAGCATCTCCACTTCCAGCTGCCCCCTTGCAACACACAGACAAAACTTCTAGTATATTCCAAAGCATCTTCGTTATTCTTGTAGTTGGCATGGTGGAAATATACTAATTGGTTTTCAAATTAAAATATTATCAAATGATCATGTGTTGAGTCTACTTTTCACATCTATTGTCCATATTCAAGTCGGAACTTGCTCTTCAGACCACCTGCTACTCTTCCTGCTGTTCAGTGGAATGCAGATGTGGCCACTATTGTTTTTGCCAGCATCATCCAGCTGCAGCTGAGCTCCAGGCTCAGTTAATATGCGATGGCACACACTGACAGTTCCATTAAACTGTATTTATGGCAGCCACAAGTAATCGATATGCAGATACGCCAGGCTGTCTGCATCGCACAATTGTCTTTGGTCCAGCAGTGCAATGCATCAAACTGCCATGCTCAGTGACAACAGAGACAATATACACCATCACTGGGCATTGTTTGTCCCCACAGTCCTCTCTCCCTCTCCTCACGTCTCTGTCTCTTATCCTTGTCTCTCTCCTGCATCCACCCTCTGTCTCTTTTGCTATCCTTTGTTTAAACAAACACTTCAGTCTGTGCGGAAGAACTTTCATTCTGCTATAGATAAGAAAATATATCCATTAAACAGGCAAGAAAAACAGAAAGAAACTGAACACTATTGTAGCTATGATATTTCCTATAAGGAGGGTTTGACCTTTGCAAGAACTGTAAATCTATAGTTGAAACCCTCTCTGCTCTCAGTCGTAATTCCCCTTGGTTTACAGACAGGGTTTGTACAACAAAAGATACTCTATACGACATATCTTGGATTAGCAGGCTTAAACCCGTTCATATAGAAAACGTCCCAAACCAACAGTGTTCTGCCTTCGCTGTCAGCAGAGGGATTCACAGCAGCTCTTCTGTTTGAACATTGATTAGATGAAACTACAGTCGTAAGTCTCTCCACCAAAAAATGGTTCCCTCGGGAGGGACACAATGTGACACCGGTACAACAAAGTGCAGAGTAAAAGAGGTCAAGGTCAGAGCACTGATGTTGAAAGATTCTGTAAAATCTCAGATTGGACTAAATGGAAACAGTTTAAAATCCTCAGTTATCACAGTATCCACACATGCTAATAACTGTCAGGGAAAGATTGATCTTAAGGCAAATATATAATAGAGATAGACAGCTGAAACACCTACACTAACCCCTGACCCCTATTAGTCAGGAAAAGGTCGTAGTTATCATTTTAAAAAATGAAGCCAACATTAACTGCTGATCTACTTTCTGCTGCACTGCATTAATATGACAATATTTTCTGCTTTGGCACTTAACGTTTCCATGTCGTAAATCATGCCCCAGACTTTTCAAATATAAACATAATGCCTAGGCATACTGGACTGTTGACTTGGCTGTTGTAGTGCTCTAGCAAACCACTTTGTATGGTTAAGGCAGCTGAAAACTAAGAACAGTTGTGCTTTGGAACCAGTTCTGTAGGTACAGCCAAGAGAAAGCCAGGTGTATGATTTCATTACAATACGTTGTCTGACATATGTATAGCTGTTCCACAGACTGAAAGGCAGAAAAAAGAACCAGCAAACATAGAAAAGGGAAATATGTGATATGGTTTATAAGTAGGAATAATTTGCCATTTCTGAAGCCATTAGTGTTGTGTGTAGTGTTGTTTAGGGGCTGGGAATGAATTGCTGCTTCAAGTAAAAGACATAAGAGGGCCTCAGGTCTTATTTATGAGTGAGGGTTAAATTGATCAAATATTTGATTGACTACAGCCATCAACAGTAGCCTCACTTGTTGTCATGAGCTAATGTGTTATAACTGAAAGAGTTTGATTGTCAATAAAGGCAAACAAAAGTGAGCTCAAGCAGAGTCTCTTGACTAACCCTTAAAAATGGACAAATAGCTTTAAGGAGGTTGGAGCCGAACCCACTGCTCTTTTGTACCAAAAGAAGCCAGTTGATTGAGTTAGGAGATCTGATCAGGATGCTTTGTGGACACCTCCCTGTGCAGTTATTCTGGGCATGTCCAACTAGGTGGAGATTCCAGCTGGAAGACATTGGGAGAGGCGGGGGAACGTCTGGCTTTCTTGCTTAATTGTGTGCTGTCACCATGTCCTCTACCCATGATGCCAGAGAAAATAGAGCTGCAGAAGGATTGATGGACACTCTAATGAATTAGTTATACCAACTCAACAAGCAAAATACTAAGGAATTTCTGAACTAACATTTCCTCCAGATATGTTGTTATTTGTTTAAAAACTATCTCTGCTAGTTCCTGAGTATGCTGTTCTATTATTGTGTAAGGAAAAGTTGCATTTGTGCACTTGATGTAACATAGGTATATACTGATGTTAAATGGCTCTGTGTTTTTATTCTCAAACTGATGCTGTCTATCTTCAGTTAAGTGATGAAACTTTAGAGAAAGCAGCGCTGAATGAGGAGCAGATGGAGAAGCGGTTCACATGATGAATGACTTCACTTGCAGCCAGCAGCATAATGCTTAGTAATGATCAATCAACACTTACATGCCTCGCCTCCTATCCTCCTTTAATTCTTCCTTCCCCTTCATCTCTTTCTGCCCTACACTCCTCCTTTTTGCCCCCTAATTTCTCACCTTTTCTCTTGCATTTACCTTTTGTCTTCTTTCCTCACGCCTCTTCCTTTCTTCTCCTCCTCCACATTTATCTTTGGAGACACAGGAAACTGAAACTTTACTGGAAATAAATAAATAAATATATATATATATATATATATATATATATGTATGTATATTTAGTTATATTTTAAAGTGATACCCAGCTGATGTATTGTATATAGTATAAGACAATAACTCGCAGAGATCCATAGGTCCAAGGTGTGGCTTATCTTATTCAAATGTGTTAGATGGCAACACCAGGCCTAAAAGTGAAAAAAACAAATCAAAACGAACATTATATTATTTACTCTTTCAATACTAAGACAGGAATTTTAATATAATTTTAGCTAGTTGACAATCGTGTTTAATCACTGGATGCTTCTACTTTTCAGTTTTAACTTTCCATGTAAACAAACCAAACTTTAACAATAGAAACAGCTAGGCTGACAAAAAATGAAGCGTCTTTACTGAGCTATTGCACTTGCCCAATATTTTTTTTCCTCTTATGGATGACAAACTTTTGAAAAGCTATCTTAGAAAATTTGGATTAAAGACGAATGACAAGCTGACTGGTTACTGTTGAGTTGGACAGAGTGTGGACAGAGGGGGCAGAGAGGCAACAGTCAGGACACTAATATACCAGACATGGGCAAGACCAGATAAGCATCAAATCAGAGCTGCCTGCCCAGCACAGGAAATAGCATTAGCTTTGTTGTCTCTCTCTTTCTCACACACAAACACACACTCACATGCTCACACACACTGAGTGACCTCTTACTCCCCAGGTTGCCATAGAGATCCTGCTCCCGCTTAACACACTCTGAAACAGCTGGCCATGTAAAGGCAAGTGTGTGTTTGTGCATACATGTTTATGTGCCCCCATCAGTTTTACTGGTTGTATGTAGGTTACATTGTAAATGTCATATACATACAGTACAAGATACACTGCTTAAGTGGACTGCAGAGAAGCCACATTCAGAGCCAGAGGATGGTGTTTCAACCATGCTTTTCAAGGAACCCACCTGTCAATCAAACAGTGTAGGTGGGACTTCGCATTTTTTTGTTGGTGGGATTTTGGTAGATGTGCTTTTGGTCTGCTAAATCATAGCAGCTAAGTCTATAGTTCTTCTTCTTATGCATAATTAAAAAACATCATTGTGAACAATATCATCCTTTACAAAGGAGAATCTCACATTGTCTTCTTCCGTTTCACAGTCAAAACTCTGGCTCAGGCTCTTTACCTGTGATAAATAGCTTGTCTGGCTGTCTGATCGAACAACTGCAAAAAGCCAATGTTTAGCTCATCAGCCGAAGCTCTTATTAAAATAAATGGTTAAAATCAGTCTCATTCATTCTCATTAGGAACTATTAGCCGGCTTCAAAGCATGCTGTTGCAACACTGTTGACCACCAGACCACCACTTTAAGTCCTCCTAACTGTAACTTGAAGCTTGTACACAATGTTTTCTTGTCTTTGGTGTTACCTTACAGTTATATTTGAATATATTTGACACTGTGACCTCTGACCCTTAAAGTCTGTGATCCTATAACTTAAGCAGAAGCCACTGCCAGTCAGGCTAAAATACAATACTGGAGGAGTTCAGTCCTGGATGCACAGAGGGAAGGTCATTGCTGACTGACCCAGCAATTTGATGCTCAGATATTGTGTCACACCTGGGCAGTTCACTGCACCTCCAGCAGCCAATACCATCAGTTAAATCATATACAATATACTAGCATTATCTCTGCTCTGCTGGTGCTGCACTGTGGCTGTTCTGTTCTTCTTCAGGTGAGCTGGGTTAGTAGTTTTTACTACCAGTGTTAAAAAAAAAAGTAACAATCAGAGAACACTTGAAATTTTATCCTTAAAATTAATCTTGTTTTATTGGATAAGCATCTTTAATTTATGGGTAATAGACATTTAAGATTTCTTTTCTTTGCCCTAGAGTGGTGGCTTGGATTGGGTTCAATGGAGTAATCCTACATATTGGGAATTATGTGTATTAGCCATTGCTCCCAGCCAAAAAATAGTTCAGCAAAGATGTAAAACTACAACTTCTAATTTTTTTATCTTTTTTTACACTTCTCCATAAAGAATCATCAATCAAGATATTGCATTTACTAGTGAGCTTGAGAAGTGTGGGCAGTTGGATTTTTTAGCTTTCAGATAGAGCAGGGCTAGCTATTGTCCCCTGTTTCCAGTCTTTATGCTAAGCTAGGCTAACCAGCCATCAGCTGTAGCTTCATATTTAGCACAAAGAAACGGAAATGATATCTGTCATGTAACTCTCAATGGGAAAGTTCATCTATTGACAATGTGTGATGCTGAATAAGTGTGCTGACATGACCGAAATAAAAAAATCAATCAATCAATCAATCAATCAATCAGTCAATCAAAGTTAAGAAGCACGTTTCCCATAATGTCAGATAATTCCTTATGTTTTGTTCCCCACTTCACCTTAAGCTCATTGCATATTTTTCAAAATTTCTTAACAAATTAAAAGTGTCACAATGCTTCATTGTTATGTGGTTCTGTAAACTCTCAGAGTTGGAAGAAGTAAGAAAGGAGCAAGATGATCGGGGTCGTCTAGGCAGCAGCGGAGGAGTGCCTTGCTCAAAAGCAGACAGAGAACCTTTTCAAACACACAGTAGACCAATGTGCAGATAACAAGGCTTTCTATTTCTCATCGACCCAATCTTTGTCTGTGCTATGGGCAACTAAGGGTAAAATCACTTTCTTTAGTGCTGAATGCAGTTTTCTAGCTCAATGAACACTGATGAGGTACAGAGCTGTACAACCAGCACTCCCTGCAGCTTTACTTCTGCTGAGTAGCTGTGAACTGTCATGAACTGAGACTGCTGTTTCAGAAAAAGATTTCTCTCATTCATTTTTTAACTGTGTCACAAAATCAGTTGTTTTTTAGCTTTGGAGGCATGGAGGCACCAGTTTGCTGTGGGTGTGTCTCAGAGGCTAATTGGCTGGTGGGTGTGACTGTCAGTATGAGACCAGTGGCCGCAGAACAAGACGTCGCAGATACAACAAGCAGGAAGGAAAATGTGAGCAGACAAGCGCGCAGGATGCTTAACAGCAGCCTCAGGACAGGGCAGAAATCGAGGGGGGCTTACAACTGAAAAATGTCAAATGAGAATCTAGAATGTGCTTTACTTTCATTTCCTCTCTTTCTTCTGGATGAATCGGTCTGAAATGTTGGTATGCTCGATTTTAACAACAGAGGACATGAGCTTTGACAGTCAGCGAGACTTGTTTTTGATTACTTATTTAACAAAACACACTTGAATGAATACCAGTTCAATTACTGTTGTAAGCTGTGCTTTCAGCCAGTATTGTTAACAGCAGCTTTTAGGCAGCTCCTCTGTACTCTGTCACTGCATCTTAACCTCATGAATGAGGAAATGTGCAAGCTGTTTCCTTTCAACATGTGAAAAAAAACTCATCATTTATTCATAGCAGTAATTTACATCCAGAACTATTTCTAGTGTGAAATTACCACCTAAATGAACTAAAGATCTAATAGCTACCATGCAAGTAAAAGAACTCACTGAAAAACTTGCAGTGCTTTGACCTTAGTGGAGAAACTGTATATTGGTTTATTGATTAGTACAAAGTTTGAAAAGACATCACGAGGCTCAGCTGGCACAGAGTTACTTATTAAGAAAAAGGAGCATGTTTTCAGGTCATCTTTGCTTTCGAGCCTCATGGCAGTGGAAGCACTTTTGATTTCTCTCCTTTTGACATTTTTCTTTTTGCAACATATCTTACCTAAAGTTTGTTTGCTGTCATACCTCTCTCAACCATGATTGTTGAAGACTTTTCAAGTACTGCAGCACAGTGTTGTGTGAGCCCCAAAGCAGATTCCCTGACTTCCACCACTCTTGGTTCCAGGCTACAATATTGCGAATCTCTGAGTGTGTTAGTTTTTGCTGTGCGGCAGAATCCATGTTTGTTTAGCTGGGCCTTCCCTCTCTGTCGATATTTGAGATAACTTGGTTTCAACAGGAAGTAGATTAAGAGACCAGTGATTAAGGGCAAATCAATTACTGTGGCTCCGTGGTCAGAATTTGGGGGAGAAGGGGTGCTGCAGAATTAATTTACTAACCACATTTTGCTAACCACATTACCCAGCATCCTTTTATAATGAGAACACCTTGAAAGAACCACCCCTTTAATATTCAAGTTGAAATCAATATATGAACTCAGTCTTGCTACTATATCCATAAATAGACTTACAGTTGTTTTGAAAATGTGTAATTAACATATTTAGCCTCATTTAAACGTATTTTACAGTAACGTGCCCTATGCAGAGCGATTGTGTGTTAATAGTGACATTAAAATGTTTTTTTTCTAAAAGTCATAATCCAGTCAGTAAGTTATTTCGAGAGGTCATAATGTAATGAATGATTTTGTATTGTATTTGGGCTCTGACACTACAAATGACCATACTCTTTACTGTTGATACCAGACATCTACAGTACAGAGGAGCTTGCCTGGCAAACGCGTAGCCATAACCTAGAAATATATCCTCTAATGAAAACAACCTCTCATTCCATGAAATATTTTCATGATATCTTAAATGTACTACATCAGGTCCTTTGCGAGGGAGGTGATGCGGGGCGGCTCCTCTCCTCTCCTCCCTCCTCCCAGTCCGCCCAGCAGCGGACTCCGTCATTTCGCCTCCCTGTCCCGCACTTGTTGGATGTGTCCGTGTGAATTCCTGTGGTTTCAAGCTGTCTTGTGCTTGTTTGCCTTTTCGGAGTCCTGAGAAGACCGCTACTGTGTGTGAAGGTTACAGCGTTTTTAAAGGTTACGTGCGCGTAAAAAGCGCTCGATCCTGACCCGTTTTTGTTTGCTCCGGTTGCGTTCGGTTGACTATGCTCCGTTTTTCAGTATCTCCTCATCGTGGCTCTCTCTGCTGTCGTCCCGTCTGACCTCTAGTCTGCTGCTGGTCCCACAGTGGGGTTTGGGGGGTTTTCCTGGCGGCGACGTGCGCTCTGGACTCCGGCTCATCCTTGGAGAAGTTCCGCCGCAGTCCCATGAACAGCGCGTCTCTGCTCTCCTCCTGCTGCCATAAGGATGCTGGAGAGTTCTCGTGGTAAACTCTACAGGATAAACCTGAGTTAAACAGACGGACCATGTAACCACATCAGGTAAGTGCAATTTTTTTTTTCTTTTTGGGGGGGGAGGGGGCGGCACATCAAATAACTGCTACATTTAAGAAAGAGTTTTTAAAAAATAAAAAAATAAAAAAAATAAAGCTCCATGCTCTGGCTTTAAGTGTCAGAGGCGGCAGATACTTCTTAGCCTCGGACCTTTGATGTGAAGGAGTTTCCTCTATTTATTTGCAGTGGATAAAATCTAAAGGTTTACGTTGCCGGTCACAGAGAGAGGTGACTTAAGTTGAATTCCGTTTTGATTCACTGTGAAAATGCCTCAAAGGCTGCTAGAGGAGAGCAAGTGACAGTGGAGCAGCTCAGCAGGAGCTGGACTCTTGTGGTTTTTGCCATTTTCCTGCTGCTGTGATCTGTCACACTGGTTCAGGCTGGTCTGGGTGGCCTGCTGCTGCTGACATTTAGCAAAAAAGCCATCATTTCTGACTGAGAAGATGATAGTAGACAGTCAGGCAGTCTGTGCCAGCGTTAAGACTAAAATCATTTTGATTGCATTCAATTCATGTAGCATTTTGGACAGACAGAGGGCACAGGTGAAGGCTCTGAGTTAAGCAAAGCACTTACACTAGGGGTTCAATTCCCACTGGAGCCACTCCTATTGAACAGGTTCAGATGAAAGTGCGTCACTATATTTTGCACCCAATATGTCTTGATTATGTGAAAATGTTATATAATGTTAGGCACAAATTAGAGACTTTCTTATCACTGGGAACATAGTAACTAAAAGCCAGTGAGTTAAAAACCTCTTTACTGATTGTAAAACTCTGCTTTAAAACTCAGAGGTTGATAAGTTTATAGCATTTGTAATTCAGCCTTTCACACTAGGAGAAGAAAAAAAATGTCATAAATACACAGCTGAGCTGCTCTTTTGCTGTGGTTGCTGCTTAAATTATACTTACGCTGTATATTGGTCACTTTTTTATTACTGCTTGCAGGGCACCCTTAATATAGATATAATAAACATCTAATTGATCAAAGAAAAAATAAATTCTAATCCTAAAGAAAATGTTCTTATGTATGCGCAATTTTCATGATAAGATGTTTAAAACCTCTCTGACTACTTGCAATGGCCTGCATGTTTGAGTCTCATTGTATCAGTGATGCTCCACCTTGTCTGTTTGACTCTGTCTCCAGCGTATAGTTATATTTAACATATAGACAGAATCTTCCAAGTTAAATATCCCTCACCGTGTGCACATAGCAGCCAATGTACAGTACTGTGTTTGCAGTGTATTGATCTCCCACATCAACAGCCGGCAGCAGGTGCTGTGCTGCTCTGACCCATTTCTCACAGAGGAAGCTGGAAAATACAGCTTGACTAAATAACTGCTGAGCAGCCTCTCTATATCCTCCTGTCTCCACCCCGCCCCTAACACACGCATTTATGCACACACCAACACACACACACGCATACACATGCATACACACAAACACACACACACACCTCTTAATTCCTCTACCTCCAGTGGCTGTGATACAACAGGAAGTGGACTGATTTCCCAGAGGAGTCTGCAGTCAGGGCTGTCATAGCTAACACAGCAGCAACAGACAGAATGTATTTAATATACAGGTTGTATTATAGAGTGCTTTGCCAACAGCTCAAAACAATGAGGGAAATTACGACAAGATACCAGCTACATTTGGTCTGTCAGTGCTAAGTTGTTCTGTAACAGCCTGTCTGGCTGAGATTCTAAATATTTGATTGACCTCAGTTAATTTAAGAAGCAGTTAGCCTAAGCTGCCTTAATAACCCCAAAAACTCCTCCAGACTCAACATTATTGCTGCTGGGAGACAATTTCTGTCACCAGTTTTGATTACTTTTGTGTTTTTTGGTTCAGTGAAAGAAATTTTGTGACAATTTGACCTTATCTTGACTGATGCCATCCTTTCAAGACCTGTCGGAGAGACTGAGTGTCTTTTCTTGTTAATCCAACCAAAAGCAGCAATATGTTGATTACATACTTCCTGACCGGTCTACAGTTGTAGTAACATCCTACAGTCCTAAACTCTGCAAACACTGGCAGCTGGTCTGTATTTTAAAAGTGAAACAGTTTAAAAATGTATTAGTCTCTGAGGATAAATGTTCCTGTAACATTTTTTAGTATCTAAGTGATGTAAGGGCAACTGAAAATACATTAATGAACCTCAAAGTAAAGAGCGGGGAAGACTGGACGAAATTAAGTCATCTAGTAAAGCATGTGTGGTTGAACTCTGCTCTTCAGTGTGACCCACAATCTCATATAATGTCATTATGGGTTGGCAAGAGCATCTGAAGGTTAGCTGGCTTTGTTTGTGACAGAAGTCTTAATGTAATTAAAGCAAACGTCCCAAAATGTCAATGATTGAAATAAGCCTTTTTAAAATCAGAGTGTTTCTGTAAGAAAGGAGTATGAGTCATAGATCCTGCCGCTTTCTGGAGACAGACTATAGTACTTACCTTTGATTGTGAAGTCATGTCTTGTTTCTTCCTGCTGACACTCCACTCAAGGTATTTTCTGGGACAACATGCATGAAAGAGTGTTCTCAAGTCGTACTTGTGATGCGTGTACAGTATGTGTGTACGTTTGTGTGTTTGTTTGGTTGGGGAGAGTCTCGAACTACCCTGGGAAAGTGTTTCAGTGTTTCAGGAGTGGTGTGTGAATTATTGAAAAGCCCTCAAGGTTTTTCTGGCTGCTGGATCAGTGTTGCTTGCCATACAGTTGCAAGTGGAGTGTTCTGTAGTCACACTTTAAAGGTGAGACGAGCTGTGTCCAAACTGCACTGCAGCATTAGCAGGACAGGAAACATAACTCTCGCGTCAGTCACCTCAGCTTGGTTTTAAGGTTTACCCATCACAGACCAGCAGCTGTCATTTCAGGATAGATTTAAAGCTTCAGATGATGGCTGATTCCTGTCAGAAGTGTCTCAGAGTGTGAGAGGCACTGAATCAGTAGCTTTTTACTCCTAGATGTGTTAAACAAAGAATGAATAATCCATTTGTTCCCGAGACACACAGAGCACATTCGAAATGTCTCCCTCTTCCAGCTCAGGGGCACAAAGCAATTTAACATCAGGGTTTCTCTTGCTGGGCATGAGAGATGGTTATATGTGAAGGACACCAAAATGATGTGTTAGCATGTACTGTTCAATTAATTTACAGCTTTAAATGTGCAATGTCTAAAATGATAGAGCATAACATCTCACTACAACTTTGCTGCACCTGTCTGCTAGCAAGCAGTCACTGTTAGCTTGTTAGCTCAGTTATCTGTGCAGCTAGTGGCACTATAAGCTGGTCATTTGAAGCAGTGGATGAGTGCTGTGTTCACTCAGCAGCATCCCAACAAGCACAGCTGGACTGGGACTGAACACAACTTCTGAATAAGACTTCGGTCAGTTTGACAACAGGGATTACAGTAACAAAGAGATTTACATCCACCCAAACCAGGATTCTGACTTTGAAGTCTACCAAGACAAGGCAACTTGGTACAGCAGAGTTATGAAGACTGAGAGGAGCGAGGTATTTAATGACACATACCAAGTTTTAAAGTCTTTCACAATCTTAAGGGACTTCTCCATCTTGCTGGTGCAGTTAATATTCTCTCTTGTTTACAAGCCATTAGAATCTGAGACACTTTTGCAGGACACAGTATCACTACTGCTTGACCCAAGCAAAGATGGCTGCCATGTTGTAAAAACTTTAACTCCTCACCTGACCAATAAACACAAAAGGATAAAAACACTGAGAAAGGCTTTGAGAAACAGTCACTTTTCTAACCAGTTTGATTGACATCTGACACAGGACTCTACAGATGGCACTAAGCTAAAATATTGAACCACAATTACGTTTTACTTTATTTCTAATTAATATGAACAGGTGTTATTTGTTTCAGTTGCTTTGGTGACTGGCATTGTAACTTGTGACTCTGACTGTATTGTTGTGCATGGTGATGTGCGGTGTGTGTGGATGTGAGCGCAGCTCTGAAGTGCGGCCAGGCTGGGTCAGGATGAAGCCAGTGAGAGGAAGACTCTTTGGCAAAGCTGGAAGCCTTTGGAACAGAAACGCTGTTATCTGCTAACGTAGCTCTGCTGCTGCTGGCTGCTGTATCTGTGGTGACTCATCAAAAACACACACACACACACACGCACTCACACGCACACACGCACACACGCACGCACACACACTCACACTCACACACACACACTTATAAACACACTTCCAGACATAATCAGACTGACAAACAAAAACGCGCACACAAAACACTGACAAAACACTCTGACATTTACATTGACAGACACAGTCAGATATGTGATATAAACACAGACATAAAATAGCCCGAATGCTTTGAAAGACAGACACGGACGTCGACGTTGACGATACAAACACATACACATACCCATTCTTTTTTTTTCGAACACTAAACAAAAGCCAGAGTGACAGTTACTTCAAGTCAACACTCACTTTTCCTTTCTTAATTTTAACTTTGAACACATTTCCTGTCATAGAGATTGATGTTGAGATTGTAAAAAAGATATGTGATGCAAGCACTGTATTTTCTCTTTTTAAAAGAATCAAACCTTGCCTCTTTGTAAATAACCTCCACCATGAGTTGAGAATTAATTTTGGGTCCTTTGAGCTCAATTTCTGCCCCTTTTTCTTTCTGTTTGACCTGCACACCTTTACTTTAACAAACTCTTTCAACTTTAAATCACCTTCTGTCTCTAGCTAAACCTCACCAGCTGGTAAAAGGATCTTCTCTCACTGTTCTTGCACAGACCTCCTCGGTTTTGTGTTGTAACATCTTTCTACATTAAAGCGATGCCCTTTGTCATCACCACCTACCAACTCATCTAATTTGTTCATTTAAAGTTAATTGAAAGGTGGAAGTGACATTGAAGTAACCCTCTTATGGTTGAAACTTTAATTCAAACATTTCAATGTGCACCAGGAAGATTTTCCAACTAGAGTCCATTCATTAACTTACATGCGGTGAATGGTAAGGAGGAGAAAGGTCAGAGATCCCATAAAATATTCATGTGACCTGAGTTGAACTTTAAAGAAATATGTGCTTCAATATATATGACCATTATGAATAAAACCAGTCACACAACTGAGATTTAACTGTTATCCAAGACTTTCATTCTCCATTAGATGATCCTGTTCATTTCATCTCTCTCTGCTGCTGTTTTCGGTTTTCACAACCACAAATCTTTAAGTATTACTGGCTTTTTTGAACACATTCCCTTAACTCTTGATGTTAATTGTGTGTGTTTTTAATGCCAATTTTGAATATGAATTAATGAAGGGATTAGTTTCTATAGGATGTCTTTAAGGATAACTTTACATGTACATCAACACTTCACTTTAGGAAATACATTATTAAACATTTTCATGTCAGAAAGGTCACCAAATAAATGTAAAGAATACAACAGGGTGAAATTTGTACTGGCAAGTTTTTAAATTAATTAATGTAAGAAAATTAATCACATCACTTAAGACCATGTTAAATCCCAATCTGAATACTGTCTCCAGGCAATAAATCTCATTACTGGGCACGTCAAGGTGCTGGTGATCTCAGGATGATATTAGTGCACGAGGAAGTTGTAGGATCTCTTATCTGTTCTCTCTCTTGTTAACAGTATTAACAAAAGTTTTTAACAAAAATTACCTTATGAGCCTCACTGGTGTTTATTTTTAGACAAACAGTGTGTTATTGCGCTGCTTTACTGTACATTAAATCATCAGGAAAAGTCTACTAATGCAGAGAAGTGAGAGGAGATCTCTTTTATTGTTTGTCCTGAAAGCATTTCCCCCTCTGTGTGTCTGCCTGGCTGTGAGCAGGATGACACAGTGGATTCAGTTACGGTCCTGTGAGGTGAAGGTCATAGGTTCAGGGTTTTTTTTTTTTTTTTTGCGCAGCCCTGTGTTGAAATGGCCTTGAGTGGCTCTAAAATCCACACCTATTCATTCATTGTAAGGCTTCTGGCAAAGCATATGATTTATTTTCTTATTTATCCAATCTGACAGCTTTGAGAGAGGCTTTGTAGGGATTAAGGAGTTGAGTGGTGTGACAGCTTTACACACCCTGATGACAGACTGTTTAAGGCGGCCATGTTTTATATTTACAGAGTCACCTCATATTTGACATCACTCAGGATAGGATTGGAAACATGGAAGTGGAAGTTCAGTGAAGTTTGTGTGACCCTTTGAGAAGTGGAAGCTCTTCTACTTAAAACAATTGCTTTGTCCTTCATATCATGTAATTTTATAATGCTTTTAGGTTTACAACATTAGGTGATGTAAATATAGTTGTAAATGTTGGTAACAGTGGTAACATGCAACAGTCCGCAGAGGGTGATTGTCTGAATCCTCGTGAGAAGCAGGCAATTACCGGTCCTTTCAAAAGCTCATTAAACTCGAACCACTGCTCTTCTGCTCCTGAGCACGGCACCTCTGCCGTCCTGCCTTCATCCTGCTGGCCCTACCATTTGTGGCTGCGCTCGCTCGCTTTATTAACTGTCACAGATGAAATGTCCATGTGAATGTATGCTAATGTAATATTCGTGGTACATTACTTCCGCAAAGATAGAAGCTGGAGCATTTCATTTCCTTTTATGAGACTGACGTGCTGACTAGCAGAATGGAGGCACAGTAATTACAGCTTCCCCGGGCTGCCCCATACTGGATGTGGGTTCAGCGATGCTGCATTGCTGCCAAGTGTGAAAGAAAAGCTGGCATATCGCAGGACAGCAGAGGAGGAGCTGAGCAGCTATAATGAAACCTTTGCAAACCCTCGTAAAGCAGGGAGGCGAAGGGCCCTGTGCATGTTAAACGTCAAGTCCTTTCCCTGCTCGAGTTCCTCACTGTGAATCTGTCTGAGGTGGACATAAATTAAATAGAAAATCAATTCAAGCCTTCCAGTTTGAAGCGTGAGCGAGTCAGTGGCTCACTGGGTCCAACTGTCCTCTTGAAGCCAGGAGACACTTTGTAGGTTCAGCTTGTTTTCGAAGAAGTTTTTGAAGTTGATTTATATCAAGCTGAAATGCCTTTTTTTGCCAGAAATGTCCTCTGTTTCCCCTGTAGTTGCACAGCTGGACTCCGTGACATCACTGCTATTAAATTAGAAGTTAAACCTCTGGAGGTAAGAAAAAAGGGTGTGTTTAGTTTAGCTGTGGTTGGATTGTATTAGTGTCTGTCTACATGTTCAGTCTGCAACTGATCAAAACCCGTCCAGGTTGTTTGCTTCCTTATACTTAAAGCATTCTGGGATAGAGCCCCTGTGAGCATAGACGATTAGTTGAGTTCATAATCTTGAAGTCCGGCTTATTAGTAAAGTGGACTGATTTCAGTGACTGAACGCTGAGGATCTGATAAAGAAGTATGGGTGTCTTTGTGGGTTAAACCTTTACATTATGCAGTGTTACTCTTTATGTCGATGATTCGTGAATTAAGGTCACTTCCTCTACAACAGTCAGTTTTGCATAATAAAAGAATTCAGCTAACTTTTGTAGCTGTTAGTGATACCACTAGACAGTGCCCTTCTTACATGTTTACACTGTATTCTTGCTCTTCTTTTTCATTGGATTGTTGTGTCAACAGCAGAGGTTCAGCAAATTTTTTTAACACCATTCAGTAAGCATTTAAACTAGGATGATCAATGTAAAAGGCCCAGTTTTGAACAAAACAAATGCCCACTGTAGCCACTAGTGCAGCTTAACCTTCCATGTATGCCAAGCACTGCTACAGGCTGCTGTGCTCTGTAATATCTACAGTAAATGTGTTTGGGGAGGCTTATCTCAGAAAAAGGGGCTGAGCTCCATGTTTTTTTCTGACTCCATCTTGCTCTACAATTGTTCTGCTCCACACAATTAAACCTCGGAGCTGACTTGTGTAAACACAACCTGCTACTGCTACAGCAGTTACACCAGCACAATGCCTTGCTTAAGGACACCGAGGACAGCAGCTTTTGTTTGATGTTACTGGCTTATTCTGACTTTCACAGTTACTGCTGTTTTTGTGCCAGTTGCTGCTCCTTAGTTGATCTATCCGTCATTGTTACAAAGTGAAACGTGTTTGGGAAAAACCTCCTCATATCGTAACTTACAGGCTCTCAACTAAAGGCTTCATGTCTGTTGTGGTTTTCAGTGGAATAACCTGGGAATTCATGCAGAGGCAGGATCTTTGTCACTGATGTGATTTTAGTTTACAGATCTATCTTGAGAAAATGTTAAATAATTATGTCATGTTGTGATGCCAATTATTCAGCTGGTACTACTCACTGTTTTAAGTAATTATAGTCTTCCTAAGCTGAACATTTCATCAAATTATACATTTAATCACCCTAGGGTGCTGGAGGTTAGAATCACCTAAAAAACATACCCAAAATAAACCAAGGATAGCTCAGCAACTATTAGGTCTATATTGAGTCCCAGATAATGTGCATAGATCCGATCATTACTAAGCTGTTCTTGATTTATTCTGTGTGTTATTTTAGATGGAGCTGACCTTCAAGACTTTAGAGCTTAACAGGTTAAAATATTTTCTTCACATGGCAGAATGCATAGCCCTATAGCAATAAAATAAGACACAGTACAAAACAGAGAATAAAGCGAAAACTTTATTACGATTTCACTCAATATAAGAGAACCTTTGCAAAGGTCAAAACAATAAAAAAGTAATTAGAATTGAGCTCCTTTTCTCAATGTTAATAAAATACAGAAATTGAGATATATGAAAATGAGGATACAGAGAGGACACAGAGGGGTAGAAGTCAACCAGAAGATCCGCAGTTATCCCAGTGGATATCTCATGATAGGCCTTAATGGAGAGAAGGGGAATTGAATTTGACTAAAAACTACAGATGAACTCTGAGTGATGAATCTTTCATTTGCCATGTGACTGAAGGTATTCACCACCTCTTGAGCATGTAGAAGGGCTGAATCAGGAGCTGGCAGGCTTGGGTACAGTGGCCTGGAGAGCTGCATAACGGCATAATGTACACCAGTTATAAATCTGCCAGCAGCTTATATGGCATCATAACATGGTCCAGGCTGGACAGAGAAGAAGACTGAAACTGTGTTCCAACTCTCAGTCGACCTATCTCTCTCCATCTTCACTGGGACGAAGGCCGTTTTACCACCTGCATTGATCATGTGGTTTTATGGGGCCAAGAGGATCATTCTGGGGAGTGGTTCTTCACATTCATTGCATTCTTTGCCCCAAATGACCTCGAACAAAATCAAGTAATTGAACTAAAATGTTCAGTGTCATCAATCTCTGCCTACTGGGCCGTAACTGCTGCGACAGCTTAAGAGGGAAGATGGGATAACGGTTGGTTGAGCTCAAGTGTTGTGCACCCGAAAAGTTAATCTAATTATCATTCAGAGAATAATTACATAAAAAACATGTAATTTTGAAACGGTGAAAGACAGTTTGTTTTTGTGAAGTGCATATTAGCACAGTGGCATTAAATATCTAAAAGTTTAGAATCATTAGTCATGAGCATATGTTGTTTAGTCTTTTTGTCTTGATGTTTTGCAGAAGCCTGTTAGATCTGTTCCCTTGGATCAGGTGTGTTAGAGCAGGAAATTGTTAAATGTTCGAACATTCAGGTCTCGGCCCAGGACAGGACTGTGAGACACTGGCTCTAAACTCTAAAATGGGGTTAGATAATGGAGTTAATGCACTTCTCTGGTTTTAAAGCCACTAAAATTACAAGCCTGATTACGCTTTTTTTTGCTAATTTGTGCAACACATAATGGCACAAAGGATCTTGCCACATGGACTCAGGAAAGCATTGTATAAGTGTTACACGTAAACACATTTTTTTAGAAAACAACTGCTTTCTGTTTTTAGTGGTAAACTGGTCGGCAGTCCACTTCAAGCTCCGAAGTTTCAGCAAACCAAATTAAGTAGCCATTGATCTTTTACACAGAGAGCCACAGCCCAGATCCTTCTCCTACTCAACATCTCCTTGAATTTTAAATGTGTGTATAGCAGGAGAGGGGAACAGGCTTTCACCAGCAGTGACTCATTAGCTGAATTTCTGTTGCCAACCAAAGCAACAAGCCATGCAGTAATCTGACATACAGATCACGATTTATTGATTTTGTGATGTTTTTATAGATT
>JAPZDY010000021.1:10083825-10093870 GCA_029783645.1 Ctenochaetus hawaiiensis
TCCTATACTCCTGTACTACTCTCATGTTAAATCTTTGAAAATGCAAATAACCATGTCACTAATTTTCAAGATTCTTTTTTTTCATAGTGCAAAAACATCAGAAACACATAAATGTGATTGAAAACTGTTTCACTGTGCCCATTTTCTATATGACACTTGCCCAGCATTGCTTGCCAGACTCAATAATGTTTCCTGTGGTGTTTGTCTTTGTATTTCTGTGTACAGCAGGATTCACTGAAGCTGAACAAGAAATGCAGGAAAACTAAAGACCTTGCATGGTGTGATGCCGGATAATTTTCAAGTGTTAAAACAGACCAGGAGTTTATAAATGAAGCATTAAACAAAAATGCACTGAGCAACCTCTTTTCAGCAGTGCATATAACATCATAAGAATCCATTGATCGGCTCCTGCTTCATTTATTTCTCAATTACTTTTTTAATTCAAGGTTAAATAGATGCTAGGTGCATACACTGTACAACCTCTTCAGGACCATTTTACACCAAAATTTAGGGTTTGCTCTGGGTTAATTTAATAGGGTAAATAAATGTACAGAGGACTGACAAAATGAAATTTCGTCACTGAAGGTTGACAGGTTTGCTCTTTTGGAAAACTGGTGGAATCTCTGAAGAGGATTCGGTGAAATAAAACCAGTGTTTCTTTGTGTTGTTGTTCACTACCATAAAGACCATAAAAGATTTATTGTCATTATTCATTTATTTAGGTACTGCATTAACTATATATTTTACTACTTACTTAACTAGTTATCTTTGAAAGTGAAAAAAAAGCTTTTTAGAAATGTGGTTAAAACAGATATCGTACCTGAAGAAAACAGAAACAGTAATATTTGACAGTGTTAACTTTTGACAATTAAAGATTTGTAACTGCTTGATGTGGCTCAATGTGTACTCTTTTATGAGACTACACACACACACACGGGGAAGGACAGAGAGAGAAACTAAGCATTTCTGTAATGTCATTAGCTCTGAAGGCAGCATGAACTTTGATCTTCAGCTAATGATTGTCATGAGACAAACATCCAGGACCACATGCTGGAATAATTTTTCAGAAGAAAGCATTCATTTAGCTTCTGGTTTTCTTTAAAGAACGTCATTTTGGTTAGAAAACCAAAATTTGATTAGTTTCACAATTTTTAGTATTTTCCCAGTTTAACAATGCAACAAGAAAGGAGGGATTCTGAGGGATTCTCTAACCTGATGGGAAAAGACATAGATGTGGGTGGATTTTAATTGATAAATAGATCTTTAAAGCACAGTGAGACATATTTTATACATGCCAAAAATATATATATGCATAAGTGCATTTGTGTACTCCTGTTAGGCAATATTTAGGAGGTAAAAATTGTAAATTCTCAATACCACGCATGCGTGACATTACGGTCACATTCCAAAACCGGAAGGCGTGTCACTAAACTCCCGAGTGATTCATCTTTTGAAACATAAACGATCTTCGCTGCAACTCTTCTGACAGCTAGCAAGCAAGTCCACAGCGTTTTAAACAAGTGAGTTGACAGCTCTTTTATGAAAATTTGTGTGTATTTTAATGTCAAGTTTCCATGCAGTGAGAAGAGAAACATTCTTTTCCTTCTTCTTTCTCGTCATTTTCCTCCGTAGTCGGGCGGGGTGGTGCTTAGTGGAGGTCGCTCCTTCAGATAGTGGATCCAACTGTTTTGACTTCGAGCTGGTTAGCGTTAGCCAAACTTAGCTTTAGCTTGCAGCTATAGCCTGATACACTTTGGCACTTCCTGCTCAGCGTGCCTTCACCTGCTCTGACAGCTAGCTTCCTATCTACAGGTCTCCTTGTGATAAAACCGTGATATTTAAAACCGCGGTGAGGAGGGGCTGTGGTCACTGTGTGGACAAGTTGGCTTGCCGCTAACGTTAGCCAATATTGCCTATCCTGTCTCTCGCTGTGTGTTGTTTGTTTCCCTTTTGGAAAAGAGTCTGTCCGCTTTACAAGTCTGCCGTTAATGTGTGCTTGACCCTCACAAATGCCTTTCAGACAAAATGCTCTAGCAATTTCATGTAACACAATGAATATCGGTGTAACGGTTGTTGATGGAGAAAAGCTCCCACACTGAATTAGCGAGCTGCTGATGCTGTAAGAGACTGTGAAGTGCTCCATCTAGGCCTGCAGATATTAGTGAGAGCAGCTATGGCAGTTCACTGCAGTAAGTAATATGAAAATCCACTCGAAAAAAGATTAAAACAGTGTTTAATTGAGTTTTGGCTCTATCTGTAAATACCATTAACTGTCTCCTTTGCTGAAATCAGAGCATCAACGTCTGAAGCCAACAATTGAATTTATTACACCGAGCTTTTTGCACAGCGTTAGTGTCTAATTCAAAAGGGGCTCTGCATTAACTTTGTGATTAGAATATCTATACACCAGAGGTTCATGCGATTGCAGAATTTTCAGTGGGGTTTGGTTAAAAAACAAACAAACTATCCAATCGTCAGAAAAAACTACTGCTGTCATGTTGTCTCAGCTCCTGGATTTATCTGATGACAGTGTCACCCAGACATCTCTCTGTTCTTCAGTTATGTTCATAAACACAGTTGAATTATAAAAGTATGATGAATTTCTGTGTAATTTGACCTTGAAATGGCTTATGGCTAACTATATTTTGTGGATGACTCATGATGCTTTTAAAATGTGCAGTTATTAAATATCTATACTTAAACTTTACATCCTAATAGGAAATAATCAATTACAGTCCCACACAGTTGGTTCCCTTGTATTCTAGGAGACAACAGAATAGTCTGAGGTGCTGTTCTGTTTTTACTGCACTAAAAACAGAATAGCAGTTCTGTTTTTCCTGCACTAAAGACATTGGTGCACTATCACACTTGTGCTTATTTATTGAATGGAAATTAGTGTTAGAATAGTTGTTTAGAGTGTATTTGACCTTTAAGGAGTAGATTTACTCCAAGAAAAGGACTACAGCATTGTTGCAGTTTTAAGAATTTGTCTGTTTTGATCAACAATTTAAATGTTTGTTTGCAAGACAATAATTAACTGTTATTTTGTGCATCTGTTGCATAACTATTTAGTTCCTTTAATTTAGAAATTGAGCTCAATAATATTATATGGGTGTGATTTGAAGTTCAATATTCTAAATATGGGTCAGTGGCATATATCCCAAATTTGCAAAACATCAGGGTCTGGCTGCTAAGTTGACTTACGTTTCCATTGATATGAGCTTGGACTTGTTTTAAAAATGCTCAAATAACTGTAGTTGGTATTTTCAAAGTAAAGCTTTGGATGTAAAGGAGCAATAATCAGAAATTTACCTGATTAATCAATAGTTAGATAAGTTAACCTGCAACTAGATTTATAAATACCCAACAATTTCTGTTTTCAGCTTTCTGAATGGAAAGGTATATTATTGTAAATTGATAATATTTTGGTTTTGGACTGTTGAGCTTGATATTTGATGATGTGACTTTGTACTTAAACTAGGGCTGGACGGTATACCGGTTCATACCGAATACTGGTGTTTTATTTGTTTATGATATGAATTTTTCAGATACCCCAATACCGGTGTGTGTGTAGCGTACATAACGTTGGGAACAGCAAGTGGCAAACGTAGCGGTGTACGTATGTTTACCGCTACGTACGTTTGCCGCTACGTTTTGCAAGCGTAGCATGACTTAAGAAAATACTGTCATACACCGTGAAACCGATATAATGAAAAATACCATGATATAAATTTTTGGTCATACCGCCCAGCCCTAACTTAAACTATTTTGGCTGACTTTTAGACATCTTTTTCTCATTTTGTAGATTTATTATGTATAATTCACTGGGTTCATTGGAGCACTAAGATCTTGTATTTAAAAAATGCCATGACTTTGCAGACTGATATTGAGAAATAATTCTTATAACTTGACAACTCTGGAGCTTCTGCATGAACTGTTGACTGACAGTAGATTGTAAATGTTTTACCATACAGGAATAAACAGGTGTGTGATTTAGGCAGGTTTTCAAGTATTGACACTGCATCAAAGGAGCCTTTTGTTGGATGTCTAGATTAGGAGGTGTTGTCTTTCTCATGAATAAGGTGACATTACACAGTCAGCCAGAAAACTAACCAGTATATCAGGAATAAAATCAGCTTATGTTCCATATTGATCAAATTTACAGAAATACATTATTTATTTATAGACTTGTACACAGAATTGTGTCGTTGCTGTGTTGTACACTGTGTAAAACAAGTTGTCGCGACAATATAATTAACTTATGGTGGTAATTTTAAATTTTAATCTTTTGTACCATAAACAGACACCCCAGATGAGAACATGTATTTGACTATGAAAATAACCTAGACGCCTTTAGCATCAGACCCAACAGGAACTGATTCATTGACAGGTGTCAGGTGTCACAACAGACATGTGTGTTCAACAGAAAGTCCCAGTGCAGGTTTTAGTCAAAGCTGTAAAGTAAGCTAAACTGTTTCTCTCTATGTGGAGAGTCAGCTGGCTCAATTTTGTTCACATGCTATGACTGGCTGAGGTTACCTGTAGAAAGATTGGTGATTCATGCTTTTGCACATGAGGGTTTTCAGGAACATAAATTGGGAGAACAAACTCCCAACTCTGTCAAAGCTAATGCCACAACCTAGTTTAGGTATTACTACTTATTTAGACACCAAAGTCAAAACTGAAACAGAAAGCGAGCTGGTTTGCATACTGTGAGAAATTTAATGCCTCGCAGATAGAGACAGTGTTCTGTTGCAAGTAGGGCAAAATCTGAAAAACAGCTCAAAACTGCATAAATTATACTTTTCTTGTTAAATCTGTCTGAAAGAGTCATTGAAGTCATTCCTAACCTAACCCTACCAATGTCAGAGTATTTTTGTTTATACTTATTGAACAGGTTTTTGTTGCAGCAATGACTGGTTTGTTCAGTGTTTACATGCCCAAACATCATTCAGTGAATGAGAGGCGAGTACAATGCAATCAGCTGGTTGGTAGCACTTACCTTAGAGGGTCAGGGGATTAAAACATATGGAGTTAGATAGAGGCACAAGTCAATCATGTGGCCATTATTATCTTCAAGGAGAAGAGACAAAAAGCTAAATGCATTAGCTGTCACTGGCTGACAAATCAGAGATCAAAAAGAAAAGCTTGTACTATCACCTAGCTCTCCTGTGAAGTGTCAGATTTTTCATGATTGCAACATGAACACAGAGCCATGTATAACAATGTCATCAACCACAGTTAGATTGTAAATTTTGGGTTGTTTTATTTCACTTTCAGGGTGTCCACATCAACGAAATTTGCTGCTCTGACACAGGGATTACTGTATGTGTGCGTGTCTGTTGACACTATTGTATCCGCAACAAAGCAGCAAGGCAAGTAGACCCATAGAAAGGCATACACACACCCTCACAGACATAATGGGTCTGGTTAGCCCAGTCCCTGTGGGTGTTGTTCAGCCTGTCTTCACCACTGGCCACTCACAGTTTCCATACAGGCAGTGGTTGTGTAGCAGGGATTCCAACTGGGACTGTACTGTAGGAGCAGACTGTTGATGACGGGCTGCAAATTTGCTGCTGTGTCCACAGTTTGAGTTACAGAGGAAGCAACAGTCCTTCCTCACAAGAGCAGTGAGATAAGAGAGGTTAGAAACTGTGTATTCTTTTTTATGTAATAAACAAGTTTAAAAAATGGTCACTTAGCAACTGATCCCAGTAAAATTATGAATAAAGTTACCTACTACACTATCTGTTTGTTTTGACAAGATAACATTTCAAAAACCTTGATTACAGTCTGTCTGTTCATTGGGTAAAACACATTTGTCACATGCAGTTAAAGTCCACTTTTTTTTACTAGAAATATCATGTCACATATTGACTGTTTTACCAATGTGATTTTGTGTGCAAGAGGGAGATTATGGGATGTTCTGTACTTGCACAGTCAACATTAAGCAACTATAATTAATAGTCAGTTCAGTATGGCTTGAGTGTGTTTGCCAAATGCCTCAGATTTGGTCTGACTTTAGAAGAAGAGCCGTGAGATCCAAGCATAATAATTTCCCAACGTGCCCTTTTACTGTCTGTGTCTTATCTGGATTCCTTCTCATTGCAGCTTTTTCCATAAGTGAATTAGTGTGAGTGTTCGCTTTTCTGCTTCACGCTGCTCTGTGTAATTGAATAAGTGTGATTGGAGCACATGACTCTATTGCTTTCCTCATGTTTGTCTCTGTGCGTTTGCGGATGCGGGTATGATGACTGTAATTTGCAAGAGTAAAGTGTGTATGAATGTCCTTTGTATATTATTACACTGTGTGTATATGAATGCCCTTTTCATTCATTTGATCCGATGTTTTTGTGCATGTAAGTGTGTGTGTTTGTACGTGTGTGCTTGAATTTGTGAATACTCCTCCATGGTGTCATGATAATCACTGCATAATTCAAACTCAAGCTGTTTGGTTGTTTGTGGTTTAGTCCAGCTCATTAATTGCAAGCAGCCAGCAAGACATAACATGTAGAGACAATGGGCTGATACTGATGTGCAGACAGACTATCAGTGCTTGTCTCTTGGTGCTGTGCTGCTAATTATACATGAAGAGTCCACAAGCATAAAAAGAGTAAAATACAAAACATTTAAAACTTCCTCCACAATGCTGTGTTTGCAACAGAGTAGTCTCAGACAACTGGTATAATTGCTGTTGTAGTTAGATCTGATTACAAAAATAATGCAACAATAACAACAAGAGTGCCCACAAAGAATGTTTCCACAAAAGCCTTTGTAGAAGATGTCTTTTAATATTTGTTTGGTCAGTGGTCACAATAAATGGTCAGTGAAGCTGCCATAGAATTATTTCAATAGAGGTTGCCATATGTCATGCTAATTTAATGGCTAAACTTCTGTATCAAAAGCATTTTGAAAGTGGAGTCTTTCAGAGATTTGGCTGCTGGCTCAGCCCTGTCAGACATTGTGACACACTGGCAGAGTGTACTGGAAGAAACAAATCACACCCTAAGCTCTGAAAACAGCATTAGCAATTGCATAACAACAGCGTTGTGGTTTAGGTTTTCAGAGTTTTGCTTATATCTGAGTATCTGAGATTTATTTTTTTTAACCCAAAGTTGACAGTGTGCTTAGAACAACTTAAACATGGACACAC
Source organism: Ctenochaetus hawaiiensis (assembly GCA_029783645.1). Lineage (NCBI taxonomy): Eukaryota > Metazoa > Chordata > Actinopteri > Acanthuriformes > Acanthuridae > Ctenochaetus > Ctenochaetus hawaiiensis. The sequence goes on from JAPZDY010000021.1 coordinate 10,090,979, forward strand.
AACTCTAAAATGTAGCCCACAAAACCAGGAAGTTGTCCACCGGTGTATGGCTTGACCTTGCTGTTTCTCAGTACTGAATGTGTGTGTTGTACTTTGGCATTGCCTTTCAGAGTGACAACACTGCACTTGGTGCCTGACTGTGACCTAATATGAAATGTTTCATTAATTTAATGGGAACCAGACAGATTTGACTTTATGTAGAAAAAGCACTCTTAGTCACTCAGACAATCTAAGTGTGTGAGGTAGTAGATTTCACAAACAAGATTATTGTAGCATTATACCATATGTTATACATTATACCTCTTAATCTGTTATACATGTTTACATTTTTTTTTTTTAATTATTGGTGTGGTGAATGAAATTTTTAGTGAAATACCACAAAAATGCTGGTAAAATGCAGTCTGTTTGATGTGCTTGTAGGCTGCCTTCCTACAGAACTGGACGGACACAAGAGAGGGAGGGGGAGCTTTAACTTTGGTCCCCCCAGCTGAATCTCAGTAAACCAGCCTGCCATGGATGACAGCTCCTCACTTGGAAAAGTTAGTGGCTCTACAGAGTCTGTGGCCACCGTCACCAGTGAGGAGTTTGTTTTGGTACAGTCCAGCGCTGCCGGGTCACCACAAGGCTCTGGGGGTAAACCAAGACTCAAGGTCAGAACCACACACAGACAGACTCTACACCTGACATTGTGTAAAATCATTGCCACATTGCACAACATGATCTAACGTCAAGCAACTCGGCAGCTGCTGGTCATTTGCAGCTGAGAAAAGGTCAAACACAGCTGCTGAAATCGCTTTTTCTAATCACTTTTCTCTCAGATGTAATAATAAACTTTTATTGTTAATTCTGCAAGGTTGTGTCCAGTTAAAGCTAGAGCTGCTGCTGTAACTGACCAGATCATCAATTAATGTGTTTGTACTTGGATTTTATGTGCTTTTCTTGCGTGATTAAAATGCGTGAACGCATGTAGACAGCAAATGGATTGTGATGTTTGAGCAGATACTCAGTCCAGGAAGCCCCACTGTCTTTATCTATCTTTATATGGATCCTTATCTTCATCCTATTTTTGTCTCCTCTTGACCTCAGCCACAGATTTTTACTTGTTTCTCCTCTCTCCCTTAGATGTCTTTGAATGGGAGTGAGCAGCTGGAGAAAGCTATGGAGGAGGTCTTGGATGATGATGATGAGGTAAAGGTGGAGAAGAGCAGTGTGGAAAAGATGGAGAAACACAGCAACCCAGAGACCAGAGTCCTTGAGCCTCGACCTGCTGGTATGGACTCTGATCTTTTCAGAACTTTTCTGTCATTCACTTAATAACATGTATCAAAACTATATAAAAAAAAATTAATTGTATTGTTTTTAGTGCGTAAGTGTTTCTTTGTGTTTCTTTGAGTAAACCTTATACACAGAAATTGCAGCTCAAGTTTTTCTAAATTCTTGGTAAATTATTGGTACTAAACAAGTTAAATCTGAACCTATTGGTGTGCATGTAGTGGATGTCTGTTCTGAGTGTTCTTAGACTACTATCAGTTTGCATGTGGGACAATGAATCACAACAAACATGGTACTTGATGGACCAGTTCAGGTAGAACTAAGGGCTCAGACATGACATGGAAATAGAAAAATGATGTAAACTAAAGTACTGTGATTTTAAGGCAAGACTGATGTCTGAACTTTCTGACACTGTATTGACCGCCCTGTATATCAGCAAGAACTGGTTGGGCCAGACAGCTCAGCATACATCAGTGCAAAGACAACATCTAACATTTGTTGATGTACTGCACTGTTTGGCTCTGTGGCAGGTGCAAAGCTTAAGCAACACCAGCAGCATAACTTTTAGGCTTTACTTCCTCTTGGCCTCTCGTTTTATGTCAGCCCTGTTTAGTCCTGGCCCTGGTTTTTAAGTCACAAAAATCTAGTACCCTCAACTACTAAAATATCAAATGTACTTGTATGGAGTGCAATTTGAACCCACTCAGCTCCTTAAATACCACACAGGTAATTTGTCATACCCAGGATCTGAGATGATAAGGCCTGGTGAGCGCTGGTACGAATCTTCAACTCAAGTGTGCAAAGGGTTTCGTATGTGTGTGAGCCTGTCACCCCTCTGAGTAAACCCATCACTTTCAGGTGAATTGAAACAGCAAAGTGACACCATGTGTTAAAGAGGAAGGAAGCACATTCCTCTCCCTCTCTCTCGCCAGACCCTTTAGTAAAATTAACATTGTTAACAATGGAGTCTGTAGCACAACAAACTGCAAGAAGTCAAGGGGCCCTATCGGGAAAGGTTTAATTTATTCAGGGGAGTTTCCAGGTCAACCTTTGCCACCTTGTTCCAGGAGCAGCAGAGGAATCCTGCTCTTCCCCACACAATGTGCCACTGGCGCACAGCGGATAGTCCTATCAGCTGTGTAGAATCATCTAATCAATTCATGGGTGTTTAACGGGTGTTTCTCTGGCCAAAAATGCATGAACCAGTTGGAGAATCCGCTCTCATTCCCTTTAAAGACTGGCTGCCCCATGTGCCAGTGGCGCTGGCGTATTGTTATCGAGCACCCGGTGCTAACATAATGGCTGAACTACAAGGATTTATTTTTTTATTCATTCATTCATTCATTCATTCATTTATTCGGCTGGTCAGGGACAACGCTCAATAAATGTATTGTGTCAGACAGCTCTCAGCTAATTCCCTCAAATCGTTTAGAAAGCAAACATTTCCATATTTTGTCACATCTATTTCTACAATATATTTTTGCCTGCACAGGCAAACACGTGCATAGGCAGGCACACAGGCACACACCTCAAAATTAAATTCATTTTGTGAATAGAATACATGTGGTAATTAATGGTTGATGGACTGTTTTTCTTTAAGCTGCTTTTTGATATTGAATC
>JAPZDY010000021.1:10093970-10106512 GCA_029783645.1 Ctenochaetus hawaiiensis
CTGCTGAGAGGCAAAAACAGAAAAGAAAGGTGTGTGTGATTGTGGAGAAGTGTGTGAGCACATTGGCCAACTGCGCCATATCTTACGGTACAGGCGGTTTTATGTCTGCGCCTCCGTTTAGACCAGGTTTTGGCTGGCGCATTTGACCTCATTCCACTGGGTGTATGAAAGCAAACGCGCCAGGACACGCCTCGAATCCATCTTTATTCTCAGACCTCCCACCCCTCAGCACACAGACCCAGCGCAAGTGGGTTTGCTATCGTACACTTGTGGCAAAAATGACATTTGCGCTGGGTGTACGATAGGGCTCAAAGTGTGTAAAAACTTTGCATCACAGTGTATACATTTTTTTTTATGTTTTTAGAAGTACTGTTAATACATGAAACCAAAGCAGACACTGTTAGAACAGTGGAGATTGCATTTTCACTTTTAGCTCAGCTCATTTGACTACCTTGTTAAATTTTATAACTGAAAAAAATGTTTTTAGGTGCTTTGGAATAGTAATAACCATTAATTATACATGTATTGAAGGTGGGCGAGTCAGTGAACTTTTTAAATTCAAAACAAATTTAAATATCGGGACTAGATGTCTTTATTTATTTACTTGCAGTTACTTCATTTTTCACATCTTTGCTGATGCCACTGTTTTGTTCTGCTCTACTGCTGAGGGAACTAAAGAGGAAAGGGTTGGCAAGGTGTAAAATAAAAGCCATTTAGTAGTGGAAGTCCAGCTGCAGCTCTCATTGTTCTGCTTCCTGTTTGGACTGTGTTAAACTACCATGTTAAGGGTCATTTCAGAGAAGACCCCACAACTTCCTGTGTGATTCTTTTGCTTTCTGCTTATCTTTTCTTTTCCTCATTTGTGGTTTTGCTGTCCCTGCAGCTTCTGGTTTTCATTTTGTTAATAGTCTTTTCTCTAATTGGCATCAGTCTGTTGGACTTCAGGACAAAAATAATACAGGAAATGTTTAGTTCTTGAGTTGTTAAAAGCTAGCAAAATAATTGTTATTTTATTAATCCAGCATAGAAGAAGAGAGGCAGATATCCAAGTAGCTTGGAATACGAACAGCAGTTGGCATGCCAGGTTTCAACTTCTCAGAAATATAAACAATGCCTCAATCTTTCTGTCTGTCCACAGAGGCATGTCCAATGCCTTCCAGTCCCACAGTGTTGGAGGAGGACAGTGTCCAGTTCAACAAGCTATCCTACCTGGGCTGCACTTGGGTCAAAGCCCCTCGTAATGAGGCAGAGGCACAGAGGGCCATGGCCACCCTGCGAGCTGAAAGTGCAATACCTATCCCTATCACTCTGCACGTCCCCTGTGGACCGGACGGCTCTGTCAGGTCAGCCACACATTCAGACAGAGTTGTGTTTACTAAAACCCGGGCCTGATACAGTTTTGGGGGATTGATTGACATAAGTGGTGGAATCAGTATGGCCATCACAGACACCAGGGATAACTGTGCTAGAGCACATTTAAAAAGACTTTTAATCTGACCCCTGCATCACTGCTTGTTTGGTAAAGCAGCTGTATATACAAGCCAGGAGATCAACAAAGATAATAAGATAATAATAGATGGTACCCACCATGTCAGATGCCTGTTAGCAAGCTGAAGGAGTGAATTTTTGCAGTATGGGGAAATTACACAAGTTGATGTAAACAGTATTAAAGTTGATGTAAACAGTATTAAATATTATTAAATATTAAATAGTGGACAGAAACCTTAGAGATACTTTTTAATCATCATGACTCATGAAATGAAAAAAGGAGTTGTTAAGCTTCACCACAGGAAATGAGACATGACTTTTTTTAGACCATGCTGTAAATGCTGACATTTCTGCTTTGCAAGACAGCACTAACATAGATGTATTCCTGACTGAATGAAAGCCTGATTGAATATCAAGTTCAGTGCTGTTCAGTTCATCATGCAGAACTAATGTTGAGCCCAAAGTGATGCACAGTATCTTATACCAATTTTACATGTAACACAAAAAGTGTTTAAAGATTCATACTGTAGATGTTTGCTCTGTGACCTCAGATCATATGTTAATAGAAATAAGGTGATTTAGAAAATTTATAAACTTTTTTAATAAATGTTTGACTATATTTAAGGCAAAAAGGAGGTAAGCTTACCCAAAGGATGTTTACAAATTGACATTTAGTAACTTTAATTTAGTCTTACACTGATTTTAAGTCTGTACCAAAGCTTGACTTTGACCTGTAAAATCAATTAACTCTCTGCAGGATTGTGGACCAGGCCTCAGGCACTGAGATCGCCTCATTCCCCATCTATAAAGTGCTGTTCTGTGCTCGTGGACAGGAGGGTTCGGTGGAAAGTGACTGTTTCTCCTTCACTGAGAGTTACCGGAGCGTTGAGGACTTTCAGATTCACGTCTTCTCCTGCCACATTAAAGAGGCTGTGAGTTACTTACATGAGTTGCACAAACTGCAGCTCAATATGGTTTTCACACTTTGTATAGACTATATGAACCTGAATCTCACTAGATGACTGGATGTTCAGTGACGTAAGGTGTAAACCTGCTAAAAAATGATGTTCGGATGTTTGCGGCAGAGAACTGAAAAGTTAAAAATATTTTGGTCAGAATAACACTTTGAGTAGCTGATCAGAATTTTGCATTACACAGATTTTGTATCATTACAAAGTAACAGGCTGGAAATATCTATAGTGAGTTTATTTGAACTAACTTGAGAAAAGGTATTGCAACATGTTCACGTGTAATGATGTAAAAATGGTAGAGGCTTATTACAGCTTTAGATGCACTGAGGCTGGTAAACCAGCTGGGGGCACTGTTGTCTTCTCTTGTATTTTCTCAGTAATCTCCAGTCAATTCTACTATTGTATTTGTTACTGTCTTTTATTTTACTGTTATATTCAGTTCTATAAATGTATAATAAACCTATTAATCATCATCATTTTCTTATGCAGCATTAAAGGAGCCTGTTTCATGCAGGTTGAGGTTTTGGTGCTTTTGTCCAAACCACTTATAGCTGGATTCAGTGGAAACTTAATCACAATCATATATCTCCCCATCTGTAAAGCTCCTGTTTGTCTTTTCCTTTTCTCTCCAGGTCAGTCGTATCCTGTATAGTTTTTCCACAGCCTTTCGACGTTCGTCACGTCCTACAGACATCAGGGACACAGCACAATCCAGCCCACCTGACAGCGACCTCTACATCTTTACCGTCACTCTGGAGATTAAAGAGGATGATGGCAAAGGCAACTACAGGTGCTTTATCCTCACACACACACACACACACACACACACACACACAGATACATGCGCTTGAGTTTAATAATACAGGTCTGTCTGAGTTTAATAGAGTTATAATTTACAAAAAGTTTGTGACTTTTATATCTTTTAAATTATGAAAAGAAAAGGAAAATTTTTGGTGTTAAAGTGATCATGACATACTATTATTTTGTTTTTTTAACAAAGCCCTGTGATGCATGTGAATTACACACATATACACATAAACACACTGTGTGTGTGATTATTATCGGCTCTGGTTTGTTGGTATGACGGACAAGTTTGTAGTTGTAGAGCTGCAGTAGTACTGTTTTATCTGACTGTTTTTGTTTATCCCTAAAGAGTTAAAGCTTATCAGTGCAGTAAGACAGTTTTTCTATTTTCCCAAGCTATCATATGTTGAGTATTTGAGAGATGAGTTTTTATTTTCTCTGCTCCTCTGAAAAAAATGCTGCAATAGCTGTTCTGAAAGCTTAGCAGATGCTTGTGATAAACAATAATCTCGAGAACCCGAGAGACCACAGGTAATTAATTATCCTTAACCGGGTTGGTCTAAGGTAAAGAATATTTTTCAAAAAAGATCCAGAAAAGAGGTTTGTATAAGGACTGAAAAAATGACATCATAAGTTAATTTAAAATGGATTTTTATAACAAATCAAGGAACTTCAGAGTAATACACAAAAATCAAAATGGAATCACATCCCTAAGGTAATAGATAATAACTCCCTTCCTCTTCACAGTCCAGTGCCAAAGGACCGAGATAAGTTCTACTTCAAGCTGCGACAGAGTGTCCAGAAGAAGGTTGTGCTTTCAGTTCAGCAAATGTGCAACAAGGAGCTGGGCATCGAGAGGTGAGGATCACTGTTAGAGGAGATGATGCACGACAGGGTTTAAGCAATCTGCCCCTGGAGTATCTTTGTCGGGCCTGGGGTCTGTATTTATTCTGTGTCTGTTCCTCACATAATAATTAATCAATAATAATTTTTCATAAAGAATTTCATCTTATCTACTGTAAAGTATAGGTTTACCCAATTGTAGTTGTTTGGCAAGCTGCTGTCTCAACAGGACAAATCAGCTGAGCTAAATGAGATTATGATGTTCAGAAATACAGTTCTGAACATGTTTTGTATGCATACAGCATTCACAGTCTGAGTCCTTGTTATTAACTTTATTATGGTAAATTAAACTTGAATTTTCAGATAAAAGCACCACACTGCTTTAAATAGTTTGCTTTGAAAGGACAGTGCACAATCAGTGGTAAAAATACTGCAAAAGGAAAGTGATAAGAAAAATAAGAATGTAATGATTCAAGCCACCCAAATAATGAATATTAAAAATAAAGCCCTTAAAGAGGAACACTGGTTTATTTTAATCATGTTGGACTTCTTGCAATCCCTCCATTTTATGTGTTGCTCCTTCATGCATGGCAGCACCAAAGAAGTAGGTCATCTTCATTACTCCCCCATTTCTTATTCACTCCCTCACCTCCTATTGCTATCAGAGGGAGACAGACACCTGCCCCGTCCTTTATTTTTAGTGTCAATGGAAACCCGTATTGTCTTCAGAACTGATCCTTTCTGAGGTGTTTGGAAAGTGCTTGGCAACAGATTATTGTGTTAATACTCATTTTTGCAATAGCCTCATTGTTTAACAGTTAATTATTTCTCAATGCTGTTTGGTTTTACACCATTAGATGTGTTGACACAGTACATTATGTCCTATATTAAACCCTGGTAGCTGATTGTCTCCTTGGTTCAAACAGAAAAGCTTTTTATCTTTTTCCATTTACACTTACAAATACTGTTTAAATGTTATGTTGAAAGACACCTGAACACACCCTTTCAAAATCAATATGAGCTACCCCAGGTTAGTTGTGGATTAACTTTAAAATATCTGTTCTTATGTAATACATTTCGTAAACTGAAAGATTCCCATGCTGACCACTTGATGGCACCCCCAACCTGAAGCTGGAGTCACTTAACTGTTACAAGTGAATATGTTGGACTGGTATGATGAACTGGAAACAACAAAAACCACAATGCTTCAGCATAGATTGGATGGAAGACTTGATGGCGCTTCAGCCACCCAAGAATGTGATAAAGACATAGATTTGTGTTCAATTAGCATTTTATTATTATTTATTTATTTATTACTTCATGTGTGTCTATGCTGCCTTCACCTTTGTGGGAGCATCATTGAAAGGGCCAGGCTATTGAACAACCTGTAAAAGCCTTATCCAGGCCTGTGAGCTTTATTGTGCGGTGGTAGAGGAGCTGGGTGTTTTATTACCCTGATGAGGCTTAGACATGCTGTGCTACGTTCTTTTGAGCTGTGAAGATTTTCACGATAATCCTAGTTTTGGCCAAAATGATACATTTTTAAAATAGACCAATATGAAGTAATGACTTTTGAAGTCTTCTCAGAGTGTCAGCTTAATGAAAATTTATGAGGCATTAAAAATTCAATATTTATGAGTGAGGTTTGGTCAGTTGAGTTGTCTCCATATTCCACTATCATTTTCCTCCCACCTAATTTGACTCAGTCTGCAAGTAAAAGCAGACTGTAACTCTGCAGTGGAATCACTGATTATTGATTGGTCATTTTACCTCCTGTGTCTTCTCTCTAGGTGTTTTGGGATGCTGCTAAGTCCAGGACAAAAAGTATGCAACAGCGACATGCATCTGCTAGACATGGTGAGCAGAAATCACCTTCACCTTGTCAAATAACATTTCATACTTTTATTTTTTTTCAGTCAGAACTTAAACAGCCTTTCTAGAGTTAACAGGCTTGCAAATTTATAATCTGTTCTGCCGCTCATTTTAGACCAAATACTTTCCTTCACCATTGTTTTTTTTCCATCTCTTTTTTCCAGTTTACATTTGTAAAATATTTTTTTCTCTTTCAAAGAGTTGCATCCACCTCTAATTATATTTCACATGAATAATTATTCAAAACCTCAAATATGTTGCAGATTATATAACAGTGAGATTTTAACACATGCATGCACTCTATACCTACACAGGAATCAATGGGGAAGAGCTCCGATGGAAAGGCCTACGTGATCACAGGAACGTGGAACCCCAACATGGCGGCTTTCCAGCCGCTGAATGAAGACACACCTAAAGGTTAGCATGTTACTGTCTCTCTATTTCAGTTTCATCATTATTCAGAGTAGCTGTGCAACACTAAAAGTTGTCATTTGTATGTCACTGAGCAAAGTTAGCAACTAATAAGCTTTAATACTTGAAAGTTAAATTGTAATGATGCACACAGACGTGCTGGTAAAATAGTGTCATGCTAATTGAAAATTTGCTTCTTTAAAAATTCTGGTCATCATGTCAGCCATGTGTTTACAGGCAGCAAAATGTTGTGTTTTGTGTAATCGGTCAACTGCAGCATTTATGTTGTGTCAAGTAGAAGCCCCCCCCCCCAGTGCCTGTTTACCGCTTATTCACATACATATGAACATAGAAATTATTTCCATACATTATTGTCAAAAATGTGATGTGGGACTGCACACAGCTCAAGGTCATGTCTGGGAATAGTGCAGCGCTTGCATTGGTGCTTGGATGTGATAATTGCCTTTATCCATTCTGTGGCATAACATAGTCTCGTACTTGGCCTTGTGACCTATTGCTGAATTGCACACTGAATCGATGAATACACTGTGTCAGGCAGCAGAGCAAACAGAGCTGTAGACACTCACTCGTGTGTGAGACACCGAATTAAAAGCAGCATTTTAAGGAGATTGTTCCTATGCAGGTTCATAGCTATGCAGGTCTCATACACCTTGCTCCTGTTATTGTCTCTTTGCTTGATGAGGCGTCTCATAAAACAGGTTGATAACATAAGCCCTGATGAAAATCAGTAATCTGCAGGATTATTTTTTTGGCCACACAATATATTATACGTATTTAATGTTTATAAACTTAATTTAATATCAGTCTAATGAAACTGGAATTTATCAAGAACATAATATGAAATATTCATTAATTAGGTGCTGAAAATATCAAAAATGAAGCAAAGATTTAAATTAAAAATAGAATTGCTGCCTCAAATGTATGCATGTACATAAATCAAAGTGCACCCAGATAAGAAAGTTTATTTGTGATTACGTACTTGACAAGAGACCTATGTAACTGTCTTTTTAAAAGTTAAGCTGGACTCCACAGAGTTTGTCCAGGCTGAGCCCTTGCCTCACCAAATCCACTACAGCTAACAAATTAGACTACTTGGCAACTTGCTGACCCAAAGGCACTAAGAGTTTGACTTGAAGGTGGATGGCAGATCTGTCAAAGCAGTCTACCTCATGGGAGTCAGGAAGTATAAAGTCCAACTGGCTTCAGCTAATACAAGCATACACCAACATGCACACACACCTCTCTCTGGTAAATGTATCCACATCTTTACTGGCTAAGAAAGTGTTGAGAAATGGTTAATAAGTTGTCACACATACCTTATAAAATTACTTGTAGTTTAATCATTTTCATAAAAGAAATACCATATTTTAGGTTGGATTTGAAGCAAAGCAAGCAGTATTTGAATGTTTTTAAAAGGTTTAAAAAGAGGTTTAAGAGGTTTTAAAACCAGTTGAAGTCCCTCTACAAGCACTGGTCAGGGACAGAATACTTCTTAAGTGTTTTCTGTCCAAAAGAAGTAATTTTATAATTGAATAAACAATTGTCAAGCTAAGGGTAAACTTTTCCTTAAAAAAAAATTAAATAAACAGTTACAAGGTTTAGACATTTATATTAAGTCCCAATCCACGAGGGGGTGTGGCCTCCCCATTGATTACATGGTGTGAATTTTACTGCCCCCCAGTGGATTCCAGTCGGATGAACAGTGAATCTGTTTAGCTTTGTTACATAATGAATATATAGATTCACCTCTGTGAAGTTGAATTGTTGTTCTGGCTCTAAGTATGAGCATTTTTGGAAGAGGAAAAAAAACATGGCTATCATAATTATAGTTTGGCATCTCCTACCAAAGAAGTGGATGGGTCTCTTATACAGATTGATCGATATTAAGTAAAAAAGAAAGAATCAAAGGAGTCTTGTATAATTCTTCCACAGTAACCTTGCTTTCTTTCTGGCTTGTCTCTTTCTCTCTGGTTTGTTCCAGATAAGCAGGTCTACATGACAGTGGCAGCGGACCTTGTTGTCACTGAGGTGGTGGAGCCAGTTCGCTTCCTGATGGAAACTCTGGTCAGGGTGTATCCATCAAATGAACGCTTCTGGTACTTCAGCCGCAAGGCCTTCAGTGAGACCTTCTACCTCAAACTCAGACAGGTACCTCTACTGCAACTATTCCACCCCTTTCTGAACCTGCGCCCATATACCTCTGTGTTTGTTTAACCACAAACTGACTGCTTGAAATAGGAAGAATTAAATAAAGGTTGGTGAGCTTCTGGTTTGTAAACTAGTTGACTTGTGGCCACTAGTGCGATTTACATTTGTCATTGCTGGACTGCTACAGTAAATCAAACAATAAATGTCTTTAATGTCCTTTGGATTCATGAGATAATATCAATATGACATCAAGGTGTATCAAAAACACAGAGGGTAACACTGTCCACTAGTCTACACAAACCATGAAAGTCTTTTCATCGTCAAAATATTATGGAGACAGAACAGTGCAGTTGCTGCTGAGTTTTTACTTCAAGATGTGATTCAAAGACGTGTTGCTGTGTTAGTTAGGATTTAGTTGATTTGATAATTCTTGGTTTGTAGATGGTTTCTGGTTGATTAGTTGCATGATTGGGCAATATGACCATTCATACTGGAAATTTTATGCAATATTCACTGGTCAGTGGTTTAGTCATCATGCGTTTACAAGGGTAGCTTTCCCTGTATATTTGCTTGGTGTAGTTGGACCATTGCAACTCTGAGTGCCTGTTTGTATTTAATTTAATTTAATTTGATGACAGTAGTTTAATTAATATCTTACAATGATTGTGTCAGTCTTTTACTTATATGATAATTATGGAAACACCTTTTGATATTATTTGTATGTGTTTATAATACAGCCAATACATTCTATTATGATTTACCCAAAGTTTTCCCACCTGTAGCTGTCATTGTAATATTTAATCCAAATAGTCCGAAGTGAACAAAATCTTAACTGCAATGGCATCAATAAATAAACAAACTGAAGGAGTCTGTGTAGAGACTCCTGGCACAGAGAGCTATCAGCCATATTGCTTTAAAATGGTTAATGAAGTCAAGTCAAGTGTACGATATAGTGCATTTTTCACATACTGTGTGTCATAAAGGGCTTTACGGCCCAAAACGGCTTCTTTCCCAACTTGGCCTAAGCTCTCCACAGAGACCAGAGAAAAGTGGAGCGAGTAGATGGCCGGCTTCCAGGATGTGTGGAGTGGAGGAGGAGGTCAGAGCAGGCAGCTTGGAGGCATGGTGGTGTGTCAGTGACCAGTCAAATGCTGTACCCAAGAGAGCTGAAACACTTGGTTGTTGTAAGATTTGTGCTGAAAGATGCAAATGCCTCATCAGCTAACTTTCATTTCTCTTTCCATCTGTGCATCTTTTACTTTTGTGTTCTCTGTTAGTCTGCCCGACTCTGATTGTCAAGCTTCAACATGTGATTCCCTCTTTCGCCTACAAAACAAACTTTGTTAGATGTCCTGTTACTGTAAAAAGAGGAATTAAAAATGTGTTGTACGGGTTCCCTCAAAACATCACCTTCACTCAGCTCAATATTTCACTTGTGCCAGAAAATGAATGGCAACTTTGCGAAACTCAGTGATCACACACACACACACACACACATATATATATATATATATGTATATATATAGTCATCACAATCATCTGAGGTAAAGGGGTTTGTTCAAAGCAACAAATACACTGGATCCTTCCTATATGACAAATATCACACAACCCAAATGTTTGAGTTTCTTTATAATTTGTCTGAGAGAGTGTTTAGAAATAGTGAAGAAAGCACATTCACTTAGCTTCCACCAACACAAGGACACCCAGCCTGAACAGTTGCTGCAGGTGCTTTAAAAAATCCAGTCAGGCTGTAAGCTTCCTCTCCCCTGTTAAAAGACAGATCTCCGTTAGAAAGCCTTGGGGAGCTTGCAAAGCAGTGGAGTGTGGGGAAGCTTTGGATTGTAGGGAGCTAATAAGAGGCTCTGTCTCATTATTGGCATGTGGGTAATTAACAGCGGCGGTCTGACTCGTCCGCCTGATTGCCTCTCTAGTTATCTCCTCAGTAAATGGAAGAGCGTTGGACTGGTACTGTGGTTAAGAGCTAATTAAAAGATAATATTGTGTGGAAGTTTTTGTGGAAGATGGCAATCAGAGGTGATACACACACATATAAAATATGTAGTCCTATTGTCTTGTTTTGCAAAAGCTGTCTTTAGGCAGCTAGAGCATGAGGGAGGCATTATCAGTGCCAAATTCTCAGAATGTTTTCTGTGTTTGCTTCACTGGAAAATGTGTTTGTTTTGTGCCTGATTTACTGTGGAAGCAAACCTCTCAGGGCTGTCAGCCAGATTATTTGTGTCAAGCCCAAGCAGATCTTAAGATCGAGTTCTGTCAAGTTCAAGTCCACATCTCTGTCACAATTTTATCAGTGCTAATAAGTTATTTGTTACCTCTCCCTCCTCTGAGTTTCCGAAGAAAATGGCCAGGCTTCATATTCTCTCTTAATTTGGGATTCATCACTGACTTTAGTCAGTCATCAGATGCCATGTGAATGGGCAGATCAATACACCTCATTGATCCATTCTGTCAGGTGGAGGAGAGAGGCAACAGCATTTCAGTAACTGAATAGACCAGAAATTAACATTAGCAGCCTATAACATTCAACGTCATGTCTGTTTGTGTATCTGTTCTCTTGTGATTTTCTTTACTCCATTGTGATGGATTTGTTAAGTGCTGTATTAAGCAATTCTCAAACTCTGGACCTCAAAACAAACTTCTTGCAGTAATCACTGATACACCTTCTGGGTTCTAATGGCTAATATGTTAGCCAACTCCTTGCAAAGTATTCACCAGGGTTTTTTGCCCCCGCTTGGGTTTATCACCTGAGCAAAAAATAATTAATCAGTTGTTTATTTTATTTGTTTGAGTGATTAGGTCCAACTTCTTATTTCTAGGCAAATTGCATTGAGCATTTAATGACTGAAAAGTAGCCAAGATAAGAAAAAATCCCAAAAACTAGGATAATACAGGAATGGTCTGCCAAGTCTTTCAACAACCTCTTTTCCAAAAAAATGTGATCACATTGTGAGAACTCAGTCATAGTTAGTCAACGACAGTTGGTTACACCATTTTACATTGCTTTTTTTTCATTCTTAAATTTTTCTTCTTTGTCTTTGCATTTTCTTACTCTCACCTTGCTGTCCTGATTTCCCTCTGTACAGTGAGCCTCTTTGAGCTTGTTAGCTGCCAGTGGCTGGCCGTGGTTTTGTATGGAACCTGGCCTGTCTTGCTCACCTCTGTGACTCTGGCTGGGTTGAGCGCTTAAGTGAGAGTATTGGTATTGGACTTTTTACATTCCAACTCAGTTGGGTTACAGCAGACTCTGGCATCACAGATTCGTCAGACAGTTGGTCAATGTCAGGTCTAAGTTTGATCATGATCCCAATTGTGTTTTTTAGGTTGACCCTCAGTGATAGTATGCTGGTTGGAAGAACTTGTTCATGTCATTAATGATTCTGTAAAAATGTCTTCTCATGCTGATGTACCCTTGTTGGGTCAGTTTGTCAGCAGATTACACCAATGCCTGAAGTGATGAAGTTTCTATGAATCTATGTACGATCCATACAGTTGAGTATTAATAAGTGAAACTGTGCACTACTAATACCTTTGAATCATTATGACCAACCTAGCAATTTTAACTGTTGTAACTTTAAGTTTGTTAATCTTGTGTCGTGAGTTGTTCACATACCTGTTTTTCATTTAGATCGATGATTTTCTAATTAACTTTAATTTTGCGCAACATTTTTTTCTGAACATCTGAAATGGTTACCATATGGGGATTAAAAAATGTGTGTGTGTGTTTTTGTGTGTGTGTACAGCAGGCACCAGAGAGGGTAGGTCAGAGCGATGCTGTGTATGAAGTTGTGAGTCTTCAGAGGGAAGCAGAGAGAAGCAATGAGGGAAGAGGACGACTGGCCTCCCCTACTGAGGAAGAGGAGGCTGATGAAGGTATGAATGTCTCTCTCTCTCTCCCTTTTTTTATAAAAGGTATTTTTGCTCTCTACTCTGTTGCTTGGCTCCCTCTTATCTTTAGTTAAGCTAATG